>CM067216.1:170778306-171280831 GCA_034190945.1 Octodonta nipae
TGAACGATATCAGGTAAAATGTCAATCCATTTGTAACTACCATTTAAACTGAAATATTTGAATAATTTCTTCTTTAGCGTCCTTATCACACGCTCACTTTTTGCATTAGTTTCGTAAAGTCACTATTGTAGTATTCTCTTCCGTGATCTGTTTGCAAGTTTTTCGGGCGGCGGCCACCATTAGTAGTGAGAATACTCTCGAAAGCCTTTGTCACCTCCTCTCCTGATTTTGATTTCAGCGGTCTCGTCCAAACGTACTTGGAAAAACAATCAATTACCACTAAGATATACTTAAAATTTCTATTAGTTCCCGCATAAAGATCTAATTGTCCTAAATCAGACTGCCATAAATCATCGAAACCCTTAATGATGGTGTGACGTCGTGGAAATTTTTTTCTCACAGGTCGATGCAGCTCCTTTACAACTTGAACTTTTTCCTTGGAATAATTCATGATGACTACTATAATTTAACATGGTTGATGACTTTTTATTTAGTCTTTAGAGCAGATTGCTGTTGCTGCTGCTGTTGCTGTTGAATGGCTACAATTTTTGGATTAATCATTTTCGTTTTTGTGAGATCGCAATTCGCTCTTGATGTCATCTGATAATTTTTTCATCTCTAAGTTCATCTTATTAACTTTATCACTCATTTCATCGTGTAATTTTTGCATATCCACATATACTTCGGGCACAACTTTTAGCATTTTCTCTTTGATAGCCTTCACTTCATCAATATCGTTTTTCAATTGCAAAATTTCATCACTTATAGTCTGTCTTAGATTCTCTCCAATTTGCTGTGGCATTTCGTAAGCTGGTTAAACTGAACGTTCGTATTCGACTGAAATTCCAGAAAGCTCTGTTGATTAACCGTTAAGCTGCTATCAATAGTATGTTGATTTTTCTCAAGTTTTCGCATAGTGCTGTAAACCTTATCGCTGAAATCACTAAATGCCACTTGAAAGTCCTTTTTAATTTGAGACAACTTGTCACGTACTCTGTCATCGACATAGAGTTTGTTGGCGGCATCCATATCCGCTTTCGGATCTCCAACATTTGAAATTATCACTTTCTCTACATCAATATTTCCATCGGATGTGAAGGAAAATGGTATTTTTGCTCGCTCATAATCACTCGGTTTCTGTTGTTGAACAGCACTTCGACCAAATTTATCGAGAGACATTTTACTAATGACTACTTTGGTTATTTGTCGCGTATAATATTGGCTTCTTAGAACTCATTTATTATCGCTACAATTTCGTTGTCGTGGGATGTGTTGCCGGCCTCTTTTGATGCAACAAGTGACATTAAACGATCTACCAATTCATTGGGATCGTCCCAGTAGACGTATTCCATAGGCTTTGTATTATATTTCAACTTCATACCTCTTCCTTCGATGCTGCTGCTTGGTTTAATTGGTTTTATAAACATAGGTTTAATGACATCCTTGTATTTGGATATTCCTGAGGGTTTCAAGTGTCCTTTTACATTCCGGTGTACTAATGTTTGCTCCAAAACTTTTTGGTACACGATTTTATCATCTGGAGTGTATGCGGGGTCCTTGTAGAATATCAGTTGGTAAAGACCAGGTGATCCTCGAAACGCAGCGTCTCCAACTGTAAGACGTCCTGTCCTCGTATCGAAGTTGATTTCTTTGTTACCGAGGTACCATTTGGAGGTTTTCGAATTGTATGAGGGTCCATAAATGTTGTCAATTTTATCACTCTTGTGGAAATATTCGGTTACGTACTTTTGCACCATTATTGGATACTGCTCCATATAGGACTCAAAAGTTTTGTCAGAGTAATTAGTCGGATCATCATTCTCTTCTTCCGTTTCCTCAGCTTCAGCATCGGTATAAAAACTAGTCTCTGCGACTGGTTCTTCTTCGAGGAATAGACTTGATTTTGATATTAACGGCTCTAGTTTTTCTTTTTTCACAATTGTTTCTCGTTTGATAGATGGCAACATCGGAGGTGATTTTGTTGACGCTGATGGTATCTTGGTGAGAACTTTGGATGTAGTCGAAACTATTTGTTTCAAAGGTCCGACCACCGGTTCAAAGAGCTTATTGAGGGTTTCATCGTTTTCCGATTTACCCAGTTTCAGACTGAGGTACTTCTTGCGAATAGATCGGGCTAGTTGTTTAATTTTTTTCTTGCGAAAAGCTTCTGTAATGCTGCTCCTGCTCACTGAAGACATTTTTGTTGACTGACTGATTATTTTTCACCCTGTACTCTTATATTATTATATTATATATACCTTTGCGATATCGTCCTTCATTCAGATCGAATTCTGTAACAATAACCACGAACCCATAGCGGTCCTGCCAGCACTTTGAACACAAATCTTTGAACTTTTCAAATGACATATCCGGTGATACGTGTTCATCATAAGCATGCTTTAAATTGATTTCATCTTATTTGAATAGCACAATCACATTACAATTGTCTCGTATTAGTTGCTTAGGCATTTTACTGTACGTCTGCAATAAATAAATTGAATCGATGTGTCGGTGTCGTCCCATGGAAAAGAAATTCTGAATCTTTTTCTGTTTATCACCAGCCACATCATCAAAAATAAATACTGAATACTCGCAGGCGTCTGATGGATCAATTACATTTTCGTTTTCGCTGAAAGGGAAATATGACACACCTTTAACGCTCTTGAGAACTTCTTCTAGTAGTTGGTATTTTGGTTGGTACAAAGATTTCGAGTACACGTAGACATTTTTAAATCGCAATCCGTTTTCGTTGAACAAAAGCGAGAGCAGCGCATTGGTTTTCCCGCAGCCGCTGGGACCGCAGAACGCTGCCCGAACGGAATTTGGCCATAGCTTTCCATTTTTCGATGCTGCACTACCATAACCATCCACTTCCGTCACGAAATCCAAATTTTCGATAGGCAATTGAATATCTTGTTGCTTTATATGCATTTCAAAGTAAACTGATGTAGAAGGGTTTGATGGATGTTTATATATATAAAATTATTTTCTGAACGTCAGTCAGTATTATGTTAACCGCTGAAGGTAGTGGAAGTGTAGTGAACACTCTAATCAACAAGTTACCCTTTGAAATTCACCTTCCTGGATATCAATTTTGTGGACCGGGTACGAAACTCGAAAAACGCTTAGCTCTAGGACAGCGAGGTATAAACAAAACCGACGCAGCTTGTAGGAATCACGATATTGCTTACAGTAAAAGCACTTCTCTAGCAGATCGTCATAAGGCAGATTTTGAGTTGGAGAATAGGGCTTGGGAGAGATTCAAATCTAAGGACGCTTCACTCGGTGAAAAAGCAGCTGCTTGGCTCGTAACAACGACTATGAAAACCAAACAGAAACTCGGTCTTGGCATGAAATCTCAAAAGCGGAAGAGGAGTAGAGGTGTGAAAAAATCTTCCCGTAAGCGAAAATCTTCAACACGCAAAACCCTTTTACCATTTCGAAAGCATGCCATGCTGCCTACGAATAAAGCTATCGCTAACTCTCCTGCAGGACAAAGTCTACGACGGTCATCCCTAATGGCGTTGAGAGCGGCTAGGATGGCAATTAAGAAAGCTGGCGGTCGTAAGAAAATTCGAGTTCCTCGTGTGATACTTTTCGAGTCGAAAGTCGGTGGAATTCTCCCATTACTCCCGCTATTTGCAGGACACTCAGCTCTTGGAACCCTTACTGGAGGAGCTGCAACTTTGGGTAAAACAATAGACGAAAAAAATGCCAAAAAGAAACTCGAAGAGGACAGACGACACAATCAAGCTATGGAGGAGATTGGAAAGAAAGTGTCCGGACTCTACCTGAAAAAGTCCCGCAAAGGAGGCTTCGGTCTCTATTTGAAGAAACAACAAAAAAACTTCCGAAAAAGTTACCCAGTCGAGCACTTTACACCAATGAGCTTGTTGAATACGCAAAAAAATTGAAAATACCAAATTTTAAAGGTGTATTTATGCGTGCCTTACCTAAAAAACAACAGCCATCAAGAATCGAGTCTGCCATCATCAACTTGGATTCTAGTCGCAACAAAGGCACACACTGGGTAGCTTACATTAAAAATGGAAACGTTGCGCAATATTTCGATAGTTTTGGTAATTTGAAACCGCCTCGTGAATTGGCTGAGTATTTAGGAAGCAATGTATCGATAATCTACAACAACGACTCCTACCAAAATTATAATCAATCTAATTGCGGTCATTTGTGTCTGCAATTTCTCTATAATAACGCCTAACATTGAGGGAAATTTTCAGTCATGTCTTTGATATTAACGCTGAAAGGACGCAGTTCAATACTGTCCATTGATTTTCAACCACCTATTCAACTACATCCTGACTACAATTACGGTCTAGCCTTGCTGAGTTTCCACTCCTACAACAGCATCCCGAACATTGAGAAGGGAAGCAAAGTGTATTTGATCGAAAAAGAAACCTACCACCATCGAATTACCTGAAGGCAGCTACGAAATTGGTGATATTGAAGCGCACATTAGAAAAGTATTGGGTGTGCAGCATTCGAAGGATGTGGATGAGATTTTCTCATTGAAACCCAACAATAATACACTCAAGTGCGAAATATACAGCAGTAAATACGCAATAGACTTTCAAAAGGAAAACAGCATCGGTGCCATACTGGGTTTTTCCAAGAGACTGCTCACACCTCTTCAAGTGATTTACCAGTCAATATCATAAAAGTGCGAACAATCCATCTCGATAGTAACATCACATCGGGAGCATTCTACAACGACAGACCGTCACATACGATATACGAATTTGCCATTGGAGTTGATCCTGGTTTCGCTATTGACGAAACCCCTCAACATCTTATCTACCTACCTATCAACCGAAGAGAAATACACAACATAACTGAGAATTCTCAATCAGGAATCTGAACTCGTCAATTTTCGAGGGGAGGAAATCATTGTGAGACTGGAACTGAAACAGCTATTGCAGCAATAATGGGACGCTTACTCGTATTTGAGCATCCTCATAAAAGTACAAACATACCACGACCTAAGTCAGTATCAACGAAACCTTTGAAGAGATCACTTACGTTCTCCAATAAACTATTTCTACAATCGCTAGGCTATGATGTCAACTCAAGCATTCGATACCTTCCGAAAGCCTAGTTTCGATGACAACATTCGCAGAATGGAAGTCAGAACCTACTATCCCTATGTAAAGTCATTTGGGAACAACGACATAGTGAAGATTACTGTGAACCAAGCTGATTCCTGGTTATCCATGGCAGACTCGTATATTGCCGTTAAGGGCCAAATTAATGTAACGGCAGGTGCAGGTGAAGTTTCCCTATCCCCTAATGCAGGAGCATTTTTCTTCGATAATATGGTTTACGAACAGTGCGGTAAAGAAATGGCATCGGTTCGCGATCCCGGTCGCGTAAGTACCATACGAGGTTATCTGTGCTATGATCCTACCGGTTCAAGAGAATTAGCTATTGCTGGCTGGAATTTTCCTGGTAAACCAATTGTGAATGCAGCAGACAGATCTTTCCGAATGTACATCCCGCTCAAGCATTTATTTTCCCTCTTCAACGACTACCAGCGAGTGACCTGCGGAAAGCAAACAATACGTTTAGTGCGAGCAAGAAATGATGATGATTGTCTTATTATTACTGATAAATCTACAAAAGCAAGCGTGACGATTGACAGCATTGAGCTCAAAGTTCAGCATATTTTCCCAAACGATGATATGAAACTTGAACTGCTGCAAGCCGTTAAACGGGATACCGGCATTATTATTCCCTTTCATAAATGGGAACTTTATGAGTTGCCTGCTCTGAAGACAGGCGCCACACGAGAAATTTGGGCTGTGAAAACTTGTGCTGCTCTAGAGAGTCCTCGATACGTCATCGTTGCCTTCCACACCAATAAGCACAGCAACATAGCAGCCAATCCCACGGAATTTGATCACATCCACATATCTAATATTCGTCTAACTCTCAATGGAGAATTTTGGCCGAACGAAAGATGGCAATTGGATTTCCCCAGGAACGAATACGGAGAAGCCTACAAACGCTACACGGACTTTTATCCTAGTTTTGCCGACAAGAGGCACCCGCTCCTAGACTATCTCACCTTCAAGAATCACACTCTCTTCGTAATCGATTGTTCCAGACGTGAAGACAGCATGAAATCCTCCACTGTGGATGTACGTCTGGATATTGAATCTCAAACAGGTTTTCCTGACAAAACACGTGCCTTCTGTATAATCATCCACGATTGTTTGATGGAGTTTCTCCCACTCAGCGAAATTGTTCGAAACCTCTCATAAAAGAGCATATCTTCACATTACAACTTCAGTTCACCATGGAAATCGCAATCGTTGACATTCAAGGCTTCATTCTTAACGGGGAATTTGTTCCCAAAGAATTGGCTATCAAGACACATGCAACGGGTGTCATACATTACCTGTTTAAACCTCCTCAGCCATTTGAATTGCTGTGCAAGGAAGATCGACGAACCGTCAGATATTGTGAGAATTTTCTTCATGGACTCAGCTACAATGGTGGAATCTGGGATGTAAGTCAGTTGAATATGATTTTGAATTTTCTTCTCTCCAGATGTTCTCATGTCTACGTTAGAGGTCACCAAAAATATGACTTATTAGTTAAAAAGTGTAAAAATGAGCTTGGACTCAATCATGTAAAGTTCGTAAATTTGAAGCATACCATCAACGCCATAAAGTTGAGAGATGTGACTAAGAAGGATCGTGAGACAAGTAAATATCCCATAATCTGTGGCTATCATTATGAAGATTCTAATGAAGAATACGCAGAATACAAATGTGCTATAAAAAATTGTAATGATATTTATGATTGGTTAATCAATAAGATTTTACCTCAATAAATGAATGAAGTATAACATGCATTTTTTATTTCTCAAAATTATTTTATTAACGAGTGTATAGATATTAGACATTTCAACATAAGTTTTACCAACAATAATATCAAAGATATAACAGCAAAACATAATAATATTAATAAGCTATTGAGTTCCCTCTGAAGTGGACTTGGTAGCTGTTGTTGACCACATGTTGCTGCGGCTTCGGCTTCCTGCTGACAATCATAATTTGCTGTTAAACCATCAAAATCCTCTTCAGTGCCATTGTAAAAGAAAATTTTAAGTTTGTAGCGTAATGGGGTACCATCTTTTGGAAATTCTGCAAAAGATGCTGGTAGTAGCCCATCATTTAGCCATGTCCGCCTCATTGGTGAAAAATCAGATCTATTTGAGCAATTCCTAGAAAAGCATACCGCCACATTTTCCACCCCCTGTGGTATATTTGTGTATAGCATGTTTTGTGATATAAAAGTCAATATCACAAAACCAGTAGTAATACTAGCTTTCAGTAATATCATTATTGAAAATGACGTATACGTCTTTATTCTACAGTTAACAATTATATAATGCAACACTTATACCTTTACACCCTGTTTTGTATTCACCCAGAAATGGCTGAGTGGAAAGAGCGCTGAGTTATTCACAGAGGTAAGTATATTCCCCATTACAGGTTCTCGGTTCGATCCCATTTCTCAGCTAACATTTCTGGCAAATTTTTTTAATATTATTTAGTTTATCTCTGGTGGGAGAGTCAACCGCATTCGTGGTAGTGGTAGTGGACAATATATATTTTAATGCAAACACGTATTCCTACAGTATTTTGAAGTGGGTAAGATGGTTTACAGTAGTCTTATGTCAAACAAACATCGCTTTAGTTTTACTAGCAGAAAAACTATCAAGAAAATTACACCCAACTACTTAGTAGCCCACTACAAATTCGCAAAGGTTCTGGAAATAGTATTTACTGCTGAGAAAGTAGTCCTACGTTCAAACAATTATGAAGCTGTTCTTCAACATGAGTGCAATCAAACGAATCCATTTCCAAAAGACGAAATATCTTCTGTCACTTTTACACCACGAGGGTTTGAACAATTTCTAAACTTTATTAGTAAATACAGAGACGATAACAATGTACTGGTTTCCGAAGATTATGAAAACAATTTACGAACCACCATATGGGCAGAAGACGGAGAAAACCATTTATTTGTTGAAAAAAATAAAAGCAATAATTATAAAATTGTAATTCCTCTTAATGTATTAGCGCAAATAGATTTAGAAAAATTGTATAGTATTTATTATAATTTTAATAGAACATATTGTTTCTAAGACTCTAAGTGTATTTATTTTTTATTATTCCCAATTTCACCAACCCACACACATCTTCTAATTGGTATTATTTAAAAAATTCATTTAAATAAAACCAGTCACAGCTTGTTTTTCCCCATCTATAAGCGATCACGGATTCATCGCACGGTCAACAAACTCACACACACATACCAATGACACCATAATACAGCATTCCTACAACCCACACACCAAACAAAATATTTCTCGCATTTAATTACATCCCATTTTTATTATTCAACGTCTTGCCCAACAACAAACAGAATACAATTTCTTGAAGCCGACAATGATGACAATCGCAACCACCAGCACTGCCTTCATCCACCCCCACATTCCTGATAAACCACCCCTCGTACATGCTAAAGAAAAAACCATCCCCCACATTCCTAATTAGCCATCCCTCGGACACGCCAACGAAAAACCACCCCCTTAAAATAGGGGATGAGCTAGAATCGGCCTATAACCTCTACTTTTAATTCATCTGTCTTCTGGTTAACTGACCACGATCTTTAAAAGGTGTTAATAAATGCCTCAAACAAGGGTAGGCACTATCTCCAATAATATATTTGTTTGTACATTTATTAGCCAATGATTGGAACAAAGGTGATGTTCTAAACAGTCTGCTGTCATGTACTGATCCCGGATAACTAGCAAAAAAATCCCTAATTTTCATTCTATGGTCACATACAATTTGCACCTGTAATAATAATTTTAAGTTATATGAATATTAAGTTTGATTGTAAATTACTGATCTCACCTGTATAGAGTAAAACTGTTTGCGATTTATATATGAATCAGAATCATCGAAAGGTTTATCTATGCGAATGTGGGTCCCATCAATAGCTCCAATAACCCCAGGAAACTGTTTTTGTCGAAATGCTTGTTCAATTTCAAGTTTTTCTTCCTCTGATGGCCAAACTATAACCTCTGGGGACAAGTTACTCAAGAAGTAAGTTACTCTTTTAACTACTTTAAACAATGTACTTTTACTGATGTTAAATCTATCAGCTACATCGCGGTATGAAGCTGCTTCATTTGAAGCAAACCATAAATAAACTGTGATACACTTTAAAGGGCTTAATTTTGGTGAATCACCTTCTTGATAGTTGTAAAAATGTGACATAGAATATCTTTCAGCTAGTTGTTCCGTTATGTGTCGAGTAATTCGAAAATGCTAGACGTACTGGTCATTTGTGAACTGAGGCACAACTTCCTCAAAATAATTGTTTGTTTTTGGCACTTCTAGTACCTCTAACAATTCTTCCAAATCTTCGTCACTGGACGACATGTGGTCTGACATCTGTATAAATTCACAAGTAAATTTAAAAATATTCATTATGTAAAAAAATTACTTACTTTAAACTTTAACAAATATCAAGAGAATTTTCGTTATCTACAACTCTCAATAACCTCAACTACTGCTTATATCTACAAAGTACTACGGCACTAAGAAAAGAACACGAACAGTGAGAAGAACTAAGAAATTAAATAAACGCTTAATTGCTGAATTAAACACTCAACTGACTCAAATCTCAATTATTCAACACCATTAAACAAACGAGGGATCATATCACATAAGACTTTTGATCATACAAGTATACAAACAAGACTGTTACCCCACAGCGTTAACCTTGCCGGCTCTTGTCAACAATCTGTCAAGTTAAAGCGCATGGTCGAACCTAAGAGTTTATATGCTCTAAGGGCGAACTAAAAATCCTTGCTTCGGAGCAAGAACCGTTTGAATCGATTCAGAATCAATAACCGCTTACCGCGAACACCGAACTCAAGACTACTGTAACCCAGATCACCAAATTTTATAACAATAGATGTGGTTCACAATAAAATTGTAGGTTGCTATTGTTAGCGGCTGTTATCGTCTATAGGGCGTTGTTTCATTTGGGATTCGTTCACTTAGTTCTATATCGGTTCATTTTCAGTAATTTTGTTCCGCGAACGGCGTTTTCAAAAAATTACGGTAATATTACCGTTGAACCGATTCAGAACCGCTTCCGCGAAAACCCCTAGTATCGATACAAATCCCCCGATTTTTGTTTGGATCGATTTTTTAAAATCCGATACGTATCGATACGTGATACCGTATCGGAACATCCCTAACAAATACCCGGCGTGTCCGGGATGAGTTTCGTTTTATTGTCCGAATTGATCATTATGTGCATGCCTGTTTGTGTAGGAGTGATGGATGAGCGACGGAGGCCCGGGAAACAGTTCTTCATTACTATTGAGATCAATGAGATATATCTAGAGGTTTGTCGTGATTCTATCGAATCTTTTGACGGTGTTGTCACTTATTGTGTTGCAATTGAGAGTAGCTGCAGAACTAAAAGAGTAAGTAATCATTGGCATTGTTTTTTTAGAATTTGAAAATCCAGAATATGTATCAGATTTGCGTGGGTTTGTTGTTTCTCATTTTGAGGGTATTCAGATATTTAGCCTTGTCGTTCTAGAAAGTGTGCCCTTACGTATATCTCTAAAAAATGATGTTAGGGTGTTGTATAACTGTAAATTATCAGAATTACATTTCAACAAACATGTATATGAGTGGGCGTCACGCACCCGTACCTTTAATAATTGTGATTTGTTGTCGGGCACAGATTTTGCTATAACCATCTTCGTAAATATTTGATTGATTTTCAAAGCAGATTTTGTTCATTTATCTTCATTTTCTTACTGTTGGCAAAATTGGAGTATGCTTGTAATTGATTGGTGGAATAAACGTATATTTAGTAAAAAACACAAAGATAAGCAATTGTATTTGTGGAGTAGTTGTGGTGTCGACAAGACCGCTTTGGTTGAACGTATTATAGGCAAAAGTTGTATGGATCGTATTTTTTAACCAGGAGTGGGTACATTTTTTATGCAAGGTATTAAAGTTAATTATCACTTAGTTATTTTGTTTGAGGGATTTCATTATACTTTTTATCCGTTATCATTATTAAATAGATTATTGCAGGGTTCTGTGTGTGCTTATCCTGTTAAGGGTGAATTAGACCTTCATTTTAAATTTAATGGGCCTATTATTTTCGTGTATAATGAGAATATTGTTGATGATGCTATAAAAAATCTTTTTTTTTTGTTAGTGCCGAGATACCGTTTTGGGAACCGGCACAATGCCGTTTACCTAAAGTGAAGGAATTACCGGAGGAGGATCAGAAGATTTCGTCAGATTGCGATAAGGAGAATGAGTTCCAGAGGTTGTTCGATCAGGCGTTATCATCTCCGCAGTAGAGATAATAAATGAATAGCTAAACGTATTAGCATATTTAGTAAACACAAACATAGACTTTCTTTTATACAAATATTTGTTTGTTTATATGATTACAGATATGTAATACAAAAATATGTCGTTGCTGTATTTTTGCGATGTAGCGCAAGGGGTAAAAAATCAACTCAGAGGTATTATATAGTGAAAACAAAAGGCTTTTAGAGCCCATAAGGATTATTGATCCACAAGTTCAGAACTATCAAATTGCAAAGTTTCAAAATAGATTAAAGCCACTGTTTTGTTATACCTAATAAAAGGTAAAAAAAATCAACTTTGGAGTTTGTATCTCGAAAACAAGAGTTTGAGCCTATGGAGACTTTAAAGAACTATCTAATGAAAAATTTTAAAAAAATATATAACCGAAAGCCACATTCTCCCTATACCTCATAAGAGGAAAAAAATAACTTTCGGGAGCTCTATCTCGAAGAAAAAATACTTGCAGAGTTTGAGCCCAGTACAGAACTATCAAATGGCAAAGGTTTACAAAAAAAATGGCGAAAGTCATTTTCCATAAGAATGGTGCGGGGGTGCAATTTTAATTATGTTTTCACTGCAACAACACATTAATTTATTGCGAATTAGAAGTGAAGCTGAAATCGTACCAAGTAAAAATAAATATTTATTTGCATATCCCGGAGTTACCGATCAACGGGTAAGATACGAACTTGTCTTAAAAAAATTTGGCCAATCGAGTAAAATCGATTAAGGAAACAAATTGCAAAGTTAATGCAAATGATAAACTTGAATAAAAACGAGTACTAACAATTCGTAGAATTTATGGCCTATACAGAGAATTTTACGAAATAACTCCATTTCAGACAGCAAAATATTATTAAATCTGTTTTGAAAAAGGCAATTGAAGTGAATATTGAAACAAAACGCTGAATAGTGTATATATTGACCCAAACAGTGGAGTTGTGGATTCAGATTCCGTTAAGGAAAATACGCCTGATGCAGAAAGATCTCCATCCAGTAGCAGGAAAGTTGAATAAGATAATTTTACAAATCTAATGATGTAAAAAAAAACAAAAAGTGCCACTAATAGAATAAGATGGACGATATAACAAAAAAGTGTGTCTGCTTATTTTAAAACATATATGAAGCAACATATAGTCTCCAAAAATGATCAATGTGAAAAATTGAAAAGTGAGTAGTTTTCAACCGGAAATCGACCCTTTGTATGCAATTGAACAAATTCAGCTGGTGATTCTGTCGGGTTACGGATATTTTTTCGTCTGTAAACTGTTCCGTTTGTCTTAATCATGCATATAGTTTTTTATGTAATTTTTTATTTGTCACGCATTTAAGTTAGCGTGGGTAGGTTAATAGGTGGTTGGCTACAAATTTAACACTGCAAGTTGAAAGAAAAAAAAAACAGTTACTGCTGGCTTCTTTAAAATTTTTAGAAATATGGTTCATCCAAATTTTGTTCTGAACAATCGACTAACTTGGCTTGAGTTTTGTAACTTGCCAAGAATCTCAACGGGTCGGACCATCCCAGAGGAAGCTTTCTTACATTTTCCTGTAATTCTTGATTTATATTATTTTATGTTCTAAGTCACTTACCACTTGTTATTATTGTGAAATTGACTCAGTTCAGTTTCCTCGGTTCAACATTATTACAGATAAAATATAGTTAAGCTTTTTTTATTTTATTTTTCACTAGTTTTGCAATTGAGAGTAGCTGCGAGCAAGTAACCATTTTCATTGTTTTTTAGAATTCGAAAATCCAGAAAATGAATTAGATTTGCCTGAGTTTGTTGTTTCTCTTTTTGAGGGTAGTCAGATATTCAACCTTGTCGTTCTAGAAAGTCTATTCTTAAGTATATCTCTAAAGAAGATGTTGGGGTTGTTGTAAAAATATAAATTATCTGAGTTACATTTCAACAAACGTGAATATGAGTGGTGGTCACACATCCATACCTTTAATCTTTGTGATATTTTTTGTTCTCGAGCACAGATTTTGCCATAACTCCTCGTACTGATCCTCGTAAATATTTGATTGATTTTCATAGTAGATTTTGTAAAAGTGTTCATTTCCTTATTGTTGGCAAAACTGGAGTATGCTTGTAATTGATTAGTGGAATAAACGGATATTTAGTAAAAAACACAAAGATAAGCAATCGTATTTGTGTGGTAGTTCTGGTGTCGGTAAGACCACTTTGATTGAAAGTATTATAGGCAAAAGTTATAAGGATCGTACTTTTTATCCAGATGTTGGTAAATTTTTTATGCAAGATTTTAAAGTTAATTATCACTTAGTTATGTTGTTTGAGGAATTTCATTATGGTTTTTATCCGTTATCATTATTAAGTAGATTATTGGAGGGTTCTATTTGTACTTATTAGTGCCGAGGTGGTTCAGAAGATTTCGTCGGATTCCGATAAGGAGAGTGAGAGATGTTGTTTGATCAGGCGCTATCGTCTCCATAGTAGAGATAATAAATGAATGAGAAGTAAACGTGTTAGCATATTTAGACAACACTAATACATACATTTGTTTGTGTATATGATTACATATATGTAATACCAAAATATGTTGCTGTATTTTTGCGATGAAGCGCAAAGGGTAAAAAATCAACTCAGAGGGATTCTATACCGAAAACAAGACTTTTACAGTTTAAGCCCATAAAGATTATTATTGATCCACAAGTTCAGAACTATCAAATTGCAAAGGACCTCGCACATTTCTTATGGAAAGTGGCCCCCGGTGGATTTGGCTGAAATTTTGATATTTTTTAGATCTCAACAAAATCAACAAATGTCTTCATGGCCGCAAAGTCCAATGACTGATGGTTTTCAGGTTATGGATAATTTTATATTTATGGTCGGAGTATACCACAAAGAGCTGAGTCGATATGTATATAAGGAACTACTGGGAGTATTAATGTAAACATTAGTATACAGGGGGTTTTCGAGGAGCCGATTTAAGTTACAACATTTTCAATTGTCTACGACTTCAGGTTCTACCGGAAGTGAACCCAAAATTAGTTTTTTTTAATGAAACATCCTGTTTTTTGTAGCATTTTTAGAATCTGTGCTGAATTTTAAGATAACTTTATTGGAAACATCATATGTCTGAAGGGGTTAAAGGTTATTTCAACTTTTTGAAAATTTTGACAGATCCAGCTCTTCACAAAATATTATATTTCTGGAAGCAAATAGGGCCAGATCAAAAATTACCAGAATTTGCCTGAATATAACTTAAAGCTTCCTAAATCTTTGAAAACTGTTTAAAAAAAACGGAGAGCTCAGAAATTGGAACTGAATTCGAAAATCGTATAACTCATTTTTTTCAAATGGCAACTCAATTTTTCCTTAAATCCATTGGAATCTAAGCCAAAAAGTAGGAGTGCTTACAAGACTAAATGAAACAGCAGCATTGACAATATTTATTATTCGACTCCAAATAAAAAAGCTAAGCAGTGATATCGGGAGAACGAGGGGGCCGTCGATGAAGTCCATTATTCTCTATCCAACTCTTCAAAATGATTGTCTAAAAAGTTATTCGCAGGTGCAATATTATGAGGTCGTCTTGAGACCACAGCTGATTCTAAGTCAACTCTAATGGATGTAAACCATTTTCTAAAATTTATATCTCTCACTTAAAAATAATGTGTGGATTAGTATCACTCCAGTAATGTGGTTGACTATTCAATAAATTTTGCCTCATCCGTCCAATTCATTGTGTGTAGAAAATATTCGATTTTCTGAATTTTGATTAATATGAATTCGAAAGATCATTCCGTCTTTGAGCGTCACCTGCTCTTAAATTCTTAACTAATGAGACTGCAAAACGATGGTTCTTATGTTTTTTTAGGATCCTCTAAAAACTAATCATAGATATTCCCACATCTCTTTCTGCATCTACGGAGGAATTTTCTGGATATGCTCCTAAGCATGCGAAGATTGTAACTTAATTCTCTTTATTATCTACGACAGGTTTCCTTTTTTTCTTACTTTTTCACAAACTGTCCATTTGTTTTGCAATTGTGAATGAGCCCTGTCACCGTGTCATGAGTGGGTGTTGGTCTATCCGAGTATCACGAACGGAACTTATTTACTAAATCCTAAACATGATAAATGCTTTTCATATAATTGTGCTTTAACACCAAATTATTAGCATATATTGTCTGTCGATTCGTTCAAAATTAGTGATAATTCAGATATCTCTCATAACCACAAAAATCCCTTAATTTAGGTATGGGGATTCAAACATAAAATCCATAACACTATTTTCGAGATAGCCGAATTCGGGGTCAATTTCTGATCACTCTGTATATTATTTTGAACAGTTTCCAGATATTTAGGAAGCTTCAGGTTTTATTCGGGGAAATTCTGGTAATTTTTGACCTGGCCCTCTTTGTTTCCAAAAAAATATATTTTTTAGAAAGCTGCATCTGTCAAAATTTTTAAAAAGTTTAAATAACTTTTAACTGGAGCCCTTCAGAAATATGATATTTTTAATAAAGTTATACTGAAATTCATCGTAGATTCTAAAGAAGCTTTATAAAAGAGGGTGTTCCATTTATAAAAACAAAGTTTGGGTACACTTCCAGTAGAACCGGAAGTCGTAGATAACTGAAATTATTTTAACTGAAACCAGCTCCTCGAAAACCCCCTGTATATAATTTTCAGATAAATAGTCCTAGTACTTTCTGATATACATATCGACTCAGCTCATCGTGGTATACCTTAACATTAAATATAAAATTAACCATTACTTGAAAACTATCGGTAATCGGACTTTGCGGCCATGAAGACATTTGTTCATTATATTGAAATCTACAAAATAGGAAAATTTCAGCCGAATCCACCGGGGGCCACTTTCCATAAGGAATGTGCGGGGTCCTTTATCGCCCATATAGTGAAAACCCACAAAGATTTTTACAAAATAATTCTAAATGCATTTCATACAGCTCCGATTGCAAAATTATTAAATCTGTTTTGAAAAAGGCAAATGAAGTGAATAGCTTGTAGGATGGTATTGCGACGTACACATTAAGAGTAAGAAAAAACGATCGGTTTATTTAACGCCACGGTAGAAATGCAGTCGTCCACTGCCACTACAATCAACGTTTTTTCTTCCATCTGTTTTGAATGGTGGCATACGTGAGTAAATGCGGGGTTACACACTTCTGCCGACGACCCCTATTAAGTACACGTTGAGAGTGGTATTATTTTATTCTGAAAACTCGTGATATTTTCGGTGAAATCGTAAATTCAGGGCACAAAAAACACATCAGCAAATTGGGAATCAAATAAGTGAAGTGTGTATAAAAAAAGCCCGATAATTTAGTTAAATGACCAGAAATTAATAAAAATAAATTATGGAGTTGTTTTATAAAGAAAAACTACGAATTTGGTCGGTCGTCCGCCAGTCAGACGGTCAAATACAACATCTATGCGACAAATGTAGTTCGGATATACGTAACTGTGCTTGGATCTGGGAAGTGCAATAGGGAAACAAATACAAATTACCAGATTGGATAATCGAAGAGAACCGGGATACCTGACACATTATTTTGAATTTAAGGTTACTAATGATTTCCGAACTGATTAGTGTAATAGTCAGTGCTAAATATTAAAGACATTGATCTCAATTTGACTGAAAGTGAATATAAATTACCTAAAATCATCGTTGAATCATTAAAATAAGCAAGAAAGTTTTTGTTGCCAGTGCAGGAGGTGAGATTTTTATTTCGATATGTGGTATGGATGTATTTAATTCTATAAGATGGAGTGTAATAAATGTAAAGAAATAAAACAACCCACAAAAGATGTAAAAATACCATGCACATAATTGTAAATGTTTAATTTGTTTAGAATGTACGGGGCTTTGTGCATCCGAAATCAAAAAAGATAGGTCTGTGCTCTGGGACAAAACTTTACAGTTTTAAAGATAGAAACGCCACAAGGAATGCCTGGAATGAAATTTGCCATCAACTTAATGATTTTGATACGTTGGAAGAGACCGAGAAAATTTTTTTGGTAAGTACAAATAATTTTATCTCTGAAATTTACTAACAAATGCAAATAATCAATAATTCAAAAACACACTAGCAACTCCGTACATTACACAAAAAATAAATAGGACAATAAAACTATTTTACAAAACAACAAATATCTTTTAATAACACCAGCAGATAAGGGAGCGGTTATAGTAGTAACGCATAGTAGATTATAACAATTATAACACAATGTATGTGGTTATGTTTTCTGGTTTCTCGGATCTGGGCTCAAATATTTGACATCTACCAGGGCATGCTTCCAACACTTATCACAAAGTACTTGCAAAGAATGTTTCTCACATTATTGACTTTCAAACCTCCTCTTGTATTGTAAGCTACTTGGATGTCTTCAAGTCCTGTAAACTGTTCCGTTTGTCTTAATAAGGCATATAGTTTTTATGTAATTTTTTATTTACCACGCATTTAAGTTGACGTGGGTAGGCTATAAGCTGCTTGGCTAGAAATTTAACACTGCATGCTGGAAGAAAAAAAAACAATTAATGCTGGCTTCTTTCATATTTTTAGGAATTTGGTTTATTCAAATATTGTTCTGAACAGTCTCCACTATCGTTACTTGAGTTTTGTAACTTGCCAATAATCTCAACTGGGTCGGACAATCCCAGAGGAAAAAAAGGGTGACTTAGTTTTTTATTCGGTCATTCTTACATTTTCCTGTAATTCTTTATCTATATTTTTTTGATTCTAGGTCACTTACCACTTGTTATTTTATGAAAGTAGATAGGCTAGGGGCGTTCTAGCGCAAAATCGTCAACTTTTACATGTAATTTCCCATAAGAGAATTTAAGGTCCCAAAACCACGAAATTTAACCAAATTTACCCCCTCCACTCCCACTTCTCTAGTGTGACGTCATACGCCACGCTCCCATTGAAGCGCTCTCATTGGCCAGTTACAAGTGCTCTGTGGTATGTCACAGAACGATGGCACAGAACGTTGACAGGTACACCATAGAACGGTTGGAATGCAGCGTTGACGTATGTCACAGAACAACGGAACGTTGACAGCTGACGTACGCTATAGAACGGTTGGTATCAGGCTTATGTCACAGAATGATGGAACGTTGGCAGTTGACAGGTACGTCATAGAGTTGGGTCAATAGTATGGAATATTGGTAGTATGTGCTTGACTGCAGACGTATTAGTTATGTTGTACTACCGATAAGTTGTACGTAATAGATAAGCGCTCTCATTGGTCAATAGTCACGTGATCTGTTTAAGCGCACACCAAATTTTAATGATGTACAAAATAATTTATATATTTATATTACAAAAACCGTCAGCATGGGGAATCGAACCCCGGTCGTTTTGGTTCCTACGTAAGCACTTAGCATATGCGTCAACAAGGCGACCTTACTTAGTCTTCTTCTTATGTTGAATAAATTAATAATACCACGCACCGTTGAGATACCGGATGGTGAGCAGACAGGATGACCTTGTCAAAAAATTCGTGGACCGACAACTGGTAAGCTGGCGCTCCCTCGAATAGCCTGCGGACATCATCATGTGTGCGTAGAAAACTGCAGTGATCGGTAGCGATGCGCTCTCTGTCTGTTAGCTATCGGATAAAGGTGAAAACATTGTGCGTGTAGAAGACATTCGATAGCAACACGTAATAAACACAATGTACGTCGATGGATGGCGTTCCATGTACGTTCAAGACATTAAATCGGAGCATATATACTAACAAATAGGTATAGGATGTCTCGGAAAACATATTTCAGAAAAAGAACGTTTAGAATACAGGGGTGTATTCATAATGGCTGGTTATGGATTGAAATGCGGTTATTCAGGATAATAGACGCGGGGATTCAGGAATACAGGATAATAGAAGTGAGGATTCAGAAATTCACGAAATAAGATGCGGGATTTCGACATGTAGGCTATGATATATGGGATAAGTTATTTGATGTATACCTATATGAATATATATGATTGTGGATTGGCTTCTATTACATCAAGTCAAGTAAAATTCTGTGAAAAATGTTTTGACTATTATTCCTGGCTGGTTGTTTTCAAATTTCCTATATTTCCTATATAACACTATGACAGAAAAGGTGTCTACGTCCTTGTAATAACTTCGGTGTTAATTAACTAAATGCAAGTAAAATGTTTGATCTATGCTGCTTGGAACTTATATCTTTAAAATTATGTATACACTAGTCATTTAAATATTTAAGCCCACAAAAGTTAGAATTTATTAACTCAATCAATTGCCCCTATATATCCCTTATGAGTGTAAACTTGTAAAAATGTATAACTTTAGGTAGTATTGTATGCACACCAATAAAAATAACGTATCCTGTAGCTGAAACAAATTAAATAGCCAACTTCGTCCGTCGAAATCCTGCGAGGGAAAATAATTGAAAAGGCTGAAGAAATACGACGGCCTTTCACTTCAAGAGTGACAGTGACAGAGATAAGGAAGCGTGTGCGGGCATGTATTCACCGTAGGGGAGGTCACTTTTAACAAGATTTATAAAACTTGTCCTAAAATTGATAAAAGATATTTTTTAATTTCCATTTTTTCTTTACTCTTTACCTATCATCATGTTATTTATTTTTTTCTGAGAATCTTTTTTTAAAATAATTTAATGTTTTTAGGTAGCTAATAAAACAAGGAAGTTTTTCTAGTAGTTTGTACGCTTAATGTTCAGTTGATTTTTCAAAATAAATCCAGTTTTCTATTGACCAAATTAGAGAGAGAATCAAAACAAAATTTTATGAGAATTCACTTGCTATTTATAAAATGTTTGACATTCGTGACAGTATTAATATTAATAAGTTGATGTATTGGTAAAGAAAAATTCAAACAACTTAATTCAAAACACTAGCTTTTTATTTAATGAATTTTTTGTAGTTAATTCGGAATTTTTTTTGAAAAAAAATTTAGAATATCTCGATAACGAGCCTCCTTGGTAATAGGGACATTATGGTTAATTTTCTTCGAAATTACATGTATTATCACATCCCAAGAGGAATACGTCGAATTACAAGTCACTCGGTATACAGGACCATATAGAAAATCTAAAAACATTGAATACACTAATTTATAATAAATTGGTGGAAAACCAACAGAAACACTTGGACAAAGCTAACGTAAATCGACAAACACAAATAAATATCGATCTCACACAAAAATTATATAAAATTAAAAAAGGGATGCCAATTAAAGAACCTATTTTAGTATCTGATAACAAAATTCAATCAAAAAATTAAACATACCATAAGAAAATATTCAAACCGCAACGTATTGTTTCAGGTAAAAAGAAAAATGAAAATCCTAATACTGTTCATCGGATTAGGACTAGCCCACCCATTAACAATAAAAGAATTTAGAAATCTTCGTGTACAGTTGGGACAATCAACAATCATAACTTCTCGATATACACTCCTGTATCATATCAATTTAACTCATCCCCAAACATCACTTTCTGTAATCATTAATTCATATGACAAAATAAATGAGCAGAAACCCAGTAATCAATTTTCCTTTGCACTGTCAATTGTTAACATTAACTGTAATAAAATAAATTCATTTTCTGAGAATAAAAGAGGACTGATAAATGTAGTAAGTAAAGTAAGTAGATAGGCTAACGTGGTACTGGGACACTTTTCGTGTTTTAGTTGAAGATGGCATGAGGGGGTTACCATGAGATCACATAACTAGATGTGTCAAGTCTGCTGAAGAATCAGCAATAGCCAGTAGGTGACATTAATAATATCTGTGACACTTTGATTTTTATTAGGTGATAATATATTTAACAATTTTGATTTATTAGGTGACATTAATATTTGGTGACATTTGTAAAACTTCGAATTGTTAAGACAAGTGTCATCAAAATTTGTTTTATTGAAACATTTGGTGACAAACTTTAACAATTAACATTTGGAGACAAGTGTCAGCTAAATGTAACTCTTGATGTGAGCAACATCCAAAACACGCAGATCACGCGTGATGTGCATGATATTTAAACACTCAGTTCACCTATGATGTGTATGACTTTAATATTATTGTTTAACTTATGTGTAGACTGGGATAATGTAAATTAATTTTATCAATACATTTAGTATAAAAGCGAAGCG
This sequence comes from Octodonta nipae, assembly GCA_034190945.1. Lineage (NCBI taxonomy): Eukaryota > Metazoa > Arthropoda > Insecta > Coleoptera > Chrysomelidae > Octodonta > Octodonta nipae. The sequence continues at coordinate 170,799,892 of CM067216.1, forward strand.
AGGTAATAAATAGTCAACAGAATAGCAATAAATAATATAAAAATATATGTATGTTAGATGGGAATTATTAGAACGTGCTAGAGCGAATAATGTTGAAATTGAAAATGGTTATACATCTAGTGAGCCTGAGGAGGAGGAAGAAGAAGAATTACCGTGGCTGCAAGGAGAAAGAGACCAAGTGAATATGTTGAGTGATAGTGATGATACCGATAATGAAATGATTGATAATGACAGTGACAATGATATAATGGACAATGATTTAATGAACAATGACAGTGACAATGATATGATGGATGATAGTGATAGTGACTATGTTACAGATAGTGATGCAACAGAGATAACATCTGATTGGGAATTTCAAGACATTAATGATGATTCTGGAGTATAGTTTTAAGTTCTACTTATCACTAAGAAAATAAAAATGTTTTTATCATTTAACTTATTTTTATTAGTAAGAATGAATTAGAATTGTTGTTTACATATGTTAATTAAATTTTCAATATCTGTCAACTTTACAAGACCCTCTTCAATTTTAGCGAATCGTCTTCCATCCCTAAGGCGATAGTCAACTACCTTTTCCAAATGTAATATAGGTAATGTGAGTTTGTCTTCATCATATATCTGATAGAATTTAAATTGATTATCAGGTTCATAATAATAGAAACCTTCATAGTAATGGCGATGATGAATATGAATTGGTAAAAAATCCTTATGTGTAATAATATTTTCAGTCTTCATTGTAGGTGTAAATAGTTTAAAAATGTTTGAACATTTTTTACATTACATTTTTTACATTGTGTAGATTCTAAACTGACATCATTATTGAAACACCAAATAAATTTGAATTCTTCTTTACACGTTTGACAATTTACTTTGAGTGTGTACATTGTAACGACTGAACTGCAACTGAAAGTCTCTAAATTAATTCATTTCTTTTATTACATCTATTTAATTCCTGAATACAACTGGTATAATTCCACTGTAATAATGCAACATATGTATGTGTTGTGGAAATATTATTAGAGGATGTAGTGCAGAGGGGAACTCTAAATCTTAGTTCAGCATACTTGGATGCCCATATGTCGCTATCTGCTTTAAATCCTGCACTGAGTGAAAGACATGCGGCTAAATCTGATCGAACTTCAAGTAGATTTGTTTTAGATTCATTTAGAGAATTGTTTAGAGTAATTAATTCATTTAAAGTAGCCATATGTGTTTCCTCCAACTGTTTTATGGTTGCTTGATAATCTGTTTCACTTTTCATCATGCTAAGGGTCGTGGTCGTGTTCTCGTTTTCAATTAATGATTCAGATACTGCTGCTACAAAATTACCAGTTTTATTTCTTAATTCTGTTATGTTTCCTTGTCTTGTAGAATATAGCATAAATTCAGGATACTTTGATAACAGTTTACTGAAACTGATTTGTAAAGAAGTTTGGTTTGCCAACTCATGTGTTATATATAAGCTTCCATTATGTGGTGAGTATTCAGAGAAAAACACTTCATTTCCAATAACAATACCCAGTGAACATAAATTAAGAATAATGTTTATAAACATTTTTATTATTATTTATTCTTCGTTTAATAACCACAACGTGCACTGTTGACAAGTACTACAATATTTATATTTCGATCTTCTTGGTTTATTTTGGGTGAAACTTCTTGTTGTATTTCTTGCACACTGTAAAGTTACAATAGTAAAGAGAGTTGATCTTTTGGTTTTTCTGTAGCTACAGAACTAACTGCAGCGTTGGTGTCTGTATTGGCACGTACCAAAATTAAATTTTGACTTGCTGAAATCACTAGACGACGAAAATCCTCACAAAAGCCAAGCAGTAATTTTAGAGGAATGCATACTGCAAAATTTCCATTAGCATCACACATATTTGGAGTACCTTCCAGATTCCATCCTGCATTATACCATCGAATTATTTCATTTTTTGAATATGATAGATAGGTTTTAATCGTTGATGTGATTCCGGGATTTCTGGTTCGATCTACTACTGTTCCACCAAGTTCGTAACGAATTTCTTCAAAGAGGAATGTAAAACCATTATTAATGAATCGTAATGTTGGGCTATACTTATTGTCTGAGTCTAATAGTTTTCCTTCTAGGTATAGAAAACTTTGAGAAGGTAGAGTGTACACGTCTTGAGTTTGTATAGGAATTCTTATCTCATCATTATTGAAAAAGGTAGTATTTGCATAAGGTGTGTAGGAATGATATTCAAAATTGGTTATAGCATTATCCACAAGCACATTATCAGCTACTCGTAGTATGTTAAGCGTAATTTTTTTTTGTTTAAACACACACCGGAACAGGCAGAAAAGTTTTTCAAGTCTTACACTTATATTTAATTTTATCCTGCAAATGAATGTTTTGAATTGCCCCCTCTTTGTAGTCTTCTTATTTTTTTCTTCTTTATGTTTAGCCGTTGTTAAGTGTGTACCTTAAAACCCAATGATACTAAAAACTGTTTATTGATAGGTGTTAACTGTTTCACTTGTTTCTTGATACTAACGTTTTTATAGTTTGAGTGTGAATATTTTATAGGTTGTTCCTCCTGTTGTGTTAAATAATTAAATGGATTATCGTATATGAAAACCATATTAATTAAGTCGTTTTAAATGTAATCTTATCGTAACAACTTCACTTTTAAAATTAACTAAATTTCCATTTTGATCTGTTATTTTAATAATAATCTCATTTATATATCTTGTATTGATTGGTAGATAAATAACGTTGGTGGGGTTTTCAACAATTTTGTAACCAGGTGGGACATTAGGGTAAAACATGTGTATTATATGAACTGGCATATCATTACTGAAAGAATTCTGAATTAAATTGCATTCAATGCACATAGCATTTACTTTTGAAATACTGATTGGATAATCTGAATAGTGCCATTTTTTAGGTTTTAATTTTCTATTTTTAAATCCTAATAAAGGACCAATGGTGTTAGATTTCTCAAAATCAATTTCTTTGTTACATTTTATTTCACATTTAAATGTGTTATGATTAGCTCTCAATATTAAAACAGGTTTTTCTATTTTTTTATTTTTCTTATTGTCATCTTTTTCCACAGGTTTCACATTTTTCTGAATAGCTTGTTGTGATGATAATGTAGCTGGTACAGCTGTCTCCTTTTGTTGTTCTTCACGATCAGCTAGCAAAGTGTGAAGCGTTTTTTCAATATCTTGTATTTCATAGGTGCCCACCGGTAATTCTAATTTTATACCGTTAATATAAAACTTGTTGTTGGTTTCATCAATATTTGAGATGGTATTAAAGGTCATAAAATCAATTAACCCCATCACATAAGTAGCATCATCTTCTAGAATAATTGGTGGGTAAACCTCGTTACTGAGAATAGAAGCACGTTCATAGAACGTAAATGTATATGAAGACATCTTAATTTGTCAATGGTTATTAAATAACTAAAACTATTGATATGGTTTTATTAAATATATTCACTTAAATATTTTTACTATTTATAATTGAATTAATATGACTAAGTTCCTTTTATTGAGATAAAAAATATAAACATAAGTGTCCACAATTAAAACTGTTATAGTTTTGAAATGTATTATAATTATATACTATTTTACACTGTCCAGTTGAATTAAAATATTTTAAAACTTCTAATGGAGGTTTAAGATTACCAAAACTATCAAAATAGGATATTTGTCTATCATTTTTCTTGTAAGCTGTCCAATGAGTTCCAGGACCTGTATTAGAATCTAAATTGATAATACCTCTTTCAGTTTTATAAATTTTCTTAGGTAATTTATCTCTCATGAATACACCTCGAAAATTTGGAATTTGCCATAATTTTACATATCTAGCTAAATCAATATTAGTTAAGGCTCGTTGTGGTAGCTTCCTGGAGGGTATAAAAACAGACCATAACCTTTTTTATATGGTTGCAAATAAAGCCCCTTTCCACCTATTGCTATAGACTCCATTTTTCTATTATGACGTTTCGCCTCCTCTAATTTTTGTTTTGCATTTCTAGCATCTGTTATCGTCTTGGCTATAGCTGCCGATCCACCAGCGATACTCCCCAAGGCTGAGAGTCCAGTAAAAATAGGAATAAGAGGTAGCAAACCTCCTGTATTTGGTATGGGTATGATACGAGGAGTGGTTGACTTCATATGCTTTTTAATTGACTTAGCAGAATTCAAGGCAATTTTTATAGCATTACCTAAGGTGGTAGGTTTCTGTTTCAACACCTGTTTTTTTATATATCCTACAGATTTTATAAACCCAACATTTTTTCTCGGTGACTTTGACTTTGTAACTCTTTTTTTTCTTAGTCTTCTTGTTTTACACTTTGATTTTGTTTTAACCATACTTCTCCTCTAGTGCTAACAGTATGTGTCTATCTGAGTGTTTTGCAAATACTAATACAATTTTAAGATTAACAATTTTTATATCAATGAAATCTTGCTGTTTTTTGATTTGGTGAACTATCATTGTCTGAATCACTGTTTTTATCAAGTTTACGTTTTCGATCATGTTCAACAAAATCAAGAGGTTCATCTAAATTAAGTTTTAATTTTTTAGAAGCACTTTCTTCAACTTCATCTATTTGTTGTGGTTTTAGTTTTCGTTTAGCTGCTCGAAATTTACCCCTTTTTCCTCGGAGGTGATAAGTGTTCATTTATTTCTCTTTTACGTTTCATATTATATACAACTTCCATATCAATGTCATCATTACCATTTAGTGGGGGTTTCGATAGTGCATTTAGTTTATTCCCCATCATTTGAGATCGTGGTAATCGTGAGGACTTTTTAGTCTTATCCTTTTTTATTCTAGATGTAGGTTTAGGTTTGATAACTTCCATATTACTGCCTCGATCATGTTCAACAAACTCAAGAGGTTGATCTAAATTAAGTTTTAATTTTTTAGAAGCACTTCCTTCATCTTCATCTTTTTTTGTGGTTTTAGTTTTCGTTTAGCTACTCGAAATTTACCCCTTTTCCTCGGAGGTGCTAAGTGTTTTTCATAAAGATCATCATCATTTATTTCTCTTTTACGTTTCATATTATATTCAACTTCCATATCAATGTCATCCTTACCATTTAGTGGTGGTTCGGTAGTTCATTCAGTTTATTTCTCATCATTTGAGATCGTGGTAGTCGTGGTCGTGAGGGCTTTTTAGTCTTATCCTTTTTTATTCTAGATGTAGGTTTAGGTTTGGTAACTTCCATATTACTACCATTCATTAAGTTTATGCTATCCTGTATATTCTTAAGTATACCTTCACTCATAGTTTTAGTTTTTCCCATAAGTTTAAGACATTTTCGAATTGTTTGTTTGTTATTAGGTCTTTTCAAACCCATACCTAATTTTACTTTGGCTTTCATTGCTCCTGCAACCCCAAGTGCTGCTATACGTTCACCTATAGATGAGTCTTTTGAATGAAATCTCTGAAAAACTTCTTCTGCTAATATTTTATCTGCCTTATGACGTAATTTTGTATCACTTTCTTTTTCATAGAATTTATCATGTTTTAAACAGCTAGTATCTAGCAGATTTGTTGGTAGACTTCCTTGCAACAGACGTTGTTTAAGTTTTGTTCCAGGTCCACAATAATTATAATCTGGTATATGCATTTCAAATGGTAAATTATTTCTAGCTGAATTTAATAAACCTTGACCTGAATATAACTTCATGATGTTATTTCATTAACTATCAACTTAAAACTAACATATATTATTTATTTATGAATATTTATCTCATTTTATAGTAATGTGTCAAAGAATGAGGGTGGTAAAACAAAAAACTTCTTTAGCTATTGAAAATGATAATTTTAATAGTATTTCTGATAATAAAAAGCATGGTCCATTGTTTCCGTCAACTGTGAGGTGTATTCTGGTGGGGCCAAGCAATTGCGGTAAAACCAATGTTATGGTTAATCTAATTGAACACTTGAATGGACTGGGATTTGAGAATGTTTATGTTTATTCAAAGTCCTTATATCGACCTAAATATATTTATTTGGAGAAGTTACTAAAGCCAATACAAGGTATCGGCTATTACCCATTCAATGCTAGTGAAAATATTCTACATCCTTCAGAAGCAAAAAAAAATTCAATCTTTATATTTAATGATGTGGCTTGTGACAATCAAGATGTTATACGTCAATATTTCTCTATGGGAAGACACAGTCTAGTGGACTCGTTTTATCTGTCTCAAACGTATGCGAAGGTTCCAAAACATCTCATTCGAGATAATGCAAATTTTTTGGTTATTTTCAAACAAGATGATTTAAATTTGAAACATGTTTATAATGATCATATTGGTAGTGACATGTCGTTTGAACAGTTTAAAAGCTTATGCGCTCTGTGTTGGTACAAACCATATGGATTTTTATGTATCTCTAAAGACAGCAACATCAATGAGGGACGTTACAGAAGAGGTTTTGATCACTATATATGTTTTGAATAAGACAATGATTTCAGTATAATAATTAACATCATAAGTGTAAGTGATATCAGAAACTGATTGAATTAAATCAATAGCGGATAATAGCAGATAAAAGCGGATTGAAAACACATAGAAAGCGGATCAAAATGAATCTATCAGAGAAGGAACTAAAAAAACGTCTTGTACAGAAACGTAGAATTGTAAAAGAAAAATTACAGCTTCTCAAACATGGAGATATTGTTAAGGAAAAGTTATTTTCTCCCATAACAAAACATCTAAAGGACATTGAAAGTAAACTGAGTCACAAGGAACATAAAATGGATGGAGCTAGTAAGATGGAAGAAGAGAAAACTTTTTTTAAAACTGAGGATCCTAGTCATGTTGATGACGAAAAAGATTTTATTTTCAACGATGAACTATATCCATCAATACTATCACATCAAGCTGAATCGCTGTATCAGGAAACACCGAAGATTCCTCGTAAACTATCAACGAGTTTATCCACACCTACAGGTCAGTTACGATTATTGCAAGATGAAAATGAAGATCCGAGTGAAAATAAAATGACAATTCTTCACGAAATCACATCTGATGATGAGATAGGATCATTACATTCTCCTACAACACCTGGACGGTTCACTGATATTGCTGAAAAATCCTATATTGACTATTTAGACCAGTATGATCCTCTACCAAGAAAATATATAAATGACATGTATTATGATGATGACAATAAGGAATTTGATCATAAATATGGTGTCAGATTAGATACTAATACTGATAAACTAATGATTGGTGACTCAAAATTAGATATTGATGGATCTGATATTATTGTTAAGAAGAAACGATATCGAGGTAGTATAGGGTTATATGAACTATTGTTTAAAAAACAACCGAAACACTACTCTAAAGAAGATGAAGATAATTATAAACAAATTGTTGCAAAAACTAATGCTCATAGACGTTACTATAAACCAAATAAGCAAATAGATGAAATGAAAAAATATAAAAAAAATTACTGCTCCTATGGTGACAGGGAAAGGAATTTCTATGTTGATGAATAATAATAAAATTGATTACATTCACTGGGATGATCCAAACGAACTCGTTGATAGATTACTCTATTTTTTGTTTGGAAATGGTTAAAATATCTGTTTCACCAGATTGAGGTTTAACAAAATTAGCTAATAGTGTAACATTTACTTTCAATAGTGAATTTTGAAGTTAAGTTTTTACTTTACTTATAAAAGACCTACGAGCTTTATTGAAAAATTCTAAGGGATCCCTTATACCCAAATTAATGATTGCTCCAGTTCTCACGCGATTATTAAAACACGATTCTAAATCTTGCCAAATTAAATTTTGTTTCTTACTGTTTTTAAAATTCTTTCTTTTTTGATATGAAAATTTTTGTTTGAAATATTTTAATAGTGATAAGTTTGATTCTAATTTTAAAAAGTGTTTTCTATCTAATACAGATATATTACGTTTAAAATATTTTTTTAAAATCAAAATAGTAGAATTTAAATATTTTACCCATTTACAATAATCATCTTTAGTTTTAATTAACTTAACCACTTGTTTTATTTTAATAGCGGAATACAACTGATTGCTATGAAGTATAAACGTTAAATGTGTTAAAATTGATTAAAATATTTATCATTCTATATCGTCTGACGCAAATCATAAATTTCCAGTAGTTCAATTAAAAACATTCTTGTTATTAATGTTAAATTGCATGTATACATTCTTTTATCATATGACGCAAATCGTAAATTTCCAATAGTCTAATTAACAAATTAAAACATCCTTGTTATTCATGTTAGATTGCAACACTTATCATTTATCAATGTAATGAAACATTTCCATTACTTTAATTAACTCAAACTTATTATTCATATTAAATTAGTTTCAGTAAACAACTCAATTAATCTTATTAGATAAATATTACTTGTGTAAATTTTTATTGAACTTTGATTTAAAAATTATGGGATTAATTATTTATAACATCATTATTATTTTACTTGGAAATTACGTCTTTAATTGTTTATGGTAACATCATTATAAAAAGATATTCGAATAATTTTCATTAGTATCTTCTTGATTGTTGTAAATCAAACATATCAACTACCATGAATGTGCCAACACCTTTATTGTAGAATCAACAGATAAACAATTGTTACTAACAAATTTGTTGGTAGTATTTTTAAAAATTTATTTATGTATTCTTATTATATTAATTTCATTAAATATAAAGTAACAGTTCTAAAATTTTAACTATTATAATATTACATTTTTAGATTTGGGAGAAATAGTGTAACCACTAATAATGATAAGATTTACTTATCATTATCGTATTGTCCAAAAAAGGAGACTGTGGAAAAAAACTGAAACAGCTCCCCGTTAAATATATGAGAATATTTGCGGACAATGAGGAGGAGTTTAGACTACTCTGTAGTGGTTTGGAGAGGTTAAACATCACCTTCAGCCAAGATGATGAGGAGGAGGCTACTCAAACACTACCAGTACCGGTAAGCCATCAAACTCAAGTTCTGCCACAAACTCATCAACCATCAAGAAAAAGGAAGGTTGAAATTTTACAGAATGAAATAGTGGTCACCGCACCTGTAGAAGAAAAGAAAAAAAGAAAAAGAGAGACAGAAGCAATTAACCTAACTGAGAGCTGGGAAGAGTTTCATGAGGGCCAAAGATGGTGACGGTGACCTAATGTTTTAAATATTATATATATTAAATTGTATATATATTTTATTAATAAATTGAGTTAATTGATAGTATTCCATTTTTTTCTCCGAGATAGTGATAAACAAAAGTTTTTCAGCAATGTGTAATATAAAAATAAGTATGAGTAATTTATTAGCTAACATTTGTCACATGTCTCAATAAAACAAATTTTGACGACACTTGTCTTGGCGAATCAAAAGTTGTACAAATGGCACCTAATAAAATTAAGTGTCACTTGAAAAATAAAAAGTGTCATGTCATATGTATTAATGCCACCTACCTAATAAAAATCAAAAGTGTCTGTCACTTGAAAAATAAAAAGTGTCATACATATTAATGTCACCTACCTAATAAAAATCAAAAGTGTCACATATATTACAACCTAATTAAAATCAAAGTGTCACAGATATAATTGTCACCTACTGGTTATTGCTGATTCTTCAGCAGACTTGACACATCTAGTTATGTGATCTCATGGTAACCCCCTCATGCCATCTTCAACTAAAACACGAAAAGTGTCCCAGTACCACGTTAGCCTATCTACTAAAGTACAAAAATTGTTATTTGGTACTTTAGACTCTGACGATGAAAAACATAAATTCGTACATGGAAACTTTACAATTGAACGATAATAAAATATTTAACGATCTAAAAAATCAGCTATAATAAAAATTTCCAAATTATAATCAATTAAAATGTTTCCAGATGAGTTAGATAAGCTTATTAGCTTAGAAGAAGCTTGTTCTTTCTCAAATAATATTGATAACTTATTATTGCAATTACAATTAATTCAGAATTTACTGAATGATTTAGAAACGACAGTTTCATTCGCAAGATTAAATATTTTACATAGTACAATAGTAGAACCGAAACAACTCATTAATACTATTAGACAAATTAAATAAAATGTGTAAAGTTGAGCAAGTCCCTTTGCTAAAGAATGAATTATTATTACCTTTTCTCAACTCAAGTAATTGTACAAGATAAAATTATATTGTTTAAAATTCACATTCCAATCTTAAAATCTCAATTCAAATATATTCATGTACATCCTATTCCTGTACTTAACCAAACCATTATTCCTGAACAACCCTACCTCTTACTCAACATTGAAGATTATTGGACATAATCTGAAAAATGTCTTGTACAAGAAATACAGTATATTATTCAGAAACCAGCATAAATCAAATAAATTCGAATGAAATCTTAATTATAGCAGCTCAGCCAACGAGATATAAATCCTTATCTAATAATGAAGGGATATACGAAATCAATAAACCCTCCGTTATATCTTTGAACAACTGTAAGATTTCAATTAATGATACAATACTTCAAGCTGGAGAAACCATTCATGAAGAATTCTTTTTCGAAATACCAGTAATTAAAATACCGGAAACCCAAAACGAGGAAAAGAAGATAACATTCCATTTAAAGAATACGGCAGTGCACAATACAGACAGATTGTAGACAATTTGGATGCAATCGATTTTCCTAACAAAAACAATCCAAACCACCAGTAGATCAATTCGTCCATAATCATTTTATTCATCTTTAGCTCTGTAGCAGTTATATGTTACCTCAGATTCAACTACCTTCGACGCCAAAGACCCAAGAAAGCTTAAAGCCACCAACAGACTGTCAGAAAATAGAGGAACCCCTATTTTCTTCTCTAGAAAGGGAGGAATTATTTAGTTAAAATTTCCCTTTTATCATTAAGTTTCTAATCTTAATTATACTTTCTATATATTGTCTGTATAATTGAATTGCATATTGTAGAAATCAGACATTATTACTTAGAACTTTATAAAGTGCAAGTTATTGTAATATATTATAGTTGTTCTCAATAAAATTAGTTTTTAAAAATACGTGTTTCCAATCAAGAAACTTAGCTCATAATAAAAATTACACAAGTTCAACTAGAGTTAATAACAGACATTGATACGATCATGTTTGTTGAACGTGGTATCCGAGGTGGTGTATCACAATGTTCAAACCGATATGGTAAAACAAACAATAAATATATGGGTGAGATGTATATTCATAACGTATCATCTTCGTATCTCATGTATTATGACGTCAACAATTTATATGGAACATCAATGAGTTTGTTTGGAAGGTTTGAATGGGTTGATCCCTATTCGGTAATGTACGTGTCTTGAACACCTAGTACCACAATCAAAATCCAAAAATACAAAATTATTTATAACTATTTTCGATAAGGACCGTTACATAATACATTATACAAATTTTAAACAGGCAATAGCGCAAAAACTGCATCGAATATTAAAATCTCATGGATGAAAAAAAAAATTTATTTAAATACTAAAAAAAAAGAAATTAAGTAAAACTAATTTTGAGAAGAACTGTTTAAATTAATGAATAATTCTGTGTTGGGTAAAACCATGGAGAATGTGAGAAAATATAAGGATGTGAAATGAGTCACTAGATGGTCAGGACGGTTTAGAGCAAATTACATTTCCAAACCTAATTTTCATAGCTATACTGTATTTGATAACAATTTGGTGCTTATTGAAATGAATAAAACGAACATTATGTTTAATAAGCCCATATATGTGGGGTTTTCAATACTATACCTATCAAAAACGTTCATATATGATTTTCATTACAATTATATTTTAAGATTTTTCCAAATTGTGCAACATTTTTATATACGGATGCTGATTCACTAATTTATTTATTCTTTGTATATCTATTCACATATTGAAAGAGATATTCATAAATTCGACACTTCTGACAATATTCCTGATAAAAAATTTAGAACTAATGAATAATGAAAACAATGGAATTGTTATGATTAAATTTATTGGTTTACGGTCTATATTATATCCATATTTATTTTTCACGGAAAATTAACTAAAAAAGCAAAGGGTGTAAAAAATTCATCGTTAAAGACTATTACATATGATATGAGGATTATTATCAATGTCTATTTAATAATAAAAACAAGATTTCTGAACAGCATCTAATTAAGTCTGAAAAACATGAAGTTTATTCCATTAAACATTTAAAATTTGCTCTTAGTCCTTTCGATGATAAAAGGATTATAAACACTCTATCAACTAACACACTTGCCTGGGGCTTTCAAAAGTACCAACCACTTGAGATACTCTCTCGGTTCTTATTAATTTACCCAACTTACTAGTTTTCTAACCATCTGTCAAATTATATTTGTTGGTTTGTGAAAAATGTGAAAAATTGTGATTCAAACAAACCTAAATGTTCTTTAGTAGTTTTATAGCCATCTGTCAAATTATATTTGTTGGTTTGTGAAATATGTGAATTCAGTTTGATGATAAATGAACATAATTTATTGATAGCGATTTTTCAGATTAATCAAAATCGAAAATACATATTGTTAACAAGCAAACGATCAGTTTACAAGATGCCACAACAGATGAGTACTACCATTTTGAAAGACATATTGCATTGCAGTGTAGTCATTGTTCATCTTGTAACATGCATGAAACTAGAGACATTAGTATGGAAAATGGATATGAACACCAATACCAACAAGCTTGAAAAAAGAACACCTAATGCAAATTGGAATCAAAACATTTTTGCAAATTGAACAAGATTTAAAAGTCGTACAAAAATTGTTCAAAGCGAATTACTCCTACACAAATAAATGAAGATGTACATAACGCAAAACATTAGTTTCCCTTAAAATTTCACCATGAATAGTCTTGTATATTGCCAGACTTGTGATGCAGTTTCAGAATTTCTTTGGTGTTTCAACAATGATGTCATATTACAGTCAACTAAATGTAAAAAATATTCTAATAGTTTTAAACTGGTTTCACCTGCTCAAAAAACTGAAAACATTATAATGGATGCAAACTTTTTGCCAATAGACCAGCAGTTTACCTACAATCATCTACCTGCCCACGAAGTTTCGTTACCAGTTCTACTTATCGAGATGACAGCAAATTACCCCCTAAGAGATGGAAGACGATTTGATAAGGGTGAAGGACTTGTAGATCTATGTGAAATTGAAAATTTTGTTGATGCATAAAAATATATGATGTAAAATTATACTCTTAAGACAAGATAAATTTTGTTCATACCCAAGTAAATGGGATTAAAACCAGACTTATTTCATTTCTATTAAAACATTACCTAAAAAGAATAAAATATATAAAGTTCATTAGCTCAGTTGGTTAGAGCATGTCGTATGTTCCAATCCTGTTTTTCATTTATTTTATTAAAAGCTTATATTAACCTAAAATAATAAAAAAAGAAATGCAAAATATAAAAACAGTTATAATTATGAAACAAAGACATAAGTGGTGCATGTGTTAAATAAAGACAACTAAACATAAAATCAGAAGAGATCAAAACTAGTAGCCGAAGTTATAATACACTCATTATGACTATGAAATAAAGAAGGTAAGAGGTGTATGTATTAAACAAAGACAGCACATTCTACAAATGAAGAAAAAACTATTAAACAAAGAAGGTTAAGTGGTGTATGTGTTAAACAAAACAGCAAAAATATACATTCTACAGAAGACGCGATCAAAACTATTGATTAGCGATACACTGGTTAGCCCACTCCTCGTACAAACCAGACAAGGACAGCCTTGACTAAACAAGGATAGACAAACCGCTAGCGAAGAAGAGCTCAAAACTACTGATAAGGGATACGGTTTTCCCAGCAAACCCTCCTAGTTATTGACGATGTCTTCACCATCTATTTCTAGCCAAATTGTCATTTTTTGTCAACTTTGTCACACCTAAGATGTCGATTTGTCGCCTAATCCATTATTTGTGACAATTTTTTGGTGATAAAGTAACAAATCACTCTCCGGGCATTGACGATGTTATTCTACAAGTACTTACGACCCCCCATGACTTGCAAACTTTGTGGTACATGCCATCGAAGTGTCACAAGATCCCGCTACCTTCTCGACTAGTGTTAAACTAATCGCATACACTTTTTATATAATATTTTTTAAGGGGCCAGGGAGCAGGGAGCAGTATTCCCTGCACGCATATTCTGCTAATCTAAATGCTCTTGAAACTATTAACACATTTTACATATAATTTTCCAATGTAGGGAGATTGTGTCTCCCCGCCTTCCCTTGCATCGCCTCGCTGCCTGTTCGGCTTGTGTCGCTTTTTATGGCACGAGTCAAATCAACCACACTCTCGCGCTCGCTCACTTTGTTGTTAACTGCTGCAGAGAAAGGGTGCGCGCGGTTTTATATTACGACAGAGTGGAGTAACGATTTGTGTATAACTTTTATGAAATTATATCAAATGTACCCAATCATTTGGAATCCAAAAAATCCATATCACAAAGATAAAAGTAAAGTGAACGCCGCGTGGGATCAGATAAACAAAGATTTAAATGTATGTACTTATAAAAGAGTTAAAAACTATAAAAAAATCAGTAATTGTGACTTCTAGAGGGCACTTGAAAAAGAAAAAAAGCTTCAATTAAGTCCGGTGCTGGTACAGCTAATATTTATAAGCCCATATGGTTTCTATAGGAACTGATGGATTACATCAATGAATGTTTGCCTGCAATAAACACGCAGACAGTTAAGTAAAAAACATATATTTCTTAAATTATGTAGGAATTTTCGTTTTTTACGGAATTATTTACATCATTGGATATAGGAGTTTCTACTGAAATATGAAGTGAGGTTTACTTATCTGAGTTGCATTTAATGTTGCTCTGCGTGGTATTTGACCCAGATGCTGTAGGGCACCATTATTGTGGACGTCATTTCTCCAAGAATTTGTTTATATTTTTTCATTTTGCATTTTTGTTTCAGATGCGACAACGTATAGCATGTCAGTGACAAATACAAAAATGTCCTAAATTAAACTGAAAAGCAGAATTGACCACAAAACTAGACTATTGTTTAACACGTTCGCTGCCATCGGCGCACCAGCGCGCCCGGCTGATACAGATGCATATGCCGTGGACGTGCCCGGCGAGAGATTCAGCTGTTGCTCGGTACCACAGTTTAGTCGGGCATTAGGTGTGGTTTATTCCGAGGCACTTTGAGAACGTATTGTTTTTAATTCCTATGGATGCGGTTCACATTTTGTCCCGAAAGTTTTCTCTGAAAATGAAATACAATCGTGTCACGACGGGCCCTTCAGAACCTAAGAAAAGTAAAATACGGGACACAATAAACGTACAAATAATAACAGATGCGAAACTAATAGGACTATTAGAAGAAAGCGATTTGGAAACGGAACGTTCCAGTTGGGAGGACGGGTGGGAACCCAGTGAAGAATCTGACGGAACCGAATGTGTTTTCGATGAGACTGTAGAAATACCAGTGAATTCAAGCGACAGGGAAAGGTTAGGAGTGGTAACGTAACTGATACAATTGTTGCATGGGTAAGCGAGCCAATTGGAATGGTAAATTGCCCGTTTATAAAAATTAGATTATTTTCTCCTTTTGCTAATGGACGACTTTCTATTGAAAGTTGTAGAAGGAACAAATAGAAATGCAATTGAGTTATTCCTTTCTGTGGTAACCAATGAACAATCACGAATAAATTTTAGGAAAAATGTAACGGTTGGAGAATTGTTAGCATTATTGGGAGTTTTCCTGCACATGGAAAATGTAAAGATGAGGAAGTTGCATGACTATTGGAAAAAGGACCCTTCATTTCACTTGAAAGAAATTGCCGATATTATTTTACGAAATCTATTTCTTCTAATACTACGTGCATTGCGTTTTTCAGACAATTCAAAATAAGGCGAACCCAAACCATCAGACAGGTTATATAAAATACGTCCAGTTATCTTTTTTTTTCAATGAAAGGATATGCCAAGTGTATTAACCTGGTAGAGAACTGTCACTGAACGAATCAATGATGCTTTGGCGTGGAAGATTAATTTTCCGCCATTACATCAAAAATAAAAAGCACAAATATGGAATAAAGCTATATATTTTGACAACTCCCACTGGAATGGTCCAAAAATTCGCAGTATACACTGGCATGCAGGACGATTTAGGAGGAAGAGGCCATACGCAAAAAATTGTTCTTCATTTACTGGATGAAAAGTTGAATGCTGGTCACCACGTGTACATAGACAATTACTACAATAGCTTCACACTGGCTAAGTTGCTTCTGCTAAAATACTCACTGCACGGGAACGCCGAGGGCGAATAGGAAGGATACACGCACGGAAATAGAGAAGGCAAAATTGCGAAAATTGCGTTGCCAGATTTGCGGAAGGAATTATGACAGGTAAGTGCCGTGATAATAGGGAGGTTTGCTACATCTCTAATGAATTTACAAATGAAATGGTTGAGGTTGAAAACAAAAGAAAGGATAAGAAATCTAATCCCTTGGCCATTGTAAACTAGAATAAATTTATGTCGTGAATTGATCAGCAAGATCAGATGTTATCATTAGGGATTGCAATTGCTGGATCCAGCATACAGCAATCCTGGATCCAGCGCCTTTTTAAATATGCTGGATCCAGCATACAGCGATGCGGATCCGCAAACGTATCAATTTCTATTGTTTAGTTGCCGTTCTGTCACCATAGCACGTGCCGCATGTGCGAATGAACGGCAACGCCGCCCTCTCTCTCCAAGTACCGCTTATGTTTGTTTATTTTATAAATCAAAGACAGTTGATTAACTGCTCTCACTTGATAGAAAGTGTTTTTGTGTCACAAAAGTGCATATGGAGGGCGTGTTGGATGTTGTTTGCGAGACTGAATGGTAAGTAAAATGTATATTTTAAATAATTTAGGATTAATACTGATTTGATTTATGTCTCTTCCTTGCTCGAAGAAGGAAGACACGTTTGGTGACGTTCGTCAATTAACACGTCGCGCGCGAAATCTTTTGGTTTTTGTTTTCATATTTAAACCGATCTTATTTTATTATGTACCTTTAATAGCAGGAAGTACATATCCAACAGTGGACTATTTAGTTATTTAGGAGTTTGTGTGTGTGTGTGTATTGTTGCTATTTAACAAGGTTGCTAAAATGCGCAATTTTGAGTGGAAAAAGCTGTGTCATGTGTATAAAGATTGTTTTTTATAGGTTTTTCGAGTTTAAAATCGCGTTCAAACTTATTAGTCCTCTCGTGACCACGGCGCGGCGCTTGCAATAGCATCAAAATATCGGAAATAAACAAAAGTAAGTTTGAACGCGATTTTAAACCCGAAAAACCTACAAAATGTGTAATAGCAATCGCGATAGTTTAAATAAAATATTACCTTATTGGTTTTGTTAAGTTATTGCATCGCGATAGTTGTATTTATTTATCTTTAGGCATCATGTTCTATTAAAATAATATTCAAATGCATCTTATCTTATACATCACCGATGTTTTCTTTATTACATATTTAACGCTGTTTTTCGGCCAGTTTAAAATGTCGACCAAGAATTTTTGCGACGGTGCAAAGTTTGTGGGACTTTTTCGTAAAGTTGGATAGTCGAAGTGCCAAGTGCTCGCTATGTTTAAGAACATTGCTTATTAGCAACCGCTCCACTACAGGGTTAAAAGGGCATTTACAAAAAGTACACTGCATCAGTGTCATAAGTAATATCAGTGGCAACAAAGCTAGTTCATTCAACAAAGATTTGCATAATTCAGATTCACAAGCTTCCACTGCTGCTATAGCAACCACTTCAAAAAATTAAGATTATGAGGAAGTAGTTCCGAGCAACAAGACCAAGAAGACTATTGATTCCTACTATGAAAAAGAAAATTCTATAGAGGGTTTGGTCACTAGGATGGTGTGTAAAGATGGCTTTAGTCTAAGCACATTTTGTACATCATCCGACTTGAGATTATTATTCGCAAAATCAGGATTTCAATTGCCAACTTCTCCAAATACCATCAGAGCGATCATTTACAGGTATGCAGAGAATGTTCAAGCGGATTTCATTAAGAAATTCACTAATTTAAAACAAAAAGGACAAAGATTCTCATTGAGTTTTGACGAGTGGACCTCCCAAAAAAATCACAGATACATAAATCTCAACTTGCACCATGATGATAAACATTTCAATTTAGGGTTGATAAGAAGTCACGGCTCCTGCACTGCTGAACACTGCATTGAATTAGTGTCAGAAAGGCTGAATATTTTCGGCTTAGTGATGGAAACCGATACCATTGGTATCACTATCCAGTTGGCTGTCGTGGACGTACTATACAAGAAGAAACCTCATAAGGAAGTACAACAAGCAGCAACAGATGAAATTGACGAATGCGAAGACGATGCAGACTTAGAGACAGAGATGAACGATGGATTGGCAGTTACAGTTACAGGGGAACCAATATTAGTGGACTCTGTTGAATTGATCCCACGATTCAGCGCACTGCTCATGAAAGTACGCAAACTTTTCAAAAAATGACCCACCAAAGATGATTTATTTTTGCAAATATGTTAAAGAAGAGAAAGGTAAAGAACTAAGTCTGATTCTTGATTGCCGCACGAGATGGAACAGTTTGCTCAGTATGCTGGAACGTTTCTACGACCTCAAAGTTTGCATCGATAAAGCATTGATAGACGTCGGGTCCGAAATAAAATTTTCGGGCGATGAATGGTCAATAATCAATGAGTTGATCGTCAGTCTTCAACCATTGAAACTGGCCGTAGAAGCTCTTTGCAGAAGAGAGTCCACATTGATAACTGCCGACACAACCCTGAAATCTTGTCTTAGACAAGCTATATAGCCAGGGCACTACCCTAAGCGCCGAGCTAGCTTAAGCACTACGCAACAGAACCGCAGAACGGCGCCTCTCTGAAGTTACTGGTACGTTAGTGTACTTGAAAAATCCAAAAAAGTATGAAGAAGCAGTAAAAAAATCTGGCTATTTTCCTTTGCCAAAAAAGAATGCGATGCGGCAGATGAAAACTTTGTTAAAACGAGTAAATAAACAAAATATTGTAGAGCCGGTGAAAGAAGATGAAGATATCATGAAGTTAGAAGAGGATGGACTAGATGATGACGCAGAACCCGTGAAAATGACTTTAGAGCAAGAGCTTGAGATGGAACTTAAAAGAGAGAAGGAGAACTTTAATAAACAAAAGCCAAAGCCAAGTGGTCAATTAGATTTAGATTACGAAAAGGTCCTGAAAAAAGAAATGAGCGTTTATGAGACTGAAGGAGTGCGAGGTGAACATTTATCTATGGTCTATGACTATTTAATGACCCTAAAACCGACCAGTGTAGAGGCCGAGAGGGCATTCTCAGCAGCCGGCTACATATGCAGTTCTGTGCGAAGCAGGTTGGGAGATAAGACTATAGATAAATTTTGTTTTCTAAGGTCTTACTTCCAAAGGATTCAAAAAAAGAAATAGTCAGTCTCTTGTCGTCAGATTTTAAACTGCCTAATAATCAGGTTTCGATTTTCATAACATACACTAACGAGTGCGGAGATTATTTCAGATTTGGAACTTCTTTTGATACAAAAAATAGATTGCAGATTAAAATAGTATTATTATTACGGTCCTTTTTGTAGTTAATTTTAAAAGAATTAGTAAGACTGATTGCTACTGATTAGCCGTCCTATCATTAAACATAAACGTAATAAGATATTGTTTATTTAGAAACATTATCTTAAATGTTATATGAGGTTATATGTTATTTAATTTTAAGTTGATTCTTTTGATCTCAAATGGTTAAAAAACCAAAGCAAATTGATATAAGGTATCACCAAATTAGTGAAAGATTTCATAAATTATCGTAAGAAGTACAAATTACTTAATAAAAAAAGTCTTAAAAATGTCTTTTTATTTTCGTTCCACATTTTCAGAATCCGCGCTGGATTCAGGTCAATCCAGCAAGAATCTAGATGGGTTGAAAATGCCGCTGGATTGCAATCGCTAGTGCTCATGCTAACCATATATAATGATTATATGACAAAACATCGTCACAGAGGGAAGAATGTTAAAGAGCCCACCATGATTTTAGACTACAATAAAGCCAAGTCCTACATAGATGTAGCGAACCAAATGGCGGCCTATTCTCCTTATTTGTGAAATGAGGAAAGCTAAAGAACTTAAACACAACGTAGAAATAAGAACCAACATTCCACAGCAGTAAACACGGTGTTCCTCATTTACTTCTAATAGACATTGGTCATATATTGAAAGAAACAAGCCAGTGGCGTTTAGTCGTGTCCACTATTCTAATCTAGTTATTTCTAATATGCATTTAATATATCCAAAGACGAGCTGATGTTAGGAGGAGGTGCACCAACTTGATGGTAGTTCAGGTTGCTTGCTTGTATTACTCTCAAATTATTTATGAATTCTCCAATAGTATGTAAGTTTACTTTTGACTCAATGAAAGGATTTAAGGGTTCAAATTCCTTCTAACGCTTCACTTCTTAATATCTAAAATATGCATTTAATATATCCAAAGACGAGCTGTTGTTAGGAGGAGGTGCACCAACTTGATGGTAGTTCAGGTTGCTTGCTTGTATTACTCTCAAATTATTTATGAATTCTCCAATAGTATGTAAGTTTACTTTTGACTCAATGAAAGGATTTAAGGGTTCAAATTCCTTCTAACGCATCACTTCTTAATATCTAAGGAATCTAAATGCCAGACAAGTTAAACTGACACCGGATTAACCGTGATTCCCTAAAAAGTTTATAGATGCGTCACAAGCTGCGCTTTTCTTACTCCAAAATAAATCTTATTGATAGTCCCTCAATATATATTGGAATTTCCTACTGATCCTGTATCAAGCATGATTACTCTATTGGATATACCAGATATTTTAATAACAGCTCATAAAATTTCACGTTGTATACATTGGATGGTCGCTACAATGCCCTAAATTTATTCAAATATGCAAAATTAACTGAAGTCCATTTTCTAAAAATGTATCACTTCCTAAACTGCATTGTGTAAATTGCTATATACTTAAACACTTCCCAAACTAAATAATTTGCAACATATAATTGTAACATTGTACCAGACGAATAATAGAAATAAGAAATCATACTGCCTGAAATGAAACGCATTTATGAAACTGAAAGCTGATTTACTCTTGACTCAAGGTTTATAATTACTTACACATTACTTCTTACACTCAATGGAATCTAAATTCCAGACATGTTAAACTGACATTGGATTAACCGTGATTCCATAAAAAGTTTACAGATGCGTAACAAAATATGAACGGTGCGTTAATATTGTATCTGTAACAAAGAATACTTTAAGTGTCGGTGATCGTGGATGACGCTTTACAGGCCCACTATTCCAATCTAGTTATTTCTAAAATATGCATTTAATATATCCACACAGGCTGATATCAGGAGGAGGTACACCGGCTTGCTGGAAGAACATGTTGCTTTCTTCAATTACTATAATAGTATGTAAGTTTACTCTTAACTCAACGAAAGGATTTAAGGGTTAATAATTCCTTTCTACGCATCACTTGTTAGACTCTATGGAATCTAAATGCCAGACAAGTTAAACTGACACCGGACTAACCGTGATTCCATAAAATGTTTACAGTTGTCTCATAAGCTAAGCTTTTCTTACTCTACAGGAAATCTTATTAACTGTATTAATCATGATTACTCAATAGAGTAATGGATATACCAGATATTTTAATAACAGCTTATAAAAATTCATTCAAATATGCTTGTAACAACAAAAATTTTGTAGGGTCAATTTCCTCAAAACTATCAAAACTAAACTGCGGGGGTAAATTGCTATATACTGAAACATTCCCAACCTAAGGAATTTACGACATATAAAATTGTACCAGACGAATAATAGAAATAAGAAATCATGCTGCGTAAAAGGAAAGGGATTTATGAAACTGAAAGCTGATTTACTCTTGATTGAATGAAAGGTTTTAAGTGTTCACAATTCCGTCTAACACATCACTTCTTAAACTCAATGGAATCTAAATGGCAGACATGTTAAACTGATACCGGATTAACCGTGATTCCATAAAAAGTTTACAGACGCGTAACAAAAGGTGGGCTTTTCCTTACCAGAAATCTCATATTTGCGAGAATAAGAGAAGAACTTATCAATTATGAAACATTTAACAATTCAAGACCAGAAAATTCCAAAATAACTGATGCGTTAATATTGTATCTGTAACAAAGCATACTTTTAAGTTTCTCATTTATTTCTAATAGACATTCGTCATATATTGAAAGCAACAAGCTAGTGGCATTAAATCGGGTCCACTATTCCAATCCAGTTTTTTCTAAAATATGCATTTAATATAACCAAAGATGCGCTGATTTAGGAAGTACATCATCTTGCTGGGAGTACATGTTGCTTGCTTCTATTACTCTCAAATTATTTATGAATTCTCCAACAGTAAGTTGACACAACGAAGTGATTTAAGGGTTCATAATTCCGTCCAACGCATCACTTCTTAAAACTCTAACGAACCTAAATGCCAGACAAGTTAAACTGACACCGGATTAACCGTGATTCCATAAAAAGTTTACAGATGCTTCACAAGCTGAGCTTTTCTTCCTCTACAAGAAATCTTATTACTAAATATATTGAATCACTTCGAATTTCCTACTGATCCTGTATTAACCATGATTACTCTATTGAATATACCAGATATTTTAATATAGCAGCTCATAAAAATTTCACATTTATATTTTGGATGGTCATGACAAAGCCGTAAATTCATTCAAATATGCTTGCAACAAGAAAAATTCAGTAGGATCCATTTCCTCAAACAATTTATCACTTTCTAAACTGCATTGTGTAACTTGCTATATAGTTAAACTTATCAATTATGAAACATTTAACAAGCCAAGACCAGAAAATTCCAATATTAACCATGCGTTAATATTGTATCTGTAACAAAGAATACTTAAGTTTTTCATTTATTTCTAATAGACATTCGTAATATATTGCATGAAACAAGCCGGTGGCGTTAAGTCGGGTGATCGTGGATGCCACTTTACAGATTCACTATTCATTCCAATCTAGTTATTTCTAAAATATGCATTTAATATATCGGAAGCGCTGATGTTAGGAAGCTGCACCATCTTGCTGGGAGAACATGATGCTTGTTTCTATAAGGCAAATTATTTATGAATTCTCTAACAGTATGTAAGTTTACTCTTGAATCAACGAAAGGATTTAAGGGTTTATAATTCCTTCTAACGCATCACTTATTAAAACTCTATGGAATCTAAATGCCAGACAAGTTAAACTGACACCGGATTAACCGTGATTCCATAAAAAGTTTACAGATGCGTCACAAGCAATACTCATCGTTTTTCAACATAAACTAAATGCTTTATAATTGTACATAATGATTACTATTTGTACTAATCTGTGCACTCATTATCACTTTTTACAACCAAAAATTCTAAATCGGCATACGCTGCTTCCGATGTGTTATTAAAAATCCTGTAAACATTCTGCAATAATGTAAAGCGTTTACCTTGAAAACCCATCATAAATACATTTTAATGTAAAATACAACCAAACTATAAACAACGGGAGATGATTTACAAAATATTTCATTGACATATTCATATTAAAAAAAACTCCTATAAATATTTCATAAAGTATTACAGCAATATTGTTTCAACATTTTTTGTGTTGAACATACGAATATTTGCATATATCTGAAACATTCGCATGCTCACTACCTAAAATCTTTTGAAACATTTCTAATAGTTTTTGGATATACGAATATTTCAGAAATATATCAGAGAAATATTTGAAATCAAACATGAAATATTATATATATATATATATATATATATATATATATATATATATATATATATCTTCAACAGAATATATTCCATTACAAACATCTGAAAAACAATTGGAACAATTACAAAGAGGACTCACAAATAATAGGTATAAGTTTAGTAAATGTAAATGTAAAACAATCCTGAAGAAGTATTCACTTAATTAAAATTCTTAAGACATACATTTTAATAATAAACTTTTTTAGCACTTCTTTATAGCTGAACTCTTGTATAAGATGGACAAATTTCGCTCTTTATATAAGATATGTCGGTAACTGTAAAAGATACAAAAACGGAAGACTCATTCTCGGTCTCTTATTTTAAGAGACATCTAATGTTGCAATCTGAAACTACTTATGAAAAAAGTAAAAGCAATATTAGCTTGTAAAAAAGATTTTATTGAATTAACGGATAATCAGAAAATCATGAACCTGAAATTAATAGAAAATTCCGCAAGATGCAAAAAAGACCCATCACCTCTATCAAGACTTTAATGGGACAAAAAAAAAGTACCCTACCTCCATAGACAAAGAAAATGCCATAAAATATAAAGTCCCAAAGAACTTCCTAGCTCCTCCGAAATTGAGGGAAAACACACTCATAGAAGAATCCTATGCAAAAAAGAAGCTATCGATTGGTGGATTGAAGAAAGTCCTGTTCCAAATTAAGATATTCAGGCAACAATAAAAATTCTATTTAGATAGAACTGCGAAGAAGTACACAGGTATTATGAAATAAACTGAAAGAATGCAAGAATCAAATTTGACACTCCTGTGATCAAAAGAAGGTATGTGGGAAAACACTGATGTAGTGAAAGTAGTATCAACAAAAATGCAGAATACTCAACAACAGGAGATATAAATCTTGAATTACACAAAGACCTAAACATCACTTTAGAGGCAAATAAACAAATAATAGACGTAGTAATAAACAAAACAGATCTAAAATGTTTCACTACAGCCATTGACTGTAATGACCCTTGTTCTATTTCACATAAAAAATGTGGTCAAGAATAAATACAATTTCAGAATTGAACATGACGCAAAGAGGAACTTGGAAAAAGTAATATTGTATATATTTTTTCATGGAAAGATCCTGTAAAGGTTCATGAGTTGCCTATGAAAGCTCAACGTCCTGATTTACAATAATCAGTCTTAGCTTTTATTCTCGCAAATATGTAATTACGATGTAATATTTTGCCAAAAAGATTGAAATGTTTGGGATACCGTATCAGAATTATGTTATTACTTTGAATAAAGCTTTATGCATATCGTATTTCTCTTAATTT
Organism: Octodonta nipae; assembly: GCA_034190945.1. NCBI lineage: Eukaryota > Metazoa > Arthropoda > Insecta > Coleoptera > Chrysomelidae > Octodonta > Octodonta nipae. Next base: position 170,825,081 of record CM067216.1, read on the forward strand.
TCTTTAAGAAGTTTTGTTGTTTAGAAATCGAATGGGATAAAGATACAGATTAATATCCCGCGTTTTGAACTGAAACCTGAAACATGTCTATGATATATTATGTCAGATGACATGTGTAAACCATAAGCTGCAAAAAGTTTAATTTTGTTATAAATACCGGTAGACATCAAAAGAGGTCCCACATAATATATGTATTTGAAAAGGAAGAAAATGATCTTTTTAATTAAGACATTATGTCTTTAAAAAATAAATCTGAGAAAATTTGGAAATGTGATTTTTTTTAAATTCCTAAGCCACAAAGTGCATTCTCAATGTAAACGTTTTACCCTAACTTTACTAATAACCGAGAAATGAACACGCAACTAAAAGTTGAAGATTAAAACTTTTGATTATAACTCAAAAATAAAAGGTGACAGGAAGTTTCTGATTGCACCATTAAATGTATGTAAAAAAAAGATTGTGAATAAATTAGTATTGCCGCAAATAACTTTTCTGGTATCGTTATCAATCTTCTTTTTCATTCACTTCATCTTTATTCTAATTTGAAATACCATGTGATGAAAAATACACCTGCAAAAGGAACCATCTTAATTCGTTATAATTTTCAAAAATACCTTACCTGCTTATTTCATTTTTATTGAAATTATTAAAGATTTTGAATGTCAATCCTGCTTTCATCATACTCCGAACTTGAATCATGGCTGTTTTCAGGAAAATGTTTCAACATTTTCTTATCGACGAAGTCAAGCTAAAAAATATGGATTATATTACTTGTTAGATTGTTAACTTTTTATGTTTTTAAAGTTATAACACATCTTCAGATTTAGATGAAACTATTGATATACAATTTAATAAGTCGGAAGACGTTCTGGCGCATAACTTGATTCATTAAGTAGCACGTATATACAGGGTGGGCAAATAAGAATGGCCGCAATCAATATCTCAGGAATGGTTCACAATACAGCTTTAGGTAAAAAATGGAAACAAGAAAAACCTGCAAATTATTAAGAGTGTTGTACAATGACCACTAGAGGGCATAACGGAACACCTAAACTGAAAATCGCTCATTTTCTAAAAAGTTACTTAATTAAAGTACTCAAAAAACAAGAAAAATCGTAATTCAGGAAATATTCCGCATACTTTTTATTATATGTACTTGGGTCTATCTTGTAGGGTAAACGGTAGGGGTAACTAGAAAACTTCTTGAAAACAAACGCTCGTCATTATGCTTTAGCTTAACCGATCTTTATAAACTTGAGCTGTTTGAAATTGGCTTTTCTCCACTAATCTATCAACTATATATTATAACAATTCGAATAAATTACCGAGACGCTAGAGGGCACTAAACAATTTTTTTTAGAAATTGTTTTTTCTAAAAAAATTTAAATACAAACAAGTAGTTCGGACAACGGAATCAGAAAGAAGAATAATTATCAAATTATTTTGAAAATGTAATGAAAGTCCAAGCTATTTACCAAACCAAGATGTCAAACTGGATTTGCTGAACCCAATGACGAACGGGTCGAAACTGAAAGTTAACAATAGTGAGATATTCATAAACGAGATCGAGGGGACGAACCATTCAGAAAATAGACAAATCAAAAAGAAAGTATGGAGATTTCAAGAAAGTCAAGCATCAGATAAAGTAGATACACTTTTTTATAAACCAATGTCTACGCAACTTTATTTGTGATTCTTTAATTAATACGTCATAATTTCTGATTTCATGTTTTATGTTTCACGTTTCATTGATGTGTGGGCCTGCCTTAGTCCGTAATTAGAATTTGTGAAGATTGGAAATCTTGTGAAATAAGTTTTCGTTAGTTGGAAGACCAGTATGGTTCGAATTAGAATTCAGTAATTGGTAACATTATTCATTACTGAATATTACGGGAGTGGGCCATTTAGTCAATTTACCATACATATTCTCGGGAACATTATGATTCATTAAAAACTGTATCTCTGTGTAGAAACGTTAAATATGCAAGACAATTAAATAAAAACATGGAAGTTATGCAAACAGTTTAACAAGTGCGCTGCTAACCTCAGTCAAGTGCGTGAAATTCATTAAGTACCCAACGAGCGTAGTGTGATTTTAGTACGTGCCAGCTAAGAAAGCTTATTTATCCCAAAGGTTATTCTTGATAGATAATTTGTATTTGGTATTATTAATTTCCACAAATGTTTGAGGTGGATTATCAGTATGCTAACGGTTCTGAGAAAACCCAAACCGTCAGTAAATATTGGAAAAAACATAAAACTATCTAGTCAACAAATATTCATAAAGAAAGATATCCTTATAAGAATTTCGACTTGGTTATTTGAAGTGTTTTAAAAGAGGTTGTGTGAATATTATACTCTCGTCTCGTAAATAAAGAGGGGTAGTATCTCTGCTTGGCCTCAATTCTCACACAATTTTAAAGTAAAGAACCGCCCTCTTGTCCCCAACTCCACATTTCTGGTATAGCTCAGTCCTTGTTTGTGTGTCGCATTGAACACTTCGTCCTGAGTGCTTCCGAATACGATTTAGAGTTATTTTTTATTATTCTCCGTATTTCAGTGGTGTAATAGCGCCATGGGTAGGAATTGTTCCTGATTTTTACCTTATACAGAAATAGTGTTGACTTGTGTTGTGAACAGGGTTCATGTAGATCTGTAACAATAATGCTCAAAGGTACAAAAAATAATCGGAAAAGGCCTAAGACTCGTAGTCGCAGTTGTTCGCCTGAAAACGAGTAGACGGTTAGAACATCTGAGCAACGAATTAGATAAACTGCAGGAATATGAGCCAAAAGAGCCGGATAAGAAAACTAAAGAAGCAACAGCGCTATCGAAACACCAGCCCTAGCGTGTCAACCTCGGCATCGCTGTATACGAACAAACAGGGTTATTTTTGGTAATAACCTCAGAGATGTATTTTTGAAGACAGAGGTGTTACTTTTGGCAATAATCCCAAATTTGTGTTTTTGAGGACAAATGCTGTGTTTTTTGGGAACACAGGTGTTATTTTTGACAATCTCAATGTTAGGTTTATGGGGACAAATGATTGTCTTTTAATGTCACGTTCCTCTAGAAATCCTGAGTGTTTTTACAAACACAAATAAAATTCGTGTTTTATACGGCCACTAATTCCTTTTTTTTTCTCCCCTCATGGTCTGGTTGCCTCAGGGGACCGGTTACAAGAATCTCTTGCGAATGCTCGGAATGATCGCATCACTTTAGAAGGCCAGATTACCGAAATACCAGAGGGGGAGAAGGGGGAGCCCCTAGCAGATGACATTTTGCAAATATTAGGATCGGAGCCAACTATCTCTCCGATTTTCGGTCCAGCAGTCCATCAGGCTATTAGCATTCGTTGGGGGTCTGAGGTGTTATTAAAGGATCTGAGAGTTCTTAGGTTGAATCCTGAAGTTCGGGCATCTGTTTCCTCTCAGATCTTAAAAATGGATGAGAAATTAGTCTTCAAACAGTAACAATCTGGTAAAGCAATATCGGCCATTGGCCGTTCTATCTCGTTAATATTATTAAATGAGACAAACAGTGAACAGCAATAACTAGGTCTACATAGACCTACTTAGAAATTTTAGTGAAAAGGAAATTACCAACTATCTTGCAAACGAATTTTAAGTGGTGGTTGAAAGCAAAATTACAACAGCATATAAATGACACCTATTCTGTGGAGATATTCTCTTAATGCCTAAAAATCTGGTTGGGGCATGTGTAGATGGGCATGGTTTTAGTCAAAAGATGAAAGATGTTGCCATATAAATTAATTAGAGTTAAATTCCGCTCTTCTAGCCTTACAGCATTTCACTAATGATAAATCTAATTCTAGTAGTAGACACGACAGCACTTGCATATATCAATAAAATGGGGAGTGTCCAATCCCCATCTCTAAATTCCAGATCTAGAAATATGTTCATTAGATCCTCTTATGTAAAATCTAAAGATATCACTATAGCATCTAGCTTGGTAAGGAAACAGAATGGGAAATTGACAATAGCACTTTTCAAAAGATAGTAATCAAATTTGGTTGCCCATATATTGATTTATCTGTAAACGCAAAAAATGCTAAATGCAGAAATTTGTGGCATGGAAAAGAGATCCAGAATTTTAGAGTGGATGCTTTTACTATAAGTTGGGAAAAATATTTCTTTCATGCATTTCCTCTGTTCGCATTGATTCGCAGAGTCCTTCAAAAGATAAAAATAACAATCAATTTTATGCTCGCTATTAGAGGGATACTCCGATATTTTTAAGCCTACTAAAAATTTACTGTCTTTTAGCGGGACCACACACCCTCTGTGGAGATAACTTTCCCTGGTGGTAGGCATCTTTTCATACAAGTCCTAATGTCAGGCACGGTTCCCGATAAAGCATTGTATATTTCTTGAGCCTCTGTCACAAAATCGACCATCGCCCAATACAACGTGGGACTTAAATTGTAGTGATCATTTAGGGAGATCAAATATTGGGGATTTTTACATCATCCGTTACAGATGTTTTAAAATTGTTTACTTTGCTATTCACTTCACTTCATTTGGAGCTTTGGCTTCTTACAGGGCCGACCTTACTCCGAATATTAAAACCCGATATTACATCATCCTTATTAAACGTTTTTTCAAACGTGTTTACAGCGTAAGACCAACTGAGTCCAAGTATAACCAGACTTGAGATCCTGAAATAGTTCTATTCTTTGTTCGGAATTTGGGAAATGATGCACCATTACTAGAGGTCCTAACAAATAAGGCCAATTATTATTTCTTTGTTGGCTAGATTCAAACTATTATTTAATTTACAATTTGTGCGTCAGTGTGAAAAGTTTAAAAAAGTGAAGTTTCATAGTGTATTTATTGTGTGAGAAAAAGACGAAACGATTGGAGTCGCCGCAAGGTAAGTAACATTTGTTTAGTTTCTCATCCGTGAAAAGACCCTTATAAGTGTGGGCGAAGCGTCGGAAAACTTTGTTAATATGCTAGTTTCAGATATATAAATAAAAAGTTCGGAAAAAATAACGCGGTCCAAATCCGAAAAAAGCAGAACAGTCCTAACACATTTGTTGCTGGCTGTTCTTGTAGCTCTCACTACGAGGCAGAATCCAAACCCTCGCAAATATTGAATATAGTAATATAATTATGTATGAAGAACGGGGAGAAATGATGATTCCCAAAAGGATAAAAACATCGGATAGGGCACAATTCAACCCACTCTGATTTTACCCTTTTATCGCACAGACACAAAAATCTCTCCTGCGACAACACTTTCATTTTATATAAAAAAAAAAACAAGGATCTCAGAAAAAATCGAATAACCTATTAATTACTTATGAAAAAAAACCTTCCATTAGTCTACTCAGTCCATTAGAAGATAGTAGAGATGGGCTAAACTGATAAATTTAAATAACAGTTGCTATTGTTATTGCTATTTGCAAATAACAACTGAAAATAACAGATAACAGTTATATTGTTTAGGCTGAAAATTGCTGTCGCCATCTGTTGGTAAGAAACTAAAATATGCAAAATTCATCTCGGTTGGCTACTAATATGATAGAGATCTGCGCATTAAGTACGATATAGAATTTATTTGTAAGACTTTATTATTCCTGCAATTTTGTATGTTTAAAAATAATATTAAACTGCAAATTCAGAACCAAAAATTAAAATACACCAATCTTCTGACGTTTTATTTTTTATGCTTGGTAGTGCTGTTATGGAAATATATATTTAATCCTGGCGTAATTCTCAATTATTTTAATGAATATATCTAACTATCCAAATTGAAGGGATTATGGGAAGAGATTGTTTGCCATTGTTGCTAAGTCATTGTCTTGCAATAAGGTTTTCTCAAAACCTGGAAAACTCACGTCATAGAAGGTGGTTATCTACTGATAAAGTACAAAGAAATATATCCCACTGACCCCAATCCCATACCTAAATTATAACATACTCTCACATTCTATGGAATCTGTTTTACAGAACAGAAATATATATACAGCCTTGATAACATAATTTACCTAGACATATAAAAAACAAAAAAGATAAGAGTGACAAATTCTAACTCGTGTGTCACCAGGTTGAACTGTGGGAGTTGCCCCAACTTCTATATTGGTCACACTGGAAGATCGTTCAATTCAAGATGGCGTGAACACTCTAATGCTTTTGAAAATGGGGGCTCAATAAATTACATTTTCTGAACACTCAAAAAACCATATACCTCAAAATATATCCCAAAATTTAGATTTACAAAACAAAAGTAAAAAATTATACCTTCATGAATCCCTGGAAACAAACAAAAACAAAATTCTCCGAATCCTTGAATGTTCAAACTGATACCAATTCATCTCCCTTACTTAATCTGAACCACAGATCATACATCTGAACAACCAGTTTTAAATAATATTATATTATTCACATCTGTTGTCAACAATGTTTTATAAATGTATAATTTACCTGAGCTACACCACATCTACTTCCTCAGAAATCCCCAGAATTAAGACGACACCTTTAATTATTTTATTACCCTATCTGTACTTTCTTTGTAAGAAATATAAATTTGGCATTCCTTGTATTTCCAATTTCTAATGAAGCCAGATTTGGCAAAACATATCAAATTAAAAATAAATAAAAAAGTGAAAATTGAATCAGGTGTTTGTTGTTTTTAAGTAATTTTAACAATGAAATTTCATCAAGTGGAGACTGAAACAATCAACAAAGAAATGATGATTTTAAAACATTTGTAATTACCTACTTACTTCTTACTATTTTTTAATTAAAGATTGGTACATCATTTTCATACCGTGGTCAATATAAAGAACTAATTCACTATATGTTAATATTCTAGAAACAATTTAAATATATTTTTTTCAAGAACATAAACCATTATAATAATAATAAAATATAAACCCTTAATATAATTTCTAATACATATAATATATTCAAAATTCGCTCATTTATAATTACATTGTCAAGATTTCAGCAATGACAACGATGAACGAAAGTATATCTGAACGCTATTATTACGTTTGCAAGATCAGACAAACTTCTGTTAAATTTTTCAATGATGTTTTTCTGCTTGGCCGTTCAGCGCGTTCAGTACGAATCAGTTAACAGCTTTTGGTATTCAGCCTACGTTTTATTTTCAACAACTGCGAACAGAAACGTTGTGTATGAAAACTGCTGTGTGCGTTATCGGTCGAAACAGAACAACTGTTTTTTCAGTCGTTTAGTTTTCGGTCGATCTGTTATTGCTATTCGAAAAGGCAGTTGAGGTTAGAACTGTTTACGTTATTGTTTGATTAGCGCTAAGCTGTAATAAACTTATATCTGTTATCTGTTATTTTTAGTCGGCAATAACAGTTGCTATTGTTATCGAGTAAATAATAGTTGTTTAATAGCAGCTATGTTAATAACGCCACATCACTAGAAGATAGACTAGAAAGGGTATTTCATATGACGCAATTAGACTAGCAGCATATTGGACCGAAAAGTCTAGAACTTTTGCCCTATTTATAATCGGTTCAGAAAATTGACAATTTTGCAAACTCTGTTCTTTTCTTGTTATATTACTTATACTTTGATGCAGATTTTATATTATGCTAATGTTACGTATGTTTTTATACATTGTTTACTTTTCCTTATGGTTTGTATAATCACTATTATAGGCAATATAGCCTTAGACATAAGAAATAATCATTTTTTAGACTATTCTAGTTACCATTTACGGAGTTGTAACTTCTTTGGTTGTATGTTAAATATACGTTTATTAAATGGATTTACTGGATTGATTCAGCCGATACTTGTTGGAAATTCATTTCACTGAACTAAAATCACCTTGAATTGCACTTTCCACTCTATTTGGTTTTTTAAAAAACCTTTTCTGACGCGTTTTGATATTAACTATCTTTGTCAAAGAACTTCTTTGTCAAAGAACTTCTTGATTTTAGTTCAGTAAATGAATTTATTTGTCATGTTGAAACTTACTTTAAAGAGCTACCTTTCTTTATTTAGGAGACGAGACCCAGTATAACTGGTAGATTAAACGAACTTACCTGTGAAGTTCAATCTATATTATATTGGCTCTCGTCGAAGCAAACAAGTGCCACCCTACCCTAGTTTACCCTCAGCGGAGTCGAGTCCAAGAGGGTGGTTCTTTCAGACTTGACGCCTCTCTTTATTTACTTCGACGAGACCCAATATAATTTAGATTGAACTTAACAGGTAAGTTCGTTTAATGGATTAAATATAATTCATAAATAATAAACAATTTATTGAGTTGTAATTTATAATTAGTAATGTTTGTTTTTGGTTTTGTTCATCAAATGAAAACTAAATAAAGCAATTCATAGAAAGATAGTTTGCTTAAGTCTTATGCATAATGACACCCAGGCATTAGCGCATAAATTTTCAAAAGTAATCTTTTTGATGGAAAAAGGTAAAGGAAAAAATAATTATAATCAAATAATTTAAAAAATACCACACATTAGCAAAATTTTCCTTTTGGCAACTTTTGGAAAGTCCTAATTAATTTCTTCTCAGTTAACGTGTAAAATCAAATCAAGTGAACAAAGATATATCAAATTCAACAGTTTTATACTCATACTTGCATATATATATATAATATTTTCTTTAATTGAATCACTACTTTTAATATGTTACTGTGCATATAGAATTTATTTCTATATTTAATTAGAAATATTTTTTGTACCTGTATATAAGAATTTCCCAACGAATATCTTGGCGAAAAATACAGTGTCTTATCTACGAAATTAGGCGGACCATTTTTCTTCAATCAGAGCTTATCACTGACCATCACCGCCAAAGGTATCCATTTATGTGGTTACCTTTCATCATTCCAAGTAAATTTTTTCCTAAAACAATATTTCAACTTTAATACATATTTTTTGGGAATATGAACATGATTTTACTGGTTAATGTTACATTTCTCGTTATTTAATAATGTTTGGAACCATTAAATGTCCAAGTTATTGATTTAGTTCATTAAATCTTTAATAGCTTTTACAGTATTGTAAAGAAATTTACCTAAGCCGGCCCTGGTTTCATTCCAGTACGACATCGATCGCTTTTAGGGCAAAAAATTGATCTCGAAATGGCTCGGCAGCTGTAGAACTGAGAATGGATTGTACCGAGAGTTTTCGATGCTGGTTTTAAAAGGACCGACCCATAATCGCGGCAGTTAGTTAGTGCAGCGAAGAGCTTATGCAGAATTGTTATTGTGATATTCGAATCATCTGTTGTATATATTTGATGTAAATAAAAGTTCTAGAAAGTGGTAGTGAATATTAGTTTTTAAATTTTAATTGAACCCACGGAGTACATAACAAATTTTGTTTCAAAACTAGGATTAAGTGCAATTAAAATCGTAATTTGATTTATGGAAACCCGAAGTATGGAAAAAACCGACGAAACTACCAAAAAAATGGTCAAACAGGTTACGGAGGGACTAGATGAAAAAATAACTCATATTGTGGAAAAACGTGACAAACTGATTTTAAAGTATTTGAAGAAAAACAAGGCCAAACTGAAGAAAAAAGACAATTGCAATTTGAACCATTAATGCAAATAGTATTGCAAGTTAATGACACAGTTAATGAACGAATGCAAATAATGGAATCAGACATAAGAGAAATAAACGACGACATAAAGGTCCAAAAAAATACCGTGGATACTCTTGAAACCAAAGTAGATGACATCGATTCCATCCAGAACCAGATGAAATTTGAAATAAGTGCCATTCAAAGCCAGGTAAAAGTTGAAATCAGTACAATTAAAGACGCAGTACACAGTGAAGTACAAGATAAAGTGGAAACAGCTTTTAAAAAGATTTAAAGATTTGCAGAGAGGGAAGTACCAGCCCACCGTGAGTACCAAAGGTTCCTTTAGTAAACCACCCACATTTGATAGCCCATGTATAAACGGCAATTTGAAACAGTGGCTACAGCTAATGGATAATCAAGAAAAAACTACTTCTCTGGTAATTTCATTAAGAGGTCCGGCCCTAGAACTCCTCCAAAGAATTCCAGTCGATGAACAAGGCAATTTCGACAAGATCATCGCCATTCTGGACAAACGATACGACAAACAATCCTTGAGCCAGGTATACCAAGTCCAACTCAGTGGGAAAACGCAAAAATCCGGTGAAAGCCTCCAAGAATTCGAAGCAGAGATTAAACGGTTAGTACACTTGTCCTACCCAGACCTGCCAGAGGAAACGAAAGACCAGTTGGCCACACAGAGTGTCATAAACGGCATCAGAGATGTAGAACTACAAAGAAATTTAAGACTGAGTGGCGTCAAGAAGAGTAATGAAGCTCTACTTCGGGCTTTAGAAGTAGAGGCCGTCATGAACATGTCCAAGCCGAGGGTCCGAGCAGTTTCCTTCAACCAGGAAGAGTTAGAGTCAGCATTTCAAGCGCTGTTGGCTGGTCTGAAGAAACTATTAGAACGGTCAAAAAGAACTGGCACCAGAGGGGCATGTTACCGTTGAGGACTAACAGGACATTTTCAACGCGACTGCAGAGTCAGGCTACCTGAACCATCACCGACCAGGGGTAACCAACAGAACAGCCACATGTCCAGGGACCGTCAGCCAGTCAGCATAAGGGGGCGAATGCTGACTAATCCTCCACCAGCCCCCAAAACATTATCCATCCGGGGATTTTGCCGGGATAGCAGCAGCCTAGTCATCAGAGGCACCATCAATGGCAGAGCAATCACCATCGACACCGGCGCCGCTGTGTCCATTGCCAAGTCCAGGGTCTTGAGGGCTTCGGAGATCCGGCCAGCTAACAACAACATCCAGCTCAGGACAGTCACCGGCGAGTCCATATCAATACAGGGTGAGGATGTCGTGCTACAGATAGAGGACAACACGATCCGGAATAGGGTCCTGGTAGCAAATATTGAGGACGATTTTATACTGGGTATCGACCTAATTCTATAGACACGGCCCGTTAACAGCTCATCGACCTCCATAAAAATTGTGGCAAAATCTCCAGCCACAACTTTGACCACACTAGCAGGCTCCCGTGGGTTCTCCACACTTGACCTAGAGTGGATATTGGGAGGTTGGTCTACACGAAAACGACAGAGAGAAGACAGCGTTCTCCACTTGTAAAGGGCTGTTTCAGTTCACAGTCATGCCCTTTAGGTTATGTAATGCTCCCGCAGTATGTCCTGAGCGGGTTAGCATGGAGGACGTGCTTAGTATACCTCGACGACATTCTAGTCATGGGTCAAACATTCGACGACTAGCTGAAGAACCTGGGCGAAGTATTCTCCAGAATTAATAACGCCGACCTGAGACTCAACCCGAAGAAGTATTCCTTGTTCCAAAAAGAATAGAGTTTTTGGGCCACGGGCGGTAGACCATTGCCACAAATACCTCTATGGTCGTCATTTCTTAATCCGAACAGATCAGGCCGCCTTCAGGTGGCTGCTGGACATGAAGACACTGGAATGGCAACTGGCCAGGTGGATGGAGAAATTCAGCAATACGATTTCAAGGTGGAACACCGTGCCGGCCGTTTACACAATAATGCCGATGCCCTATCCAGAAGACCCTGTAGAGCAGAATGCAGACATTGTCTGAAGACGGAACAGCGAGAGGTTATCTCCATCAGGCAGATCCGAGTGCAGGCGAATGAAGACTGGACAAAGGAACAGTGCATACAGGACCAAATGGCTGATCCAGACATCGAACAAATTTTGTCACGATGGGACGAGGTAGCTAGATAGTCGGGCGTGCTGAAATCGTTATGGGCCCAATGGGATTCTCTAAGAGTAGAATGCTCAAGCGAGTTTGGGAAAGCACTGATGGCCGAGAAACCAAGTCCCAACTGGTAGTTCTGAAGAAAAAGGTACCAGCCATCCTAACCAAGTACTTGATGGGATACCGGCGGCCATCTGGGCATGAACAAAACCCTAGACAAAGTTCGCCAGCGATACTACTGGATTACTTTGAAGACGTCAGAGCTTGGTGCCGGAAATGTGACACCTGTGCAGCCAGTAAGGGCCCGAAGACCCGGACCAAGGGCAGAATGCAGCAGTACAATGTGGGCGTCCCATTTGAGAGAATTGCCATCGATGTCGCCGGCCCGTTTCCCGAGTCTGAGAGAGGGAACAAATACATTCTGGTCGCAATGGATTACTTCAGCAAATGGCCTGAGGCATATGCGATACCCAACCAAGAGGCAACCACGGTAGCGACGGTGCTAGTAGAACAAGCAGGTTTGGCGTCCCGATGGAACTACATTCAGACCAGGGGCGTAACTTCGAATCGAAAGTATTCCAGAAGGTCTGCACGATGTTGGGGATCAGGAAAACGAGAACAACACCATTGAACCCACAGTCAGACGGAATGGTGAAAAGATTCAACGGGACCTTGGAACAACACCTATCCAAGGTCGTCAGCAATAACCAGCATGATTGGGATGAGCATATTCAACTATTCCTCTTGGCATATCGCTCAGCCGTACATAATAGTATAGGCCTGACTCCAAGCCAGGGTCCTATTCGGAAAAGAGCTGCGATTACCCTGGCTTTTGGCTCCCTTGAAGAATCTTCCCAAGACATCAACGATTATGCCGACCAGCTCCGACATAACATGCTGGCAATACACGAATTAGCCCGAACGCAGATGTTGGCCACCAGTGAACCGGATGAAGACGCGATACGACCTCAAGACCAATTCAGTCGGGTTCCAAGAGAGGGACAAAGTCTGGTTGTACAACCCCCAACGGAGCAAGGGTAAATCCCCAAAGCTTACACCCGCCCGGGATGGTCCATACGAGATGGTCAAGAGGCTTAATGACGTCGTCTACCGGATCCGTCGAAACCCCAGGGCTAAGTTGAAGGTGATCCGTTTAAATCCCAAAGACCAACGTCCACTAGTGAGTCACGGAGTCTACAAGATACCTTGCGGCGGATGCGAGCTAGCATATGTAGGTCAAACAAACCGTAGGATCGAAGCCCGAATCGAAGAGCACAAACTCAGCATATGAAACAAGACCAGAACCTCGGCCCTGTTCCAACATCAACAGCAAACAGGACATAGAATCAACTCTGAGGGCCACAATCGGAGGCGGGGCAAAGAAATAGGAGGGGACTCGGGAGATAGCATAAATAGCGGCGCGCACATATCGGAGCTCACTTCCACTTCAGACGCCACGGAGAGCAGACCAAGCCTAGAACGACCTAGCCGACTATCTCGGATACGATGTAGTCCGGAAAGGTCCGAACCTGCAGCCACCCTTCGTGTTGGAAGAAGAGGAAAAGCCTTATGAAAATGCCAAGTGAGATTTTGGCGAAACGTCAGACGACCGTTCCTTTACAGGGACAAAACTTTCAACGGACGAACACCCGGACCATCACGAGAGCTACATATATATATATATATATATATATATATATATATATATATATATATATATATATATATATTAAACTATTAATTAATATATATTAAACATTTTGATGTATTGCAAATTATTGTTAACTTTACTTGAGGGACAGTATGACATTGGAGAAAATAAAAGCAAACAGAATTTCAAAAGACAATTTTTCACTGAAATATTATTCTTTAGTGTATGGCTATATAAAAGGGTGGAGAAAATTTAAAAGTTTAAATTTACCATTTTCATATTTAAAAATATATTTAAAAGCTTAATTGTATTAGTACTTTAATAGAATGTTGTGAGTTTGAAATCAGTTTCTCAATAACTAATGATGGAGAATCTCTAATACTATCTGAGATAAAGGAAACTCATAATTATGAAACATTAAGAGAGATTGTTGTACATTGACATCAACAATGATGAATAACAACACCCAGTGAAAAACCAGAAGTTGAACAACTTCTTAAGTTAAGGAAAATTAACTGAAATAAAATATTCAATAAAACAAAAATAATTTGCAATATGTTGAAAACCTAAAAAAGGAAACAGGACTATTCTTATAGTTGATGAAAATATGTACTTATTAGTATTCCATAACCAAAGTTATCCAGTTTTGATTGTGTATCATGCAACCTATAAATTAAACAATTTAAGAATGTCTATACACATTATTATAATTGGTGGTAATGGTAGTAGTGAAATAGTTGAAACACTTTTATTTGTTATCGAAAATGAATGGGCTATTGCTACAATGATTCAAATAAATAAACAAAAAAGGAAAAATCTGGGGACAAAAACTACATTTACTGATACAAATTTTAAAGAAAGAAAAGTTTTTGTCCAGGATCTTCCAGGCATCAATACTTTACTTTTTTTTCATACCTAAAATCTGTCAGATATAGTATTACTCTTGATGCAATGGCTTACATACAGAACATCACTAACTTTGCCTTGAATTATTGCATTGCATAGCTTATTCCCAAAAATGGAAGGCAATATGTAAAATACTATCATGAAATAGTTGAAATATTTTTAATAGCAAATGAGAGTGAATTGGTGATTGCTAAAATGACTCAAATACTTAAAAAGATAAAGATTTAATTAAAGAAAAGTTTATGCCCACAAATTTCCAGTCAGCAATATTTCACTTTGTCTTTTTCATACCTTTTTCAGAAATAAATATTACTGTTGATGCAATGGCTATAAATACTGGCACAACATAAGAAAAGACTGGGTGGAGGGAATTAAAACAACAATAGTCACATTTAACATAAGCCCAACAATTAATTCACTTCAAAATATTAACTACAAAAATTAAACATGTATGTTCCTGATTTTTTAAATCATTAATTAACGATTTTTTATGCAGAACTCAGAACAGGTATTCAAGTAAAGAGGAATGAAAAAGATCACAAACTGTATATGGTTATTTTTGGCAAAAAAATATATAAAATTTTATAAAAGGTAATGATGAAGACAAAATTCTAAATTGGTTACACCTTAGGTTTAATAGCTGACGGCAGGTCCAGGGGGGCAGCTACCCTCTCCTGCCCACCAACCTCCATGTACGCTTATGTCAATGGATATCTTTAAATAAAGAAAATGTAACATTCAAAGGATATGAACACAGTTGTTTTTTTTATTTAGTATCATAAATCTTATAGTAATAAGGATTAAAGTATCAAAACCACCTAACACACAATTTTGTTGTATTATTAATTAACAATGTATCTGTAAAAAGCAACAGCCAATAGGCAACAAAAATGAAGTTACTCCAGGAATTCTCATTGTAAAATAAATATTTAAGTGAATGAAGTACATAGAATTCATAAGGCTCAGTACTTACATCATACTTTGCCACAAGTAAATTTCGTATATGTATTTAACCCTCAAGAACATGATCACATGCTATATATTTTTAACTGAATTGGGCGTTCTGTTCCCGATGCGGCGCCGTGATAGTTGGTCTAACTGTCGTTGTGTAGCAACTTCCTGTCTGAAGACGCTTTTCTTACGAGTAAGTTACCCTATACTTGTCGGTATGTGATACGTGTGTTCCTGTACGTCAATTAGAGGGGGGTATCAGATACCGATGTGTTCAGATCATAATTATTTGGGGAGGTATTCCAACCGATGTATCGAACTTAGTTTTGAATATTTTCAATTCATATATGGTTTAGATGGATAGAGGTTGGTTTTAATTTTTATTTCTATGACTTTTTTGACGCAGGTAATCATGACTTCCAAGAACCCATTCTCACAACGCACAAGAAAATTGGTTCAAATGGCAATGAAAAGACGTAGTCCGATCAGATGTCTAACGATTCTTATTCCTGGGGACGTGGCTATTTAGCAGACTATAATTGGTTAGTGGTTTTGTAGCTGATGACTGAGCTTCCTGCAGAACTTCATGTTCCGACATCGTCTCACTATCCCAATATAAAACACCACATCAGATTGAGAGCAAAGTTCAGATATCCCTTTACGACGAAAACGTGCTCGTAAACCGAACTGTGATAGCGATGCGAAAGTTCTGAAGAGGGGAGAATGGCACCAGACCAGAGCGCCTGGGTTTGTTTTTATAAAGGGAAAAAAAATTGCTTTACATGGTCTTCTCAACCAGTATTTTCAACTTCTCAAACTCGGCGCGTAATGTAATATCAGTGAGGGTAAACAAAATTATTGGACACCCTTCTAGAGACAACCCTCAAACAAGTGTGGAGTTTATTTTTCAAATACAATGAGAAAAAATGTATTACATACTAATGAAAATTGGTGTCAGTTCGAGCTAAACAGAAAATTCAAACAATCCGATCAAATGTAACACAGGAATGAAAGCTTTCCTTGGAATTGTAGTACTTTGTGCGATTTCAAATCAATCGGGAGTCGTTAGAATCTATTTTCTAACTCAGTTTCCGGTCGCCCATATTTCGGGGAATAATGCTGAACCGATGAGAGTTATCACTGAAACATACGTTTTGATAACTCAAATACAAGAAGAAAGACTAAGCATAATCAAGATCTGCGATTTCTGAACTTTTCGAGGATCTCGTCCAAAATTTTCAGAGCGTTGCACAGCGGATGAAACACTTGTGCCTTTTAGAGGTAGAGTCAAATTCCTTGTCATAGAAAAATGAACTAGTAAATCATTGTTCTATGGTTCACCTTACCTCAATCTGTGCCATACCTACCCAATCTGCCCTTAGAGTAATATAACATTTACTTTTTAGAGATAGCCTGCAGTTCCAGCACAATGCCATGTCGTGCTTAGGTAACAGAGATTTGACTCTTAATCATACGTTCCCAAAAAAAAAAGAGTGGTACTTCTATCTTCAATGACCACAATGAATTCACAGATTCTGCCAACATGCAATAATTTCGTTCTATAACGAGAAATCGGCTCTTGAAGAGACTTTATTTCACAGAAAAACTTACGATGGCCGTTGCTATCTTCTATCATATGGTTTCTAGCTGCGAATGCCCACGTAATTTTCAAAATGTTCAAAAATGCCCCAAATTTGTTCTTCAGAGGAGCATGTTGTCACTCATTACCTACAAGGGTTGCTAATTTCAAATATGCCCAAAGAATTCCTTGATTTCCTCAGTGGCAAAAGAATCCGCCGAATGTCGAACACAAAGTGGTAAGGAGGTCATCACGAAAGCAACCACTAGCAGCATTCTCAGCAGCAACCTACAGAAACATGGACGACTTGAGAAGAAAAAAACTGTAAATTTTGTCTACGCGCTAAAAAGGAAAACATTCTACCAATGTGTTACCCTCTATGCTAGAGCATTCTTGTGTTAGCGTTCAAAACAGTAAAAGCAACACTTTTAAGATTTTTTTTTTTTTATGCTTGAAGGAATTGATAATGATTTAGTCGTCTTTTACTTATTACCTACTATTTTTATACTGAAAATCGTGATGTACAAAGGAAAAGTATATTATATGAGAAAAGTTACTATTTATTTCTTCTTTAATTATGATGGTAAATTTTAAAATATATGATCTAAGTGCTGATTTTTATTCCTCATGCCTCTTACATAATTAAAGCGCAAAAAATCAATAAAGGAAAAATAGGTGAAAAAAGCATTTTCCCAAAATAGAGGTATCGTGGTGTTTCAACGCTAGTGTCTAAAGAGAGCAATAGAATTATATAAAATAAGATTATCCATACTCACGGAACCTACATGCCAACTATCGAAAGAATATGCGAATTCCAACTATATAAAAAATAGATCCTAATATTCACATTTTATACACTTTAGGTTATTTCATTTAAACTGTGGTGTAGGTGGACCCACAGATCAAACACAAGGTCCTCACAGATCAAACACAGTGGATGCAGCCAACAGATGATCTGTGCTTGCACTTGCACTTTGTTCATGTCATAGAAAAATGAACTAGTAAATCATTGTTCTATGGTTCACGTGCCGCCCTTAGAGCATTTACTTTTTAGAGATAGCTCAGTGCCAAATGTCGAGGTAAGACAAGGAGAGAGAGGGCAATGAGGGCAAGAGACTATTTCAGGTTGGGAGCCTCTGAAATGCCATGTTGTTCTCTCTAACCCACTTGAAATAGCCCTCTCTATTGCTCCTTTCTAGTCCACGATTACTTGACACTATATCTAGATGGTAAATGATCTAAGAGCTTCAAGCATAAAATCGTGCACTGAAAGAGAGGGCAATAGGCTAAGAGGTTATTTCTTTAGTAGGTGGATGGTCTAGAGCCAAGAACAACATGCTTTAAAGCAGCTCCCACCAAGTGATATAGCTCTTGCCCTCTCTATTGCCCTCTCTCTCCTTAGTCCCACGACCTTTGTGCAGGTATCTCTAAGTAAATGCCTGTCATGCCTGTCACAAACTTAGATCATTTACCATCTAGATATAGCCTGTCAAGCATAAAATCGTGGCAATGCTAGAAAGAGAGGGCAATAGAGACAGTAAGAGGCTATTTCACTTAGTGGGTGGAAGCAGCCAATGAACAACATGCTGAAATTATTTCATTGGAAGCAGCTCCCAACTGAGTGAAATAGCCTCTTGCCCTCTCTATTGCCCTCTCTCTCCTTAGACTTACCATGACATTTGTGCACTGCAGGCTATCCCTGTTTTCCAATTAGCGCACAATTGAGCACAGTGCGGCACAGTGCTAGCACTGAGTGTTTCAATTACAGCACTGGCTCGCACAATTGAGCACAAGAAATAACTGTGCCTTTGGGATGTTTTATGTAGGTTTACCAAGTATACATAAAACTTTATCATAAAACATGAAGTATGTTCCAAATAACGTCCGAAAATTACGGTACAGGGCAACACAAAAACACTTTGAGCTCTAGTAATTGGAAAACAACCATTATTGAATTATTCTGTAAATAATTTACGTACTCATAAACGTCAATTGATAACTTATGAGTAATACACTTTTAACCTTATGGTGATCAGTGTACTCTACCGGTTGGTTTTAAAACAACCATGTACCAATTAACGTCCTAAAAATTGCCGCACTGTGCGGCACAAAATCACTTGTGCTCTGCTAACTGGAAAACAGCCTCTCTAGAAAGTAAATGCTCTAAGTGCACAAAATCGTGGTAATGTTACCGTCAAAGTGAAATCTTAGTCAAAGTATACTATTTCATACTTTGACGCCATAAGTTTTAAAGTGTGAAAATTTGAATTGTATAGATTTACTAGTAAAAGTTTTATATTATAGGTATAAATTATCTAATTTTTTATTAATCATGTATAGTATACTGAATATAATGAGTAGTTATTTATTTTTCATCTTTATTAATCATAAAAAGAGCTCTACAACTAATTGCATTGTTGTCTTATATGTCTCTATGAATTGTAATACTTTCGTCAGGTGACAATTCGGATAACCTCAAAATATTTCACTAAGTTAACAACATACAGGAAAATAAGAATTTTAATAATTTTGTTTAAATGCACAATGTGGAACATTTGAAAAACAAATTTATTATTCTGGAGATTATTTGAAAGGTATTAAAGGTAAAATTAATGTTATACTATCTATATTTTATATTTCTTTTAGCTATATCCATTATTTTTGTAATACAGACGTCCAATCCAACCTTTATGAAAAGTATCATGAGGAATGAAGAATTTATAATTTCAAAATATTGCAATATACCTATATAGTAAAATATTATTCGGTGTTTTTATGGGATAATAACCAATGTAGAAAAACTCCACCAAATTGTGGCAAAATAGCCTGGAAGACTGTAATGAATCAATCATAGAAAATTATAGAAATTATTAGATCAAGAAATAGAAGTACACTTAGATCTGGGCAGTATTGAAGAAGTGAAATTTGTTAATACCAGAAAATGCATGTTGATATATCAAAGGTTATATTTTAATTAATTGCATAAAGAAGACAAGTATGAATTCATTAAGAATTTACAAACATTTTTAGAAATAATGTTTACTCAGAAATGAAGATTAGAAATACATTTTAAATATTATATTTTGTTTTTAAGAGACAAAATTATTTGACACATATATTAATATTACATTTATCTGGGGTTGACATATTATTAAGAAGAGCCATATTCCATACATTCCGGGTCTGTAAATTTTAAACTGGGATAACAAATAATAATTTTTTTTATTTGAAATTTTTCCATAAAGTACAATTTAATATAAATATATAACAATAATATAGATCAAAAAACAGTGTTTATGATAAATTAAAAAAAAAGGATGCTGAAAACAATCTAGGAAAGTTTTTTAAACAGCGCCCCGGAAAAAACAACATAAAAAATCAAAAAGAAACAATAACAAATATAAATGTGCCACATATTACCAAAAAAAGAAGAAAATATATATACACAAATATTCTAATTAGTTGCACGTGATGAAATCAAGAAGATTACAAATAAATTATTGGAGATTCAACAAGTACTTTTTGTATTTCTGTTTAAAACGGTTTAGTGTTAAAGATTTTAGCTCTTCAGGTATTTTGTTATAAACTGAATATATGTTAAAAGCAAAAGACCTTTCAAATAATGCCGTTTTATGTGGTGGGGGAGAGATCATTCATCTGAAGCACAAATTCAATATATGTATATCTGTTCTGAATTTTATTTTACTTAGCAGATATGGAGAACATTTATAAAGCAATATTTTGGTAAACATAACAGCTGAATGCAACAAACGCCTATTAATCATATTGAGCCAGTTTGCATCTTCGAGTTTGTGAGAAATTGGTTCAAATTTACGAATGCCGTATGCAAATCTTAAACATGATTTCTGAACCTTTTCTATTCTACGCTTATCTATATTATCTAAACATGGCCCATAAACAGTATCCCAGTAATTAAAAAAACTTAGTACCAAAGAATCTGTTAATATAGTCTTAACCTTAGGTGATAGGAGCTGTCTGTTGGGATATAACATTTTTAGTGTAGCATATGACTTTTTTAAAAGCTTATTTATGTGTGGTTTAAATCTTAAATCTGTATCTATTTCTAAATTTCTAGCAGTTTTAACAGCTTCTATTTTTTTCTCATTTATATAGATTTTAAGCTTAGATTCAATTAGATTCTTGTTTTTTCCATAAATCATTAAGTACGATTTAGAGGGGTTGATATAAAGATTATGTTTATTAGAAACAGACACCAACATACTCAAATCACCTTGAATATATTCTTGAGCTACATCAAACTCTTCAGGTGAAAACGAGTAATACACCTGAGTGTCATCTGCATACAGAT
Source organism: Octodonta nipae (assembly GCA_034190945.1). NCBI lineage: Eukaryota > Metazoa > Arthropoda > Insecta > Coleoptera > Chrysomelidae > Octodonta > Octodonta nipae. The sequence continues at coordinate 170,846,225 of CM067216.1, forward strand.
GTACTGAACTGAAAAACATACAGTTGGAAATATTACACGTATATAAGCTAAATAAAAGGGGACCTAATATAGATCCTTGTGGAACTCCGCAGCAGACAGCTTCCTATGATGATCTACCTTGTTCAGTTTCCACAAACTGGACTCTTTTATGTAGGTAACTTTTAACAAACCTAATGGCAGTTTCAGAGAACCCAACATAGTGTAATATTGCCAATAAAAGTTCATGATTGAGGGTATCAAAGGCTTTTGAGTAATCTAAAAGTAGCAATGCTGTTGTTTTACCACTATCACATGCTCGAAAAATATCATCTGTTACCTGTAAAAGAGCTGTAGTGCAACTATAACGTAAACGAAAACCAGACTGATGCGGAGGCAATACCGTATATTCATCTAAATGTACCCGAATTTGACTATTCATTATTTTCTCTAATACTTTTGAAAGAACCGGGGTGACACTAATTGGGCGAAGGTCGTTAAATGATAAAAGTTTGTCACCTTTGGGCAAAGGTGTTACTCGCGATATTTTCCACTTGTCTGGAAAGATACCCTCCAATAAGCAAGAATTTATGATATTAGTAATATATGGTAATATAATAGGGCAACAAAGATTAATCATAGCTATATTAAAATCATCTGGTCCTGTAGCTAAAGATTTTATTTCATGCAGATATTTTACTACATCCGCCGATGACACTGTTTTAAATTGAAAATATTCATTAAAGTTGCATTTTAAATTTTGTTTATAATAATCTAATAAATCTTTGTCTACTGAAGAAATATTACGAGAATGGTTTAGAAAAGCCTCATTGATTTCATTTGGTTTATTTAAAAATAGTGGCAATGATACAACGCTTTTTGTGTTATAGATATTTAAGTCACTTAACTGTTTACTTAATATTTTAGGGTTATTATTATTAGCAGCAATGCAAAAATTCAAATAGCTCTTCTTCTCATTTCTAATGGCAATGTTAGTCTGATTTCTGAGTTGTTTGTAATATATCCAATCATTGTTATTTTTACTTTTTTTAAACTTATTAAATGCTTTATCTCTCAGTTTTTGCAACAACTGGACATTATCTGTAAGCCACATTGGTTTTTGTCGTTTAGTCGTTATGGTCTTTATAGGTGCTAAAACTTCAAATATATTTATAATTATTTCGTTTAAGAACTCAACTTTAACATTAATATCTTTTGTATAAATTATGCTTTCGAATGGCGCATTTAACAGAAATTCATTTAGCAATTCTTTATTAATATGTTTCAAATTTCTGAACTTAAACTGTTTTTCAATATTTGCCCTAAACGTATTTTTATGAAAGTTACAATAAACCAAGCTGTGGTCAGATATATGCAGTTCCTTCACTCCTGTGGAAAAATTGTCATTGTCACTAGAAATGAGAATAACATCGAGTAAACTATTAGATGATTTAGTTATTCTTGTTGCTTCATTTATTACTTGTTGGAGATTAAAATTCTCTACACATTCAAGAAAAATATTTGCATTTTGACTTTCTGGATCTAATAGATTAACATTAATGTCCCCACCACAAACTATTTCATTAGAGCAAGTAATTAAATCGGATAAGGTATCCTCAAAAATACCTATGAATTCATAAAAATTACATTTTGGAGGTCTGTACATAGATCCAATAGAATAATAATATTTATTAAATTTAGTTTTATCCAAATTTGCTCCAATGAATCACTACAGTTAGTATTTATAATTTCATATTTTAGACAATTTTTAACATAAATACCTACTCCACCACCTCTGTGTTCTCTGTCTTTCCGTAATAGATTTTATCCTCCTATCAATAAATTGCTGTCTGGCGTATTTTGTGACAACCATGTCTCTGAAAGACCCACTACATCGTAATTTTCGTTTAACAAAACATTCTTAAATTCTGCAAAATTACATGATAATGACCTTATATTAAAATATGCTATAGATAATTCCTTCATGATTTCACCTGCAACGTACAACGGAATAAAAAAAAGTAAAATATTCCAAAATAATACTACAAAGAATATTCACAACAAACAAACAAAAAAAAGGCTACACGAATAAAGCAACCGGCACTTAAACTTAAATTAACTTCATAATATCATCTTCTGATTTAAGGCGCATCTTTTTACCATTGATATTCGCGAACACATTTCCCCTATTAGACCACACTTTTCCTTTACCCAATTTTTCTTTAGCAAAAAGGAACAGTTCTACAGTTCTTATCTACTTTTCACAAGTACTTCTGAAATGACAATTCCACTACCTTTTAATTTCTTCTTGCTATAAAATATTGTATCCCGTTCTTCTTGGGTAGAAAATTTGACTATTATTGGTCGAGACTTAGACTTGGTATATTAGCCAATTCTATAACACTGGAATGAGGGAATGCCAACTATCCCTAACTTGCTACTAAATAATTCTTCCAGACTCATTTTAAGGTTCCTACCCTTGTCTTCGGGAATACCATACAGGCTAATTTGGGTCAGTTTCATGTGTTAATCATCTACATTTTTCCGCAGTTCTTCATTTTCATTAATAACATTCTTTAACTGAGTTCTTAAAACATTTATCTGGGATAATAATAGCTGATTATCATTTTTCAATGATTTCACTTCACTATCTAGATTTTCATTCACACCCCGTATATCAGCAATCTGTATTTCAATGTTGTTTGTTTAAGTGCCGCCGTACACGGACTGCTTCAAGCAGTTGAGACGGACTGCTTAAAGCCGCGACCGCGCGGTGAACTATAGTCATTCATTCGCTGCCGTACACGACTGCTCGAGCTGTCGCGACCGCTTCAAGTCGTCAACTGCATGATGAAATTCCATCGTGCCGTCGACCGCTCGCGAGCGTTTGCGAGGCATACACCGACTCCTCGAGCCGTTGACTGCGCTAGAGCAGTCGACAGCTCTCCGACTTCCCTCTCTCCGCTCTTTGCGGCCTCGCGGCGTCTGTTTTTGTCTCGCGTCTCATTTGCCGACTGTTTTTTGAACATGGAGGGCGTGTGCGATAGTGATGCGCTTATTAGTGCAATTAAAACGCAAGAACTTATTTGGAACTATAAACTTAAGGAACACAGCGACAAAATAAAGAAGAACAATGCATGGGCAATTATTTGCGCCCAAGTAATTGAGAACTTTGATGAAAAACCAGTTCAAGAAAAAAATCAAATCGGTAAGTAAAAAAGTCAGTCATTTTACACACACATTTATTAAGTTTTTGTCATATTATAAAGTCACACACATATTTATTGATTTATATCATATTCCATTGCCAATCTAGTTTGCCTTCTTCGCTCACAAAGTAATTAGCAAATTCTTCACGGATTGTTGTTAACATAGGTCCACCTGGACGAACTTGCTGGGTTGAATGTATTATAGAATGAGGAAGACCCTCAAACGTATCCTCAAATTTATTTCCATCTCGTTGTTTTACGTAGTTGTGAAGAACACAAGATGATTTTACTATATCCACTGCGAAATCAACATTGACTTTAAGTGGTCTATGAAAGATCCGCCATTTATTAGCTAATATGCCAAACGTGCATTCAATATATCGCCTCGCACGTGATAACCGATAGTTAAAAATTAATTTTTTCTCTGGTAAATTCTTGCCACCATATGGACGCATTAAATTTTCCTGCAAGCTAAACGCTTCATCCCCAATAAACACATTCGGTAATAACGGTCCATTTTGTTATATTGCAGAAGGTGGAGGTATATTTAACTTTTTTTCTTGTAACATTTTATATAGACAACTCTCTTCGAAAATAGTCGAGTCAGCGTGCCTTCCATATGAGCCTATATCCACGAAAGTGAACATATAATTACTATCACATACTGCTAGAAGTATTATCGAAAAATAATTTTTATAGTTATAATATGACGATTCACTTTGCGCGGGGTGTATTATTCTAATATGTTTGCCATCAACGGCACCGAGGCAGTTCGGAAACTTAGCATTTTTTTTGAAACCATTTATTATGTCTTTCCATTTCTCTTCAGTTAGTTGTTCCATACATACATATATCCTTCATATGTATCCATATATTTCTGCAAACATTCCTCACTATCTTACCTATTGTTGTTGATGCTATTCTAAAACTATATTGCAAATCCATAAATGTACATCCAGTTGCCAAATACCTGTAAAAACATATTTATAAATCAATCAATTATACTAACTTATATTTTATTGTTGTTACAGCGATGTTAATACAGAAAAAATGGAAAACATTAAGAGATGGATACTCCAGATATGCTAAAAAAATTAAACCAAAGAGTGGTTCATCAGCCCTCAACATTCGGCCATATGCATATTATCAGCAGATGTCTTTTTTAAAGGCAATAATAGAAGATAGACCCGACAAAACAAATAGTTTACAAGAAAGTGAGCACACTGAAATTACGTCCGAAGAAAGCGAAAATCGTCAAAATAAAATACCCAGAGAAAGAAACAAAAGAAAATTAACTACTACAATCACAGATGAGAACGTCTTAATTGAAAAATTATCCAAACGTTTCGATGAAAAATCGCAGAATTCGCGCATTGATAATGAAGATGAAGATAAATTGTTTTTACTATCATTAGTTGGTGAATTCAAAAAAATTAATGAGCATTATAAATTAGATGCTAAGACCGAAATACTTAACGTAGTGAAATACTTTAAAGGGATGACAAATCACACATATCCTTCGAGTTATGGTGACAGGGGATATTCATCGTTTAATGATTATCGTGGACAATGGGGTTATAATACTGGCCCCTCTACCTCTACATCAGTGCCTGGCCCCTCTAGATCAGCAACCGGCCCCTCTACATCAATGGCTGATGACCAAAATTCTCAATCTGAAGACCTTTCATCATGTTCTGTAATGTCCGATGATGTAATTTCCAATATTTTTAATGAATAAAAATTTTAATAATTACTATATATTTTTCTTACCTCAATGTTACTGCTAGTCTTTCTTCAGGTTGGATACTTCTCCTCATAATTGTGTCTTCACGTTTAATGTGAGACTTTAGTATATTATACAATTCATCAAACGAAGACATTGACATTCTAAAATAGTTGAAAAATTTTTCTTCATCACTTCTAAGTTCCATAAACAAATGATGGAATTGTCCATGTTGTTCTCTTAATTGCAAAATTGGATGAACCCAAAATTTTCTCTTTTGACGTCGCCGCCGTCGTCTCCGCCTGAGCAGGAGCAGCAAAAGCAGTGCTTCCTCGTCAGAATCCATGACTCGACTGTGGTAGAAAATAGGGATGTTCATGAACCAAAAATATCGATATTTTTTTCGATATAATATATCGGAATGTTGTATCGATATTTTGTGATATATCGATGAAATATATCGATATTTTCGATATATCGTATGTAATTTGTATTTAACTAGTATGTAATCAAGAAAAGGAAGAGTTGCAGTTTATCATGTGTAAATAAGGAACAGCGGGTTTAAGAAATGAATCAACTTTATTTACATATCCCACTAATTTTTAAAAATAATGTAGGGTTGCCAGATTGCTTGAAGAGAAAATTCCTAAAAAATCAATAACTTTTACGCATTCAATATATCGAAAAATATAATTCAAGAGATCAGTCAAAAAATTGATATTAAAATTAATTACCTACAAAGTAAAATGATAGCTAATAAACAAGTTCGTGAACCTACCAATTTAATCTTAAAAATAAAATATTGATAATAGAGTATAATTTTCTGAATATACCTTTATGGGGGCAGTGAGTTTCATTTTTAGATTCTACGACTATCTAAGTACCCAAACAGCAAGTCTCAATACTTTGTAATATCCAATTTATCTACTAAAAGCGGGTTGATGTTACAATCTTCTGATAACTATTAAATACTGTTGTCAACATTTTATACTTTAGGTGGTTTTTATTTTTACGGCTTAAATTTAATAAAATTTAACTGAGAATACCAAAATCATAAAATTATACAAATATTGTGAGATTGACTTTAAAACATCAGATCTGGCAACACAGCACACAGCAACACAAATACTAAATATCTATTCTCCCGTCGCTATAGTAAACCGGAAATTAGTACAAAAAATGGCGGAACCAATCAGCATTTAGCTTGTGCCTTGGCAACACTCTTCTTATACAATCTGGGTATGTACTACAAGTGCTGCCCTCATACAATAGGCCTTTTCATATTCGAAAATTATTTGTGCGCGTACGTCAACTCATTGGCATGTAAATAAAAATTTTCCATATTTTGAAATTGACTTTTTTTAAAGGTTAGCTACAAATAATTTGTATTTTTTTTTAATTGTCAATATATTGATTTATTTTGAAGGATTTTTTTAAACCAAATATGTTTTTTAACCTGTCAACTAATTCTGCCTTATTTCCACCTTGTGAACGACCATAGCACTTTAACCGTCGTCTTAATTGAATACAAGTATGTGTCTACTGTAGAATGCACTAATGAAGTACCATCAATTAATTTTTCACTGAATTTCATAGATAATAAGGGCAATTAAGTCTGTTTAGTATTCAAATTTGAAAAAAAGTCCGAAACATTCGAATTACCGCCTTGTCAACATAGCGAACGCTCACGCGCGTTTCAAAGTTTGTAACGGTCTATATGAAGTACTAAATAGAGAATAATTGAAAATTGTCATTGTGAAATGCTTTTAATTTTGTACGATATTCATATATCGGATAAAATATATCGATATTATATATCGATATCATTTGATTCGATAATATCGGATTGATTCGATATATCGACAGCATATATCGATATATTATGATATATCGATACATATCGAGCATCCCTAGTAGAAAATCAACTGCTCGAGCAGTCAACAACCGACAGCTCAAGCAGTCGACGCCGACCGCTCGAGCGGTCCGTGTATTTCACTCAGCCGCTAACTGCTAGAGCAGTCCTTGTACGGCGGCCTTTAGATTCTATATTTTTTGTGCGTTCGTTCACTTTTTGTAACACTGTCTCTACGATTTTGTCAGTAAACACGTCAAGAAAATTTTTATCTGACAAAAACTCGTTTATTATTTCTTTAGATAAAGATTTTAACTCACTTTTTTGTCTTTCAGTGAACACCATTTTAACTGTATTTTAATATAATTAGGAAGCAATGCAGTGTATTGTTTTAATGCACATATACACACTGTCAACTAATACAAAGACTGTGAATGAAAATTCCGTCAAAATCAACGACTTTAAACCACTTAATATTACTAAATTTGCCGGAGCTAAATACGTGACTACTCGCAGTGGCAGCGGCACATCGAAATGGGGTGACAAATCAATTGTGCTATATTATCTCCACGCTTAAATCGACACTCCACATCTGAATGATTTATTTATTTATTTACTAGTACACCATCCAACAGCCATAGGCCAAATCAAGGATGGGTATTTAAGTTAATGTACATGGAAAATTATAAAGTTACAAACATATAACATAAAAATCAAACACTATGTACAACAACTTACAATATGCACTGCTAAAAAAACAGAGAGAGGACATTACAAAAAAATTAAATTTCTCCTTAATACATTGAAATGATCACGAAACAAGACCCTGGAGCATTTGCCTCTTAATCATTCCAATATTCCCATTAAACAAATCAATATCTGACGGTAATTCATTATAATTGTAAAACATATTGAAAAGCGGAGAATTTTGTAGTAGATTTGTTCTGGGCGTTACCATGTAAAACAGTGAGGGAAAGCAGGTTCTGATGTTAGGAACATTAAACGAGATTTGACTTAATAAACTTGGACAGTCCAACCTGTTGTTTAATAACTTATGCAAAGTAACTAATGAGTAGTATTTCCTACGTGTTGCTAAATCCATTAACTGAAATCGTTGCAGTAACGTATCATTAGATATACCTCTATGTGGATACGCCCCGTCAGTTCTAAACCACAGATATTTAACGTATTTCCTATTGATGTTTTCAACAGCATTAGTATATGTTGCGTATCCAGGATTCCAGATTCCAGATAATGGAGGCATACTCGAGTTTAGAACGTACAAAAGCATTGAACAGAGTAGTTACGGTGCTAGTTCTGGAGAAGTGACGCCCATTCCGTATTACAAACCCCAAATTTCGATACGCCTCCTTCTGAATAATGTTGATATGCTGAGCAAAATTTAGTTTTGAATCAAAAGTGATTCCTAAATCCTTATATATGTAGCACACCTGTTAATGAGATTCCCATTAATGTTATACCGATATTCAATTGAAATTGATTTCCTCGTGAAGGTCATGTGATTACACTTGGAAATATTCAACGGTAGCCTATTTTCTATTCACCAATGTGAAAGACTATTAATATCTTCTTGTAATACTTTACATGCCTCTTTATCATAAATTGAATTATATATTTTTAAATCATCTGCATATAGTAATGATTTACACTTTAAAATATCAACAATGTCATTAATAAATATATCAAATAACAACGGACCAAGAACAGAACCCTGTGGTACACCAGATGTAGCTTGAAAATTGAATGACTGGAAATGATTATACAATAAAATTCCCAAGTTACCTCGATAATCCTCATCAATAACTCCACCACCGATTTCAATACCAAATTTCTAAGAGTTGGTTTCTATACTTGAAATCCTTCCATAACAGCCTTGTGGTAAACAAATACCAAGATCCAACATTACCAGAAGTCTGTCCTTTGCCTTTATTGTAATGTCAGTAGAAGTTCTTAATAAAAATCCAGCTGAGTGTGATTTTACAGATTTTTCAATATTGAAAGCACGTTCAGAAAATTTCCAATATTTTAAAACATTGGTGTATTCTTTTAGTGTGACAGTGGTATTCTCTACTTGTGTAGATGCCAGATGCCATTTTCACAGAAAAAATAATTGTGCTGTTTAATATCCTTGATTAGAATAACATGAAATTCTTATTGATGAAAATATTTATTAAATTTGTTATTTAGATATCACCCCACCCATATTACACATCATACCCCCTCTCTAAAGTATATAATATAAGCATCCACTGTTTATTTGTCATTTTTCTAGGTCCCACATAACAAGTTTTTAGCACATAAATTTGAGGTTGCTGATACAAAAATAATTCAGGTTTTTGCTTGAAATTACTAAAAATAAATATTTAACAGTTTTAAAGTAAAAACATTACATTAAGCAATAACATTTAAATATAATAAAAAATTGTAAGTTTTACACAAAGTAATTTTTAATCAATGACCTGAAATGCCATTTACTAGAGGGCAAATTAGTGATATTAAAATGATAGTTAAAGAAACTATAAGTGAATTATTTAATGATGAAAAATTTACCACCTTTATTTGTAGTTAAAAGGAACAAAAATTTGATATCGAGCAAATCAAACAACAAATGGATGAAATAATGCAAGAATTAAAAGCCCAAAAACAGATTAATGAGCAGTTCAAGTGTAAAATAGAAAAATTGAATCAGCACATAAAAAGAAATTCCATTAGATTATGTGGTTTACGACAAGATCCAAATGAAAACTTGCTTGATAAAATTATATGGATATTGAAAAACAAGCTAGGAATAAATGTTACAGAAAGTGATTTTGAAAATTGTTTTAGAATTGGATCAGGTCAAAATGTTAAACCGAGACCTATACTTGTGACAACTGTCCAATACAAAACCAAATTGGAAATCTTACAAAATATAAAAAAATTAAGAGAATCTTCTATAGTAATATTTGAAGATATGACCATAGCCAAATATATCTTGCTTAAGGAGGCAAAAACAAAACTGGGTAAAAAGAATGTATGGTACTGTGGTTGTCGCGTTAAGGCTAATATTCGAGGTACAATACATACTATAGAAACTTTGGAAGATCTTGATAATCTAACACATTGATTTTTTATTTTCTTTTTGTTTAATAACTGATTAATATTGTTTAACATTTATAGTTGGAACTTCAAAAGAATAATAAAGGTATAACAAGTATGTGTTGTCTGTCATTAAATGAATTGGACATGATATTTAAATATTTTTGTTATTTGAATTGTTTTCAATATTCAGGGAAAAAATTAAATTTGAAAAACCTATTAATTTTGTATCATAAGAATGTTTATTAAATGGAAAATATAAAATTTAAAAATTGCATTGTTTATTTACATTTATCACAATATTCTTGAACGGCGTAAATTAACAAGTGAATTTCATTTAATGAATCAGTCATGATAATTAAATAGTTTTGTTATTTGAAATGTTTCCAATATTCAGGGAGGGAATAAAATTTGATAAACTCATTACTTTTGTATGATGCAGTTTATAAATTTGACAAGACACATAAAATATAAAATTAAAAAATGTAGTTATTTACATTTATTGCAAAAATAGGAACACATTTCTTCAACAAGTGATTTAAAAAATATTTTTGAATCTTTTAAAATAAAACTTAATGCGTTTAAATTTTTTATTTTATTTTTACACAAATAAGTTTATTATATATATTAAAATGATATGATTCTATAAAAACTTATTCGGATTTCTGATATGTGTTTTTTGGGTTTGATAAGAAGATCCAAACCATCGCTACGGCGCTCACTATTTTTTCCATGGCTGCTATGTCTGTAAATTGCAAACTGGGGTAAAAAATAGGATGACATATCAATTGAGCTATAACGTCTTCACGTTTAAATTGACGTTCCGCATTTGAATGATTATATAATAAAATTCCCAAGTTACCTCGATAATCTTCATCAATAACTCCACCACCAATTTCGATCCCAAATTTTCGAGAATTTGTTTCGATACTCGATATCCTTCCATAACACCCCCGTGGTAAACAGATACCGAGATCTAACGTTTTGTGATTTTACATCCAACGTTTATAACTTTTGTTATATACAAATTTTGATATCATATATTCATCCCCGAAACACATTTATTGCCGGTTCTTCTTCTTCAGAAGAAATAAAACGGAAAAGATTTAATTAAAATTCAAAACTTAATAAGTTTTAGGGGCCTGAAAGCGTTTTATTAAAAAGTTTTACACCCATTAGAGTAATTTATAATTGGGTGATCCAATGTGCCAGTCACTAGAAGGCAAACTAGTGACATTAAAATGATAACTATAGACACCTTAAACGAATTATTTAATGATGAAAAATTTATCCTTTCAATTTCCAGTCAAATTGGACAAAATATCAGCTATCAAATAATGAATCAGATAATGGAAGTGTAAAAGAAAATCCTCTCGGATACACGGTATGAAAGAAGACTTGGTTGATAAAATTGTTCAAATGTTTAAAGACAATCTAAAGGTAAATGTTACACAGGAAGGTGTCGAAATCTGCTATAAAATTGAAACATATCAAAATGGTGAACCGGGACAAGAAACGAAAATGGAAATTTTACAAAATAAAAAAAACCATACAGAAAGTTTTCATAACATTTCGATATCGTGATTTAAATGTGATTTTTGACTTATAAATTTTAAATCGTCCCATTGTTCCATTAATTCTACCAAAACCGGTACCGTAGCCATTTTAATGTTTTTGCAAATTTCTTCAACTTCTTTTCTTGTTGCCCACCAATCTTTATCTTTATGCATAACAACACCTATGATTCTAAACTGTGGATTGCATTTATAATGGTTGTTATCAATCCATTCGGTAATTAATGAAAATTTTCCAAAATTTTCAAAAGCTGTTATCCAAGTTTCCCAATCCATATTTAAAAATTTTTCCAGAGCTCCATTATTTGTGTTGAACGGTGTTAAAATTGTATGTTTTGATGATAACAAAAGCACATCATCACCTTTACATGTATAGGTTACGATTTCTTGTAGAAGTTCATGTGGTTTATTGGAAAACGACACACTACTTGAAGAGAAATTATTTAAATAATTGAACAATTTTTGCAGTGGTTCAGTATAAATGATCAATTTCGGTCCAGTTAATTTAACCACACTGTTTTTAATTTCATGAATTAATAAATTTACATCACCGGGGGAAAAAATGTGAAAACGGTATTAACACCTTTTAATTTTTCTGTTACAGAATACCGTCTGTTAAAAAGAGATATATTAATATAATATTTAGGCATGTTGTTAATGAACCCCGTGAATTTCATGGTTTTTTATGATTTTATCTTTTCTGGTAACAAAACACTAATTATATGTCATGGATACCAGGCTTTTATAGTATTTACCCACCCCCACTTGTCAAATATAAGAAGGGTCACGTGATCGATATCCCAAATAACGAATCTAAATATACATTTAAATGTTGAATGAGAAATGCGCAATTTACCTCCGCGCTTCTAAATAAATTTATATAAATAAACCATCGTAAATATATTTCTCCAGTTTACAGCAATTATGTTACCTACGCAACTGCTTATTGACCTAAACAATGGTGATTTACAGTTAGAAAACCTTAGTGATTTAGAACTTGTTAACGTACCATCGAAGGTTTTGAAAGAGTATATCAAAGACAATGTTGGTGCCACAGAATTGCAAAATATATGGCACAAATTGCCTCCAGAATGTACTCAAGATTATTACATTCAGATCCTATTGCCCTGTTTTGCTCACCGTAATCAGTTTGGATCCGAATTTGACAAACCGCCGACTTCACAAAAAAAAGTGGCGCTTGTAAAAAAAGTAAGAATGGGATAAAAACCACGACCATACCAAAAATACTCATTGATTTAGAAAATGGTAATTTACCCTTAAAAAAAGTGATTCGGATCTTGCTAATATACCATTAGAGGTTTTGGAAGAGCATATAAAAGACAATGTCAGTGCCACAGAATTGTTGGAAATATGGCACAAATTGCCCCCAGAATGTACCCAAGATTATTACATTCAAATTCTTTTGCCGTGTTTTGTTCACCATAATGGAACCAAGTTTAACGAACCACCCACTTCACAAAAAAGATGTCCTTCATGCAAAACAATTCAGAGGAAAATAGCTAGAGAGTTTATTGATAAGACCACATAGAAACACATCTTAAAGAGATTATTTGAAATATAAAGACTAAAATTTTCTTTAAAAATTATTTTTAAATCCATCCTTATACAATCCAAATACTTGATTTGGTGTTAACTCATTTTTGAATGGTAACTTACCGTTTTGTATATGCTTTATTCAAATCCTAATTTACATTAAAATATATAAAATGTATCTTTTAGTTAGAAAACATGAAATCTAAATCCCCCACCCCTCCTTAAAAGACATATAAATAAGCGTCATATTTAGTTTAACGTAATCATGTCAGATATAGCATATAATCAACTACTTGCCGACCTGGTGGGTGATGAATTAAATTCGGACAATATTCAGCCAAGTATTTTGAAAAAATATAGAAAAAACAATGTCAATGCTACTAATTTGTTAGCTATGTGGCACAAATTGCCCAAAGAATGTACTCAAGGTTATAACGTTCAAATTCAGTTACCGTGTTTTTATCACCACCGCAAACCATATGGAACTCAATTTGATGGACCCCCTAGTTCACAAGAAAAATGTACCTTTTGCAAATTGTGGAAATGTACTGATAAAGCAATACAAAAATAAATGTTTACTTGATGAGTAATATATAATCCTTTTGAAATTATTTTCCATACTTAATCCTTATCATTTATTACCCAATATAAAATTGTATATTTAATAATACTAACACGAGTGTGAGTTAAATAAAAACTAATAATGTACACACACTTTACCATACTGAAATAAACATTTAACCGAGAAGCTTTGTTTCATTTCCGCTCAAACTACTTTGATAGACCAAAAAGCTTTTAATTTTTCTTTCTATCAAGTTTACAACAACAACTAAATAATTCTTAATTTTTTATATTTTAAGTTTAACAAATTTACATAATAATATATCATATGTCATTACATTTATAGGGACTTGTGATTTTTCAAATAATTTTTTAACAGTTAATTTAGGATTTTTTCTAAATTCTGTAAAACTCTGTCATACTTGTTGATCAATTTTTAATTCGTCATAATAATATTTTAGAGCTTGAAAATTTCTTCTCATTTTAATGGCTAATTTAACATTAGAATTATTTACTGTTAACCCAGTTTTGGTCATTAAAACGGGTACGTTCTCGTCCAGCAGAAAAACAACACTCTCTATAGCAGTATTATTATTTAAATTTGACTTCATATTTATAAATTTTAAATCATCCCATTTCTCATTTAACTCATTTAATTCAGTATAGGAACCATTTCCATTTGTATGCTGTGACAAATTATTTCAACTTGTGATCGCGTTGCCCATAAATCTTGTTTTTTATGCACAATAATTCCTATACATCTAAAATGCGGCTTACATTTATAATCTATTTGATGTTTAACCATCCATTCGGCAAATAAAGAAAATTTTCCATTTTTTTCAATGGCGGATTTCCAAATTTCCCAATTCATATTTAAAAAATGGTCCAAAGCTCCATAATTTGTATGAAATGGTGTTAAAATTATATGTTTTGAAGAAATTAAAAACACGTCATCCCCCTCTTATGTGTAATTTAAAATTTCTTTTAGAAATTCATCAAGATTTTCACTAGCCAAAATATTTAAATGATGAAAAAATGTTTGCAATAGTTCAAAATGAACCAATAATTTGGGTTTTGATAATTTTTCTATACAGTATTTAATTTCGTTAATTAGTAGGTTTACATCACTAGAAATTAAATATGTAAAAACAGTATTGCTGCCATCTAATTTTTCCGTTATGCAATATTTTTTGTTTAATATATTATCTTCTATGGGAATTTCTTTAATGAATATCATCTTTTTTCTTCTGATGTTAACTTTACTAAAGCTCTAAGTATACTAGATATTTATAATACAATATAAAGCTATAAATTATTTAACTCCCTCCAATTAATCATATTTATTAAAATAAAAATCAATGGAAATTTATATTTAAAAGTCATTAATAATTTTAAGACAAGCTTATAACAACAATTCCCTATAACGCACAAATAAAAAATTTCAAATTTCCATATTATATCGCTTTTATTTTTACCATTTTATTAAAAACTACAAAACGTACTAACTTTCAGTGGGACTTTCTTCAAAAGATTTTTTTATATAAGTCACTATGATGGCATCGGCGTGCTGTTCTGTTAACTGTAATATTTTTTCTATTATTGATGAGCAAATATTTAAAAAACACAATGTTAAATTTATACCAAGTTCAAAACCAATATTTAATTTTAAAAGAATAATACATGAACTAGATTTTATTATGACCAAAAATAAAATTATTTCAGAGACGGATGCTCAAAATCTAAATAATATGTTCTGGTCTCATTGGCTGTTCAAATGTCAACATAATATTAAAAATATGACTATAGACGATATAAAAAATTTAAAAAAATTTATCGAAAAAGATTCCTTTGTTCAAACACCTTGGATAGAATCTTATGCTGCTACTATTTCAAATATACCCAATGCATTTAAAAAACTCTTAATAAACGGTTTACATACGTTAATGCAACCAGCTCATTCTCCGTGGAGTATTTTCATATTTATTGGTGTCTTTATAACTATAATACATTTATTTGTAAGTCTTGAAAAAAATAACTCTACAATATCTAAACTAGAATTAAACAATTCCAAAAACTTTATTAATCAAAACATGTAACAGGAATGCTTTTACTTGTTTATAATTGATAATTAAATTATAATAGTATTTCAAATTAACAACTATGCAAAACAATTACACTATACGAAAAAAATCGGTTGATTACAAATATCTTTTTGTTAAATTTTTGATTACAGCATACTTCATTCGCCACGAATACGTCTTGCTAATTGTAGGTCCTGGGGAGTAATTGTCACTCGTTTGGCATGAATAGCACACAAATTGGTATCTTGGAAAAGACCAATCAAGTAGGCTTCACTAGCTTCTTGTAAAGCCATTATTGCCGCACTTTGAAATTAAGTCACATTTAAAATTATGCGCAATTTCCCGAACAAGTCGTTGGAATGAAAGTTTTTTTATTAACAAATTGGTACTTTTCTGATAATGACGAATTTCACGAATAGCCTTTGTACCGGGTCTGTGACGATATGGCTTTTGCACACCACTCGAGGCGGTGCATTTTTACGTGCCAGATTTGTTGGTAATTGTTTCCTAGATACTTTATCACCGCCGGTTGATTTACATGGAGTATGCTTAGTACGAACCATTCCGAGTACGATTCACACTGACAATGAGATATCAAATATTTTGGATGGTCGTCACCTGTGTTTTTCACCCCCCACAATTCTGAAAATAGAGATAAGTCAAATATTAAAAAATGAAAATCAATCGACAATTGTTAAAGTGGGGATTATCATATAAATTTCAACTCTCGAATGTAATAACAAGTTGGCATTTGCGGTGCTCAATTTCAAGAGAATATTTGTTTATTATAATTATATATACACAATCTCGTTAGCATTATGGAATGTTTGAAAGATAAAAATGTAATTTGTCCATACGATTCAAATCACGAGATTCGGCAATCACGTTTAGTAATACATTTATCAAAATGCAAGAAAAATCACCCCAATATTGATCTTGAAACGTGTGACTTCAACGCGTTTCACAAAATACCGAAACATGGACTGGAAATGCATCATAATAATTGCCCAGATAAAACAAACATTGAAAAGGCATTATTTCGGGGAGAAGATGAACCAACAAATAAATTTCCAATTTTTAATATGCATGTACTGACTACAGAATCGTGGGATGATTGTAATTGCACTAGTTACGATCCTACAAAATTCATTGAAAATAAACCAGTGTTGCGAAAGTGTGTAAATCTATCAAATAGCAAACGACGTGAATTTAGAAATATGGAGAGAGTAAGATTTGCAAAATTAGAAACCATCCGCAAAACTGCAAACAACTGCAAAACAACAATGAAAGTAATGAAGATATCAACAATTTATTAAGACAAATACATATAGGAACAAATACAGCATATATTCCAAAATATTAAATGAATAAAATTGTAAGTGTAAATAATAAAACATGTAATATTGTATTTATAAATTTCTTAGTGCTTGTGATGTCAGTTCAATATGAGACATGTAATTCTGGAAGATAAACTGGAAGAACATCATCAAAATTGCCCTGAGAAAAGGGACGATGTATTGTATTTACTAAAACAAAGCAGATATCCACTGTCACCAGACGAAGATGAGCAACCAACAAAATACCCGATTTATAATATACATGTACCGACAATAGAATCGTGGGATGATTGATGAAGCAATTGGAAAATGTTAACAAAAAAACGCTGTATTATTTAAATATTGTATTTTCTTGATACATATTTATTTAATTTAAATTAACACAAATAAAATATTTATTATAAGATATTTCGGTTTTTATTTCTATCGTGTTTTAAGTTTTGCAATTTAAAAACAGTTCCAATAATTTTAACGGTTAAAAAAATTATTTGTGAATCAACAAGCTTTTTCTAAGTTGGTTGTGTAAACATTCAATTCGTGGATTTTTAAAAAGATAATAATAAAATAATAATCTCACCAAAAGATTTACAGTTTCAATTGTCCAAAAATAATACTACTAAAAAATGAAACATAAATCTTAATTAAAAATTCTAGAGAGATTCATATAAAAAACTTGTGCTCTAAGTTTTGTAATTAAAATGAAGGAAACGCAAACGACTAAAAAATTTGAAATCTATATTTTGATTCAAATATAAATTTTATAATTGATAAATGTAAATAAAATTTATAAATTTTAAAATTGAATATTGTAGAAGTTAGCTAGTTAATTTTAAGATTATGAAAAAGTATTTTACAGAAATGATGTTTTAATTCCAGTTTTTATTTTAAAATATAGATCAAAAAAATTGTTGAATAAATTAATTCAAGATTTTATGATAATTTAAGTTTTTGTGCTAAACTTAAATGTAAATTTACAAGTATTGATCAACTTGAAACGTTGATGAATTATAATTAAGAAAAAATACACAGTAAAAATGAAGAAATAACTCAATGTAGATTTACATGTAACTAGCTGTCGCCCAGTGGTCGAAATTCGACCAATTGTGTCAATATCTCTGGCAAGTTAAGTAACATGAAAATTTTATCGTGACATTCTATCCTAGGACTTTAGGGAGAATAGCAATTACACAGAACGGATCCAGATTCGGAACCTCTGTGTGATAGTTTCCTCGAAAATCCTAAATATCGGTCTTACATCTCGCTTCTACAAATAAGTAACGAAATTCAAGTTTTTTTCAGCTATAATTCATAGAACTTTATTTGTGTTCAAATTCGTAATTCTTAATTTAATATGACTAACAATTCAACTGCTAATGGGCTACCCTACATATTTATTTTTTCTAACACCCCTGTATAGCTATAATTGCACTCAATTCTCTAACATTTATTAATATCCTCATTATAATAATTCCTTCTCATTATATATTTCCACCACCCTGTATATGCAAATGCTTATGGACCACGCATAATATTTTTTAACATTTTTCAACCACCGGGTAAACCATTCTGTATATGCCACTGCCTATGACCCACCATATTTACTCTTTTTGTTTATGAAATTTTTAATTATCTTCTGTAACTATAATTCTACTCCGACCTATATTTCAATCAGTATATATATGGAACTTTTCGTGGTCTACTCTATAAATCATTTCCTATTCTAACATTTTTTATCACCGTCCTGTATATCTATAATTCCTCTTACCCTATATTTCATCTTAACTATATATACAACTGCTTATGGGTTACGAAATGTTGCATTTCCATTTCCGCCACCCTGTATATGCTTCCATGTATAACATTTTTTGCACCACCCTGTGTAACTGTAATTTTACTGCACCCTCTATTCCAAGAACCCTGTAAATTCAACCGCTAATGGGCTTCCCTATATAATTATTTTATTAGTTATAATTGCACTCTACTCTATATTTTAAACACCCTAAATATGCAACTGCTTATGTGCCACCCATTAAAAAAATTATTTCTAACATATCTGGAATCGCCCTGTATAATTATGATATTCAACAATTACTAACTAACCCACTAAACAGTAACGCTTGCATGCCACCTCCAGAAGTACATGCTCTAAGTATATAATAGCATTGATCTGTCTATATATAATTACTCAATGGTTTGAGTCTGGCGGCAGCGGCACGCGGCACATTCATTTGTTTGGTATTGACATTATTGACGTAAATAATGAATTTTTATTATATTTTATTTAATGAATGAACCAATATTATAAATTAAGATTAGCATTCTGCACTGAAGGTCGTCAGTAGCTACTAAACAAAACAAAAATGAAGAAAATCGGTTGAGAAACAGAGGAGAAAATGGTACCTAATCGTTTTGTCTTAGCCAATTTATATATAGATAATCAATGTACTAATTAATATTTTTAGGGAGGGTATGAGAAAGAATTCAGCACTTCGTGTATGTAAAGAAGGACTCGCTTCTAATTCTTCAAAGTATTACTTTACTATACACATGATCATGCAACCAAAAAAAGATCGTGAAATATGTCCCTATTATGCACATCATATAGTACATAAAAAACGTATTGGAAGACATATTTTAGAATGTGGAAAAAATTATCCGCATCTAAAAAGATGTCAGTTCAATATGAGACATGTAATTCCGGAAGATAAACTGGAAGAACATCATCAAAATTGCCCGGAGAAAAGAGACGATTTATTATATATATATTTATTATATATTTATTAAAACAAAGCAGATATCCACTGTCACGAGACGAAGATGAGCAACCAACAAAATACCCAATTTATAATAGGCATGTACCGACAATAGAATCGTGGGACGATTGATGAAGCAATTGCAAAATGTTAACAAAAAAAACGCTGTATTATTTAAATATTGTATTTTCTTGATATATATTTATTTATTTTAAATTAACATAAATAAAATATTTATTATAAGATATTTCGGTTTTTATTTCTATCGTGTTTTAAGTTTTGCAATTTAAAAACAGTTCCAATAATTTTAACGGTTAAAAACATTATTTGTGAATCAACAAGCTTTTTCTAAGTTGGTTGTGTGAACATTCAATTCGGGGATTTTTTAAAAGATAATAATAAAATAATAATCTCCCCAAAAGATTTACAGTTTGAATTGTCCAAAAATATTACTACTAAAAAATGAAACATAAATCTTGATCAAAAATTCTAATTGAGATTCATATAAAAAACTTGTGCTCTAAGTTTTGTAATTAAAATGAAGGAAACGCAGCCGACTAAAAAATTTGAAATCTATATTTTGATTCAAATATAAATTTTATAATTGATGAATGTAAATAAAATTTATAAATTTTAAAATTGAATATTGTAGAAGTTAGCTAGTTAATTTTAAGATTATGAAAAATTATTTTGCAGAAATGATGTTTTAATTCCAGTTTTAATTTTGAAATATAGATAAAAAAAATTGATGAATAAATTAATTCAAGATTTTATGGTAATTTAAGTTTTTGTGCTAAACTTAACTTAAATGTAAATTTACAAGTATTGATCAACTTGAAACGTTGATGAATTATAATTAAGAAAAAATACACAGTAAAAATGAAGAAATAACTCAATGTAGATTTACATGTAATAATCAATGTACTAAGTAATATTTTTAGGGAGGGTATGAGAAAGAATTCAGCACTTCGTGTATATAAAGAAGGTCTCGCTTCTAAATCTTCAAAGTATTACTTTACTATACACATGATCATGCAACCAAAAAAAGATCGTGAAATATGTCCCTATGATGCACATCATATGGTACATAAAAAACGTATTGGAAGACATATTTTAGAATGTAGAAAACATTATCCGCATTTAAAAAGATGTCAGTTCAATATGAGACATGTAATTCCGGAAGATAAACTGAAAGAACATCATCAAAATTGCCCGGAGAAAAGGGACGATGTATTGTATTTACTAAAACAAAGCAGATATCCACTGTCACGAGACGAAGATGAACAACCAACAAAATACCCGATTTATAATAGGCATGTACCGACAATAGAATCGTGGGATGATTGATGAAGCAATTGGAAAATGTTAAGAAAAAAAACGCTGTTTTATTTAAATATGGTACAAAAAAACGTATTGGAAGACATATTTTAGAATGTGGAAAAAATTAGGCGCATCTAAAAATATGTCAGTTCAATATGAGACATGTAATTCCTTAAGATAAACTGGAAGAAGATCATCAAAAGTTCCCTGAGAAAAGGGACGATGTATTGTATTTATTAAAACAAAGCAGATATCCACTGTCACGAGACGAAGATGAACAACCAACAAAATACCCGATTTATAATAGGCATGTACCGACAATAGAATCGTGGGATGATTGATGAAGCAAGTGGAAAAAGTTAACAAAAAAAAACGCTGTATTAGTTAAATAAATTATCCTATCTAAAAAGATGTCAGTTCAATATAAGACATGTAATTCCGGAAGATAAACTGGAAGAACATCATCAAAATTGCCCTGAGAAAAGGGACGATGTATTGTATTTACTAAAACAAAGCAGATATCCACTGTCACGAGTCGAATATGAGCAACCAACAAAATACCCAATTTATAACATACATGTACCGACAATAGAATCGTGGGATGATTGATGAAGCAATTGGAAAATGTTAACAAAAAAAAACGCTGTTTTATTTAAATATGGTACAAAAAAACGTATTGGAAGACATATTTTAGAATGTGGAAAAAATTAGGCGCATCTAAAAAGATGTCAGTTCAATATGAGACATGTAGTTCCGGAAGATAAACTGGAAGAACATCATCAAAATTGCCCTGAGAAAAGGGACGATGTATTGTATTTTCTAAAACAAAGCAGATATCCACTGTCACGAGACGAAGATGAGCAACCAACAAAATACCCGATTTATAATATACATACAACGACAATAGAATCGTGGGATGATTGATGAAGCAATTGGAAAATGTTAACAAAAAAACGCTGTATTATTTAAATATTGTACTTTCTTGATATATATTTATTTAATTTAAATTAACACAAATAAAATATTTATTATAAGATATTTCGGTTTTTATTTCTATCGTGTTTTAAGTTTTGCAATTTAAAAACAGTTCCAATAATTTTAACGGTTAAAAACATTATTTGTGAATCAACAAGCTTTTTCTAAGTTGGTTGTGTAAACATTCAATTCGTGGATTTTTTAAAAGATAATAATAAAATAATAATCTCACCAAAAGATTTACAATTTGAATTGTCCAAAAATAATACTACTAAAAAATGAAACATAAATCTTGATTAAAAATTCTAATTGAGATTCATATAAAAAACTTGTGCTCTAAGTTTTGTAACTAAAATGAAGGAAACGCAAACGACTAAAAAATTTGAAATCTATATTTTGATTCAAATATAAATTTTATAATTGATGAATGCAAATAAAATTTATAAATTTTAAAATTGAATATTGTAGAAGTTAGCTAGTTAATTTTAAGATTATGAAATATTATTTTACAGAAATGATGTTTTAATTCCAGTTTTTATTTTAAAATATAGATCAAAATAAAAATTGTTGAATAAATTAATTCAAGATTTTATGGTAATTTAATTTTTTGTGCTAAACTTAACTTAAATGTAAATTTACAAGTATTGATCAACTTGAAACGTTAATGAATTATAATTAAGAAAAAATACACCGTAAAAATGAAGAAATAACTCAATGTAGATTTACATGTAATATTCAATGTACTAATTAATATTTTTAGGGAGGGTATGAGAAAGAATTCAGCACTTCGTGTATATAAAGAAGGACTCGCTTCTAATTCTTCAAAGAATTACTTTACTATACACATGATCATGCAACCAAAAAAAGATCGTGAAATATGTCCCTATGATGCACATCATATAGTACATAAAAAACGTATTGGAAGACATATTTTAGAATGTGGAAAACATTATCCGCATTTAAAAAGATGTCAGTTCAATATGAGACATGTAATTCCGGAAGATAAACTGAAAGAACATCATCAAAATTGCCCGGAGAAAAGGGACGATGTATTGTATTTATTAAAACAAAGCAGATTATCCACTGTCACGAGACGAAGATGAGCAACCAACAAAATACCCTATTTATAATAGGCATGTACCGACAATAGAATCGTGGGATGATTGATGAAGCAATTGGAAAATGTTAAGAAAAAAAACGCTGTTTTATTTAAATATGGTACAAAAAAACGTATTGGAAGACATATTTTAGAATGTGGAAAAAATTAGGCGCATCTAAAAATATGTCAGTTCAATATGAGACATGTAATTCCTTAAGATAAACTGGAAGAAGATCATCAAAATTTCCCTGAGAAAAGGGACGATGTATTGTATTTATTAAAACAAAGCAGATATCCACTGTCACGAGACGAAGATGAACAACCAACAAAATACCCGATTTATAATAGGCATGTACCGACAATAGAATCGTGGGATGATTGATGAAGCAAGTGGAAAAAGTTAACAAAAAAAAACGCTGTATTAGTTAAATAAATTATCATATCTAAAAAGATGTCAGTTCAATATAAGACATGTAATTCCGGAAGATAAACTGGAAGAACATCATCAAAATTGCCCTGAGAAAAGGGACGATGTATTGTATTTACTAAAACAAAGCAGATATCCACTGTCACGAGTCGAATATGAGCAACCAACAAAATACCCAATTTATAACATACATGTACCGACAATAGAATCGTGGGATGATTGATGAAGCAATTGGAAAATGTTAACAAAAAAAAAAC
The DNA here is from genome assembly GCA_034190945.1 of Octodonta nipae. Taxonomy (NCBI): domain Eukaryota; kingdom Metazoa; phylum Arthropoda; class Insecta; order Coleoptera; family Chrysomelidae; genus Octodonta; species Octodonta nipae. The sequence continues at coordinate 170,870,022 of CM067216.1, forward strand.
GCTGTTTTATTTAAATATGGTACAAAAAAACGTATTGGAAGACATATTTTAGAATGTGGAAAAAATTAGGCGCATCTAAAAAGATGTCAGTTCAATATGAGACATGTAGTTCCGGAAGATAAACTGGAAGAACATCATCAAAATTGCCCTGAGAAAAGGGACGATGTATTGTATTTTCTAAAACAAAGCAGATATCCACTGTCACGAGACGAAGATGAGCAACCAACAAAATACCCGATTTATAATATACATACAACGACAATAGAATCGTGGGATGATTGATGAAGCAATTGGAAAATGTTAACAAAAAAACGCTGTATTATTTAAATATTGTACTTTCTTGATATATATTTATTTAATTTAAATTAACACAAATAAAATATTTATTATAAGATATTTCGGTTTTTATTTCTATCGTGTTTTAAGTTTTGCAATTTAAAAACAGTTCCAATAATTTTAACGGTTAAAAACATTATTTGTGAATCAACAAGCTTTTTCTAAGTTGGTTGTGTAAACATTCAATTCGTGGATTTTTTAAAAGATAATAATAAAATAATAATCTCACCAAAAGATTTACAATTTGAATTGTCCAAAAATAATACTACTAAAAAATGAAACATAAATCTTGATTAAAAATTCTAATTGAGATTCATATAAAAAACTTGTGCTCTAAGTTTTGTAACTAAAATGAAGGAAACGCAAACGACTAAAAAATTTGAAATCTATATTTTGATTCAAATATAAATTTTATAATTGATGAATGCAAATAAAATTTATAAATTTTAAAATTGAATATTGTAGAAGTTAGCTAGTTAATTTTAAGATTATGAAAAATTATTTTACAGAAATGATGTTTTAATTCCAGTTTTTATTTTAAAATATAGATCAAAATAAAAATTGTTGAATAAATTAATTCAAGATTTTATGGTAATTTAATTTTTTGTGCTAAACTTAACTTAAATGTAAATTTACAAGTATTGATCAACTTGAAACGTTAATGAATTATAATTAAGAAAAAATGCACCGTAAAAATGAAGAAATAACTCAATGTAGATTTACATGTAATATTCAATGTACTAATTAATATTTTTAGGGAGGGTATGAGAAAGAATTCAGCACTTCGTGTATATAAAGAAGGACTCGCTTCTGATTCTTCAAAGAATTACTTTACTATACACATGATCATGCAACCAAAAAAAGATCGTGAAATATGTCCCTATGATGCACATCATATAGTACATAAAAAACGTATTGGAAGACATATTTTAGAATGTGGAAAACATTATCCGCATTTAAAAAGATGTCAGTTCAATATGAGACATGTAATTCCGGAAGATAAACTGAAAGAACATCATCAAAATTGCCCGGAAAAAGGGACGATGTATTGTATTTATTAAAACAAAGCAGATATCCACTGTCACGAGACGAAGATCAGCAACCAACAAAATACCCGATTTATAATAGGCATGTACCGACAATAGAATCGTGGGATGATTGATGAAGCAATTGGAAAATGTTAACAAAAAAAACGCTGTATTACTTAAATAAATTATCCTATCTAAAAAGATGTCAGTTCAATATAAGACATGTAATTCCGGAAGATAAACTGGAAGAACATCATCAAAATTGCCCTGAGAAAAGGGACGATGTATTGTATTTACTAAAACAAAGCATATCTCGAATGGTGGCGTTCGAGTAGCAACGTTAAGTCAGCTCGTCCTGCAGATTAGTAAACTATTTTGATAAATTTAACAACGAAAGTTATAGGTGAAGGTGTTACAACGATCAGTGAAACAAACTGCTAACCTTTGAGTGCTAAAATTCTGCTGGGAAATCGTGCTCTGAGTTTTCTCAACCTATTTCTGTGAACCTGATTCCCGCCAAAATGGGCTTGTCAACAACGGACCTCAGGGAAATCAAATCCGTTATTATAAGTGTCTTCAATGAAAAATTCTTACAAGACATTGCAGTCAAAGTGGCTTCAGTGCTCGAAAAGCAATTTGAGCAAAAATTTGCTGCACAAAACGAGGAAATTGAGTGCATTCGCAAGGTAACCTCGAATTTGGAAAATGAAAACAACTCCAATATCCGTATATTGGGCCTACCATCTGAAACTAGCGAAAGTCAGGATACGTGCGAAGGTACTTCAACTTTTTATTAGTAAACTAAATGTTAACGTAAAAACATCTGACATAAAGAGATGCCACCGCATCGCTGCTAAAATTCCAAGCCATAAACCCCCATTAGTATTAGTGCGATTTTGTTCCGACGTAGTTCGAATTTCTGTGTTAAAAAATCGTAAACAATTTAAATATTCCGGCCTGACAATCAAGGAAGATCTAACGAAAGTGCGTCTCGATTTGCTTGGCAGTGCTATTCGGTTGTTTTCAATTAAATCCTCTTGGGTGTTGAATGGAAATGTGTTTGTAAAAGTTAACAATGTTGTGCACCGCATTACTGAAGAAACTGATCTTCATGTGCTGAAAAACTCGCTGAATAATGATTAACATCTTCATCAGATTGTAAGTAATCCGAACAATATGTTTACGCCTCCGAATTGCTAATTAAATCGTTGTCCTTCCAAAATAAAATAACTTTTTAAAAACAAAATTTATTGAAAAATTATTACAAAACTTATTTCAGACTGATACAATGCAAGCGAAGGTACAAACAAGAATGAATCATAATTAATATTTAAACGTTGAAAACAATTGCGATGAAATGAAACTTGATATTGTCTGCAGGTGTGCGCTTTGTCGTCTCATGAAGTTCACTGCATGTAACTCCTCCCTCCTTAAGCTGCGAAAATAGAGAAATTTGTTTTCGCAGATGGGCCATCGGGGTTTTCTTCCAAATTTTCTTCGGTTTTCTTTTTTGACTTTGGGCACCATAATTTTCAGAAATAATATGATGGCTACTGCAATAGATAGGATTATTAAAAATGTACTGAATATCGGCAATGTGTAGGTGGTCGATTTTTCTTCCTGTACGGGAATCAGCTGTTTGGCTACGTTGTTGATTTCGTATAAGTTTTCGAAATCTATCTTCGTGATATTGGTGGCCTGGAAGTCTCTTGATTTTGAATTCTAGTTTGGGCAGGATTAGTGGTTTGCCTTTCTTAATTTGTTGATTGTTTATGAATTTCTTATCAGTAATGCGGACTTCACAGTTTTCTGGTACTTTAATTAGACTTGGTGTAGAAATATCGAAGTATTGATCTGTATTGCAAATTGATAGTATTCTCTCAGTGTTTAGTGGCATGACAATTATTTCTTCTTGGCTGATTTGTTCGATTATTGATTCTTGGGCGTTAACGGTTAACAGTGGGCAGTTTTCGGATGATCCTCCATTTATCAATAGGATTGTACAATTATCTGCGGGCAAATAGTGCTACTGGCAATAGTAGATGTTGTCCAGTGCAGGGCATTCATGTTTTTCGGGGGTTGATGTCTTCTGGTTTCGTGCCAAAAATGGGTATTCGGGTATAAAAATTTGGTGATTTTGGATAATCGGGAAAAGGTGATAAAACTCAAAGGGTTTTGGATCGATAATTGGAACATGAATAGCAAATATTACTTTATTACCTGAAAAATGAACTTGAGTTCCTAAAATTTGATAATAAGACAAGGGATTCTCAAAATGAGGAATTTCATCAACTTTATATAATTTTTCTAAGTACTTTATCATTTCCTCTATATCTTTTACTGAGATGATTGAATTATGAAGTGTATTAAGTTTTGAAAATAGAATGGCACTTTCTAAGTTGTCTAAAAATGTAACAAGATTTTGGCAATCTAAATTTTTTGAAGAAATCACACCTTGAAAGCTAATGTATTGACCGATATCTGTGATCTTTTGATCCATTGCTACTTGAAATCGATTTAGATTTTTACTAAAATTTTCTTGATTTTGGCTCAAAGTTGTTATTGACTTATTATAATGATTTATTAATTTTTTAAACAAGGTTGTTTGTAAATTAGTTTCTTGAATGATCGATTTTTGATTTTCTGAAAGCACTTTAATCGCGTTATCGTATCTAATACCGTCTTCAGCATCAAGATTTCCAAAAATCCATTTATTTACTTTTCCAAGAGCATTAATTAATCCTCTTTTTTGTCTAACAAAGGGATGTAGATTTGTTAATTTCTTGTGCAAAGTTTCAATTAAATATTCTGTTCTGCTTAAGAGATTTTGAGCAAGAGCATGATAAGATATTAAATTTGTTGCTTCCACTTTTTGGAAATTATTTGAAAGTATTTTGAAGTTTTCTTCGAGTTTTGCCGTTTGCTTTACAATTTCTTCTAAATCTAGGTAATGTAAAAATCTATGCTTGCTATATATAATTCTAGCGTTTCCTAATTTTAAGGGTAACAATAAGCTTTCTAAACTAGTAATGGTTATTTTATTTTCACTACTTTCTACTAGGTTAATTATTTGAAGGACCAGGTGAAGGGTCATTATCTTCGTCTTCATTTTGAACCTGTAACAATTGTTTAGGATTATTACGTGGTTTCCTGAGGGATTGTTTATGATAAGTTCCCTTTTCTATTTTTATGTATATGCCGTCGTCATCAAGTATTTGGGTTTTGTCGAATTTTGGTAGTTTTTTGTCGCGGAATTTTGTTTTAACGTAAGCCGCTTTGTCTTTAAGATAAGTCGCTGGATCTTGTCGTTTCAGGTTTCTTTTGGTAATTATATTTTCTTTATACTGAGCATTTCTTTCACGGATTTTTTCGTAAAGTTGTTTTGAGGCTTGTTTGTGATTTTGAACATAAGTTGATAGAATTAATTGATCATTTAGGTCAAAAGGGTTCGATGTACCTAAGTGTCCATGTATGATTTCAAAAGGGGTGAGTTTCGTTACCGAATGAATGGAGTTGTTGTAAGATAAAATGGCGTGTTTCATAACTTGTTCGCTAGTTAATTCTCTATTAGTTTCTCTAATACATCTATAGTGTTCGATAAGGGTAGAATGAAATCGTTCTACTGGGGAATTAGAGTTGCTATTTTTCCCGGTGGTAAAATGTAATTCGATACGGTGTAGTTGACAAAAGTTTTCTAAGTCTTTGTTCTTAAATTTGGAACCACTATCGGACGTTATTTTGAGGGGTAGTCCATGATGGGTTATAAAGTTAAATATGCCATCTACTACTGATACTCCAGTTATAGTTTTCAAAAGATAAGCTTGTCCATAACGTGAAAATGTGTCAATAATAGTTAAGTAGGGTTCTTTGGAAATTTGGAAAACGTCTATATGAATATGTTCAAAGGGTTTTGTCGTCGTGGGTGTTAGATTGAATTTAATGACAGGGGGATTTCGATCGTACTTGTTTTTCAAACAGATTTCGCATTTATTAATGAAGTCTTCGATGTCTTCTGACATTTTGGGCCAATAATATTTAGTTTTTAGTGAATTTGTTACTTCATTAATACCTCTGTGTCCAGTTTTGAATACGTGATAATATTTTATTTTTTCGTTTTGAACGTCTGTTTTGATAAGGTCAGTTAAAAATTTGGGACAGTGAATTAGTTTGAATGAAGAATGCCGGAATGTGTTTTGAATCACTATGGCAAAATTTTCAAGGGGTAAATTTCTGTGAAAGTATAAAGCGTATGTCTGTTTTGGGTCAAAGTATTCGTTCGCTAATTTAATGATATTTTCGTTTATGTGTAGGGTGTTTTCAAATATTTTCTCTCTTTTTACAGTCAAATCTGGTATGTCTCCTGTTGTTATTATTATTTGATTTTTATAAGTATTTATAGGTTTATTGGAAATGGGAATTGTCAGTATTGGGTTTTCGGCTGAAGTATGAACCGTTTGAAGATCCTCTTCTTCTTCTTCTCCTTCTTCCTCTTCTTCTGGATTTTTCGGGTTTAGTAAAATGTTGGAGTGTACTGAGATTTTTGATGAATTTTCTTCAGGTCCGTCTAAAATTTCTTCGATATATTCGTTGGCTAAATTGGGTAGTTCGTTGCGTGTTTCAAGTTCTTTCGAGATAATTTCGTCTAAGTCATCAAGATTCACGTCTAGGGATGCTGTTTCGATTGGGTTGAAATCAATCGATGTCGGATTTCTTGACAACGCATCTGCCGCTTGATTACTTTTTCCTTTTAGGTAATCGATGGTGAAATCAAATTCTTCCAGTTTTAGTCTCCATCTTACGAGTCTGGAATTCGGTTCTTTTAAGGAAAATAGCCATTTTAAAGGTTTGTGATCGGTAGAAATATGGAACTTACGGCCAGAAAGATACATTCTCCAGTACCTGCAAGCCCAGACAATTGACAGCAATTCTTTTTCAATAGTCGAATAATTGATTTCCTATTCACTTAATGTCCTGGACGCATAAGCTGTTGGACGTTTATTTTGGGATAATATTGCACCTATAGCATATTTCGAAGCATCAGTGGTTAATTCAAAATCTTTCTCGAAGTCTGGATAGGCTAGGAGAGGTTCCGATGTTAACAGATTTTTACAAGTATTAAAACATTCCAAAAATTCTGGGGTATGTTTTACTGATTGGTCCTTTTTTAAGCAATTGGTCTTTGGTTTTGTTATTTTTGCTAAGTTTTTAATAAATTTTCTATAGTATCCAAGGAATCCTAAAAATGATTTTATATCCTTTTGTGTTTTTGGCAGTGGAAATTTTGATATTGCTTCTATTTTCCTCGGGTTCGGTTTAATACCGTCCGGTGTTACTACATGTCCAAGGAATTCAACTTCTTTTCGTAAAAACTCGCATTTGTCTAGTTGAATTTTTAATTTAGCTTCCCATAATTTTTCAAAAACGGATTGTAAATTTTGGATGTGTTCTTGTAAGCTTGTACTGAAAATAATGATGTCATCCATATAAACCATGCAAATATTATTTTGAAGATCCTTTAAAACTTCATCCATTACACGCTGAAAGGTTGAGGGCGCGTTTTTGAGACCAAATGGCATCCTCTTGTACTCGTAGTGGCCGTTCTCTACCGTAAAGGCAGTTTTTGCTACGGAACATTCACTCATCTCTATTTGATGAAACCCAGCTGCTAAATCTAGCGTTGAAAAATACTGGCTTCGGCCTAACTTGTCCAATATGTCATTGATGTTTGGTATTGGATATCGATCATCTATAGTCTTGATTTTTCTATAATCGACAACTAATCTCCATTTTTCTTTCCCCGAAGCATCAAGCTTCTTCGGTACAATCCAGATCGGCGATGACCATGGGCTGCTGGATGGTTGTATGATGTCTTGTTCCAATAGTTCTTGAATTTGTCTTCGAACTTCGTTTTTGTGAATATAGGGGTAGCGATAAGACTTTGTATGTACTGGTATCTCGTCTGTGGTTTTAATAGCGTGTTTAACTTTAGAAGTAAATGTTAGTTTGTCATTAGGTTTTAGTAAAATATCTTTGAAATTTTTGCAAAGTTTAAAAATAGCTTCTTTCTCCTCTAAGTTCATGTGATTTATCCTAATTAATTTTCCAAGTTCGATTTTTTGGGGATTACAATTATCAAAATTCTTTTCGTTTACAAAATTGAAATTATGTATTTCATGAAGATCATTCTGAAATTTCGTGGCTTTTATTGGTTCTAACAGGTTTAAAGAAATATTTTTATCAGAAAAATTTTGAATTTCAATCGGAGCGTAACCGTTTTTTGCTAAAGTTAAAGTTCCGGGTATATAAAGTTCACTAAGAAACATTTCATTTATTAAAATTTCTCCGTCATTAATGTCTACGGGGATGTTCATTAAACATTGTTCCTTTGCTTCAATACTGAATGAAAAATTTATTTCATTGTCTTGACCTCTATATTTTAGGGGAATTTGGTCGTGATTACCTATAAGTTTTTTATTAGTTAAGTCGATGTTAAGATTCATATTTACTAAGTCGTTGAGGCCAATGACTCCATCGAAATATTCGTGAAAGTCAAATAGAAGAAAGTCGATGTAATACAAACAATTAAATTCAGGAAAAGCGGGTACATGAGCTTCGTATCTGATGGTTTTGCTACCAAGGGTAGTTTTAATTGTTACGTTTGAATCAAAAATACAATTTGGAAAAAAGCGTTCTACTATCTCGGGTTTGATTATTGATTTTGAGCTTCCTGTATCGATTAGTAATTTCATTTTCGGGTGATGTATTTCAATATAGGGTAGTGTGTTGCTAGAAAGGGCGTTAATTTCTATGGTTTCTCTCTCTTGTTCGAGGCTGGTTTGGGAAAATTTTCGTCAGTTTCGGCGGTGTCGTTAGTATTGGAATTTGGCATGGGGTTGTTTTCAAAGTCTGAAAATGATTTTTCAGTTTCAGGGGGATAATTATCTTCATAATAATTTTCTTCATTTGGGTAATAGTAAGACATGTTTGGGTTTTCATAGTTGTATTGGTATTCAGGATAATAGTCATCATAAGGGTAGTATTGGTATTGGTCGTCATTAAAATAATCATTAGAATGTAATTCTTCGAATGTGAAATTGGGTTTTCCAGTACTCTGGAAATGATTATAATTTCTAGGTTGGAATTGGGGATATTGTGGTTGTCTATTATTTCCTGAAGAGAGTCTCGAATTAATTGACATAGGTTCTGGCTTTGGCAGATTTTGTCTATGACTAGGGTGTGGTTTGAAGACATTTATATTTTTTGGTTTCCCAAAATCTTCTTCGTTGGTGAAGAGTCGTCTTTGCGGAACGGGTCTCGGTTGTAAGTAGACTGGCTGTCTGGGAAATTCAGGTCTTTGATTAAAATTAAGGGGAATGTTCTGCATGAAACGATTTTGATTAAATTGCGGGGGATAATTATTGAAATTTCTGTTTTGGAAATTGAATTTATAGGGGTTCATTTGGTTAACCTGAAAGTTCGGTTGTGGAAATTGAGGACGTGAAATATTTTGAAAAACATTGTTATTAGGGGTAAAGTTTTTCTTTACATTAATAGAATTTCCATATAAATTTTCAAAATTTTCAAATTCTGAAACGTATGCTAGTGCATCTTCAAGACTAGTGGGTTTCTTTAAATGTAAATTATTTTTCAAAATACCGTCGCAACCTGCTATAAAGGTATTAAGAGCTGTTTTATTATAATGATTAATTTGACAAAGTTTATCGTTGTTGCTAAGTGTGACGTCATTACTTATACGTTGTACAACACTGCTTCGTAGGAGCTGTAACCTACTTCCAAAATCTAAAAGATGTTCATTTTTATTTGGTCTAGTTCTAGTTAGTTCTTGAACTAAGCAATCTAAATCGCGTATATCCGAAAAACATTGTTGCAATGCGTCTTTTAAATCAGGCCAGTTATTAATCTCCGTTCTATTACCTACCATGAGTTCTGCTTTGCCTACTAATTTTTCTTGAATACTTTCAAAGATATGTCTGTTTAAGTCATTATCATTATGTGTGCTATATAATAATAAATTTTCGCACCTATTAATAAATTTATTTAAAGTGTTACTGTTGCCATCGTAAGGTTTTATATTGTGTAATTTGGATTTTAAGAGATCCCAATTGATGGTCGGTGTACTTCCTGTTGGTGTCATTTCGTCTGAATCTTTTTCAAAATTCAAAACGCTAAGTTTATCAGACTGATCTGAGTCTGAAGATAAACGTTCGCGAAAGCGAAGGTTTTCAAACAACGCAGATATGCCCTCTACGTTCATAAACTTAAAAGTAAACTATTCTACGATTTTTCAAAAAATTATATATTTTCTTTATTTCTCAATATCAATTCAATTCTATTCAATTATATTCAATTATATTCAATATTTCAACACAATTATTTATTTCATCAATATTTCAAAAAATCAATTCAATTCTTAAAAATTATCTTTCCAAAAGTCCTGCGATAGGGTTAAGGAAAGGCAAGATTGGAAATTTTTGACACTTACCGGTGATTTCCAAACTCCGACTCTGTTTGACCTCCCTGTAGCGCTTGGTTTTTTATTGATATCTGCTTTGAAGGACGAACTGCTTTCCTGGATAGGAGAAGTTAGGATTGTCTCGAGAAAAGCTGCTTTCTTGGATGGATTACCAAGTTGGGATTCCCTCACGAAGAAAGTCTTTGTGTTCTTCTGGTCGGATTGCCAAGTTAGGATTCCAACACGAGAAGATGTTCTCCTGAATAGGTACCACAGATGGGAACTCAACACGAGAAATGTTCGATCTGCGTTTAAAGTGTTAAAACACTAAAATTGGCTTCTATTTTTACCGCTCGATGCGATTTCGAATCAATCACACAGATCCTACTGACTGCGCCAATTAAATCGTTGTCCTTCCAAAATAACTTTTTAAAAACAAAATTTATTGAAAAATTATTACAAAACTTATTTCAAACTGATACAATGCAAGCGAAGGTACAAACAAGAATGATCATAATTAATATTTAAACGTTGAAAACAATTGCAATGAAATGAAACTTGATATTGTCTGCAGGTGTGCGCTTTGTCGTCTCATGAAGTTCACTGCATGTAACTTGCTGCTTGTTTTCTTACTATGCTTTATGCAATACCTGTGAGTAATGCAACATATATGTTACGTCGATAACAAAATTAATTATTTTTTAAAAAATTTTATTTTTACATAAACACTTTTTCAACTTTTACACTTTGAATTAAAATTATTACAATTAATTATGCCGAGATTTTGCAGTCGAGGGAGAGAGATCAGAAATTTAAGTAACTAATATAATGCTAGTATCGTGGTTGTGCTAATATCAACTCTCCTACAACTTTACAAAGAATTTATAGGTTCTGTGATGATGACTAAGGTGGCCTTAATAACACGTGCAGATTTACTTGAACAATAGAATACTGTTAGCTATTAAGCTCACCTCTAAATAAGCAATTTTGGAGTAAACAGAAATATCAATTACTTGAAAGGAAATATTATAGATAAGCTACAATGTTGCACAAAGGGGTCTTTCATAGTGATTCACGTAACATATATAAACATTGGTGATGTTTATTTGTTTTTTTTTTCTCTTAGCTATTACGCCTTTGCTAATTTAGCTTGAACATTTTTCGTTGTTAACATAATTTGAGGCGGGATGAGTCTACTTTTTTTTGTTGCTTAATTGTTAATAGTTTTAGATCACAAATCTCTTTTAATATTAATCCCCTCCTATTTCCCTTCTACCCTTTTTAGTTATGCTTTATTGTTCACATGTCAATGTTAGATCCCTATTGAGCGATTTTGATATTTTTAAAGATCATGTTTTACCTGCTCAGTATGATTTAATAGGTGTCACGGAAACCTGGTTAAGAGCTGACATAAACGACGAAGCAGTCGCTATTAATAATTATACGTTTTTAAGACAGGATCGTGAGAGTCATGCAGGTGGAGTTGGCTTATATATTAAAAATGGAGTCAGATTCACTGTTCTTCTTAAAGAGTGCAGGGAGTATATTGAGCATCTTTGGGTCGAGGTGTCACAAGGTAAAGAAAAGTTCATATTTGGTGTGATGTATAGGCCGCCAGGTAGAAATCAAAATGTATTTCTTAACTATCTCGAAGATATTCTGATTCGATTTACAAACTCTTGTGATAAGATTATTTGTTTGGGCGACTTTAACATAGATCAACTTGATGTAGATTCCCCCTACACGTCTGAATTCAATAATATACTAGCATGTTTTGATTTAAAGCAGCTTATTTCGGTACCGACTCGAATAACTTGTGATACTGCTACACTTATTGACGTTATTTGCTGCAACTTTGAAGAAGTGATAGAGTCCGGCGCTACTGACATTAACGTCTCTGATCACTGCTTAATTTATTGTAAATTAAATTTTAAAATTGAACCTCCTAATACACATGAATTTACTTACAGGGCACTAAATAACATAAATTATGCTCAATTTCAGGTTGATTTGGAAGGTGCTCCCTGGTATGAAATATTTCTAACAAATGATATTGACGTTAAAGTATCCACACTTACTAATATACTTACGAACCTTTATAATAAACACGCGCCTTTAAAAACATGCAAAGGCAAGCAGAAACCATTCGCGCCGTGGATAACCGATAATATTCGCTTTTTACAACGCTTAAGAAATAAGGCTCTAAATCATTTCAGAATAACAAAAAATATTCATCACTGGAAATATTATAAACAGTTAAGAAATTTTACGACTACGGCTATTCGAAGAGAAAAAAGAACTTACCTCAATAATCATTTTCAAAAATGCAACATCCAAGAAAAATGGAAAGAGTTAAAAAAAATTAATATTATCCCCAACAAAAAAATAACAATCCCTGATAATTTAAGAAACCTTAATGAACTCAATACATTTTTTACAAAGGGTGCAACGAGTAATATTGATCCTGATGCACAACTACTAAATTTTTATCGGAATAATTACAGGACAACTCCAAATGAATTTATATTTGAAGAAGTGACATAATCTCATTTCTAATATCATTTTGCGTCTGAAATCAAAGTCGATTGGAGCTGATGGATTAAGTATTACTCTCATTACTCTTTGCTGTCTATTTATAATACCAACTGTCACCCATATTGTTAACTGTTGTATAAAGAACTCGTACTTCCCTAACGCCTGGAAAGTAGCACAAGTTTTACCTTTACCAAAAGTTAAATCTCCTTCTGAAGCCAGTCATTTAAGATCAATCTCTATCCTTCCTACGTTCTGTAAAATTCTCGAAAAAGTCATGGAACTCCAAATGAATTTATACTTAGTAAAGAAACTTTTAATTCCTCCTAGGCAGTCTGGTTTCAGATCAAAATTTAGCTGTGCTACTGCATTATCTGAGATACTAGATGATGTTTTGATATCCAAAGATAAAGGCTTAGCTACAATTCTCATTCTCCTTGATTATACAAAAGCCCTCGATTTAATAAATCACGAAATTTTAATATCGATCTTAAAATATTCTGGCTTTCACACAAACTCGTCTAGTTTTATTAGTTCATTTTTAACAGGTAGAGAACAATGTGTTGTTTTAGATGGCAGAGCCTCTGATCTTCAACAACTACCTTGCGGAGTTCCCCAGGGTAGTATACTTGGCCCACTCTTATTTAACGTGTACACCTCCAATATTATAAACTCACTGAATCACTGCAAATACCATCTATACGCTGATGACACTCAAATATATTATTCTTTTAAGCCTGGTGATGCTCAGATAGCCAATCGTCTGCTTAATGCAGATCTAAACAATCTTTATATTGAGTCCACCAAACATCAACTTAAAATCAATCCGGCAAAATCCGTTGCAATGCTTTTTTGCAGTGAAACCGTTAAGAAGCAGATTCAAGATACCATTAAGCCTGAAATTGGCAGTTCTCCAATTCCCATGAAGCACTCTGCAAAAAATTTAGGACTTATCATCGCCAATAATCTAAAATTCACAGAGCACATAAATAACTGTCTGCGTAAAAGTTATTCAACATTAAAAGCAATTTATTCTCATAGGCACTATCTCTGTGGAGACACCAAAGCTCTTCTGTGTGAATCGTTAATTCTTTCCCATTTCAACTTTTGTGATACCGTCTATGGGCCTTTTTTAGATGAAATCAATAAGAGAAAAGTACAGAAAGTACAAAATTCATGCCTTCGTTTAATTTTTGGTATTAAGCGACGCGATAGGATCAGCCACAAATTGTTACACCTCGATTGGCTGAATATGTTCAATAGATGCACGTTGCACTCTCTTTGTTTTTTCTACAAAATTTCTTACCTGTATAACAAAATTACTTTTCGCACAGATGTGCATAGATTAAATCTGCGTCGAAAAAATTTATTAACTATACCTAAACATAAAAACCAATATTTTAAAAAAGGATTCTCATATCAAATTGCAAATATAATCAACAACTTTAGCATATTTGGTACTCGTGACTCTATTCTGTCACTGAAAAAAAATTAAAATAAAATTGCTTCATCAACAATAAATAGCATAACTCCTCCACCCATATTCCCATCTCATCCACCGACCCTTCCTATTCTTATGATCATACTGTTTTTTTTTTCGTGCTTTATCTTTGTATTATATTTTATATATTCTTTATAAGTTATGTATTTACCACCTCCATGTTTATTTGTATTTTAATTTGGCGCTTCAACAGCACTTAACCTCGGTTAAGAAGCTGCATTATAGCGCATTAACTCCTTTAGTTTTTTTTTTCCTATATTGCATACTTTATTGTTTTTTATATTGTATTGAAACTGAGAAGTTAACAAACGTCTTATTATTATTATATCCACTGTCACGAGACGAAGATGAGCAACCAACAAAATACCCGATTTATAATATACATATACCGACAATAGAATCGTGGGACGATTGATGAAGCAATTGCAAAATGTTAACAAAAAAACGCTGTATTATTTAAATATTATATTTTTTGATATATATTTATTTAATTTAAACTAACACAAATAAAATATTTATTATAAGATATTTCGGTTTTTATTTCTATCGTGTTTTAAGTTTTGCAATTTAAAAACAGTTTCAATAATTTTAACGGTTAAAAACATTATTTGTGAATCAACAAGCTTTTTCTAAGTTGGTTGTGTAAACATTCAATTCGTGGATTTTTTTAAAAGATATTAATAAAATAATAATCTCACCAAAAGATTTACAGTTTGAATTGTCCAAAAATAATACTACTAAAAAAATGAAACATAAATCTTGATTCAAAATTCTAATTGAGATTCATATAAAAAACTTGTGCTCTAAGTTTTGTAATTAAAATGAAGGAAACGCTGCCGACTAAAACATTTGAAATCTATATTTTGATTCAAATATAAATTTTATAATTGCTGAATGTAAATAAAATTTATAAATTTTAAAATTGAATATTGTAGAAGTTAGCTAGTTAATTTTAAGATTATGAAAAATATAGATCAAAAAAATTGTTGAATAAATTAATTCAAGATTTTATGGTAATTTAAGTTTTTGTGCTAAACTTAACTTAAATGTAAATTTACAAGTATTGATCAACTTGAAACGTTGATGAATTATATTTAAGAAAAAATGCACAGTAAAAATGAAGAAATAACTCAATGTAGATTTACATGTAATAATCAATGTACTAATTAATATTTTTAGGGGGGGTATGAGAAAGAATTCAGCACTTCGTGTATATACAGAAGGACTCGCTTCTAATTCTTCAAAGTATTACTTTACTATACACATGATCATGCAACCAAAAAAAGATCGTTTAATATCTCCCTATGTTGCACATCATATGGTACATAAAAAACGTATTGGAAGACATATTTTAGAATGTGGAAAAAATTACCCGCATCTAAAAAGATGTCACTTCAATATGACACATGTAATTCTGGAAGATAAACTGGAAGAACATCATCAAAATTGCACTGAGAAAAGGGACGGTGTATTGTATTTATTAAAACAAAGCAGATATCCACTGTCACGAGACGAAGATCAGCAACCAACAAAATACCCGATTTATAATAGGCATGTACCGGCATTAGAATCGTGGGATGATTAATGAAGCAGTTGGAAAATGTTAACAAAAAAAACGCTGTATTATTTAAATAAATTATCCTATCTAAAAAGATGTCAGTTCAATATGAGACATGTAATTCCGGAAGATAAACTGGAAGAACATCATCAAAATTGCCCTGAGAAAAGGGACGATGTATTGTATTTTCTAAAACAAAGCAGATATCCACTGTCACGAGACGAAGATGAGCAACCAACAAAATACCCGATTTATAATATACATGTACCGACAATAGAATCGTGGGACGATTGATGAAGCAATTGCAAAATGTTAACAAAAAAACGCTGTATTATTTAAATATTGTATTTTCTTGATATATATTTATTTAATTTAAACTAACACAAATAAAATATTTATTATAAGATATTTCGGTTATTATTTCTATCGTGTTTTAAGTTTTGCAATATAAAAACAGTTCCAATAATTTTAACGGTCAAGAACATTATTTGTGAATCAACAAGCTTTTTCTAAGTTGATTGTGTAAACATTCAATTCGTGGATTTTTTAAAAGATATTAATAATATAATAGTCTCACCAAAAGATTTACAGTTTGAATTGTCCAAAAATAATACTACTAAAAAATGAAACATAAATCTTGATTACAAATTCTAATTGAGATTCATATAAAAAACTTGTGGTCTAAGTTTTGTAATTAAAATGAAGGAAACGCTGCCGACTAAAAAATTTGAAATCTATATTTTGATTCAAATATAAATTTTATAATTGATGAATGTAAATAAAATTTATAAATTTTAAAATTGAATATTGTAGAAGTTAGCTAGTTAATTTTAAGATTATGAAAAATATAGATCAAAAAAATTGTTGAATAAATTAATTCAAGATTTTATGGTAATTTAAGTTTTTGTGCTAAAGTTAACTTAAATGTAAATTTACAAGTATTGATCAACTTGAAACGTTGATGAATTATATTTAAGAAAAAATGCACAGTAAAAATGAAGAAATAACTCAATGTAGATTTACATGTAATAATCAATGTACTAATTAATATTTTTAGGGAGGGTATGAGAAAGAATTCAGCACTTCGTGTATATAAAGAAGGACTCGCTTCTAATTCTTCAAAGTATTACTTTACTATACACATGATCATGCAACCAAAAAAAGATCGTGAAATATCTCCCTATGATGCACATCATATGGTATATAAAAAACGTATTGGAAGACATATTTTAGAATGTGGAAAAAATTATCCGCATCTAAAAAGATGTCAGTTCAATTTGAGACATGTAATTCCGGAAAATAAACTGGAAAAACATAATCAAAATTGCCCTGAGAAAAGGGACGATGTATTGTATTTACTAAAACAAAGCAGATATCCACTGTCACGAGACGAAGATGAGCAACCAACAAAATACCCGATTTATAACATACATATACCGACAATAGAGTCGTGGGATGATTGATGAAGCAATTGGAAATTGTTAACAAAAAAAAACGCTGTATTATTTAAATAAATTATCCTATCTAAAAAGATGTCAGTTCAATATGAGACATGTAATTCCGGAAGATAAACTGGAAGAACATCATCAAAATTGCCCTGAGAAAAGGGACGATGTATTGTATTTTCTAAAACAAAGCAGATATCCACTGTCACGAGACGAAGATGAGCAACCATCAAATACCCGATTTATAATATACATGTACCGGTAATAGAATCGTAGGATGATTGATGATGCAATTGGAAAATGTTAACAAAAAACGTTGTTTTATTTAAATATGGTACAAAAAAACCTATTGGAAGACATGTTTTAGAATGTGGAAAAAATTATCCGCATCTAAAAAGATGTCAGTTCAATATGAGTCATGTAATTCCGCAAGATAAACTGGAAGAACATCATCAAAATTGCCCGGGAAAAAGGGACGATGTATTGTATTTATTAAAACAAAGCAGATATTCACTGTCACGAGACGAAGATGAGCAACCAACAAAATACCCGATTTATAATAGGCATGTACCAACAATAGAGTCGTGGGATGATTGATGAAGCAATTGGAAAATGTTAACAAAAAAAAACGCGGTATTATTTAAATAAATTATCCTATCTAAAAAGATGTCAGTTCAATATGAGACACGTAATTCCGGAAGATAAACTGGAAGAACATCATCAAAATTGCCCTGAGAAAAGGGACGATGTATTGTATTTTCTAAAACAAAGCAGATATCCACTGTCACGAGACGAAGATGAGCAACCATCAAAATACCCGATTTATAATATACATATACCGACAATAGAATCGTGGGACGATTGATGAAGCAATTGCAAAATGTTAACAAAAAAACGCTGTATTATTTAAATATTGTATTTTCTTGATATATATTTATTTAATTTAAACTAACACAAATAAAATATTTATTATAAGATATTTCGGTTTTTATTTCTATCGTGTTTTAAGTTTTGCAATTTAAAAACAGTTTCAATAATTTTAACGGTTAAAAACATTATTTGTGAATCAACAAGCTTTTTCTAAGTTGGTTGTGTAAACATTCAATTCGTGGATTTTTTAAAAGATATTAATAAAATAATAATCTCACCAAAAGATTTACAGTTTGAATTGTCCAAAAATAATACTACTAAAAAATGAAACATAAATCTTGATTAAAAATTCTAATTGAGATTCATATAAAAAAACTTGTGCTCTAAGTTTTGTAATTAAAATGAAGGAAACGCTGCCGACTAAAAAATTTGAAATCTATATTTTGATTCAAATATAAATTTTATAATTGATGAATGTAAATAAAATTTATAAATTTTAAAATTGAATATTGTAGAAGTTAGCTAGTTAATTTTAAGATTATGAAAAATATAGATCAAAAAAATTGTTGAATAAATTAATTCAAGATTTTATGGTAATTTAAGTTTTTGTGCTAAACTTAACTTAAATGTAAATTTACAAGTATTGATCAACTTGAAACGTTGATGAATTATATTTAAGAAAAAATGCACAGTAAAAATGAAGAAATAACTCAATGTAGATTTACATGTAATAATCAATGTACTAATTAATATTTTTAGGGAGGGTATGAGAAAGAATTCAGCACTTCGTGTATATAAAGAAGGACTGGCTTGTAATTCTTCAAAGTATTACTTTACTATACACATGATCATGCAACCAAAAAAGATCGTGAAATATCTCCCTATGTATATGACGATGTATTGTATTTACTAAAACAAAGCAGATATCCACTGTCACGAGACGAAGATGAGCAACCAACAAAATACCCGATTTATAATATACATGTACCGACAATAGAATCGTGGGACGATTGATGAAGCAATTGCAAAATGTTAACAAAAAAACGCTGTATTATTTAAATATTGTATTTTCTTGATATATATTAATTTAATTTAAATTAACACAAATAAAATATTTATTATAAGATATTTCGGTTTTTATTTCTATCGTGTTTTAAGTTTTGCAATTTAAAAAGAGTTCCAATAATTTTAACGTTTAAAAAAATTATTTGTGAATCAACAAGCTTTTTCTAAGTTGGTTGTTTAAACATTCAATTCGTGGATTTTTTAAAAGATATTAATAAAATAATAATCTCACCAAAAGATTTACAGTTTGAATTGTCCAAAAATAATACTACTAAAAAATGAAACATAAATCTTGATTAAAAATTATAATTGAGATTCATATAAAAAACTTGTGCTATAAGTTTTGTAATTAAAATGAAGGAAACGCAAACGGCTAAAAAATTTGAAATCTATATTTTGATTCAAATATAAAGTTTATAATTGATGATGTAAATATAATTTATAAATTTTAAAATTGAATATTGTAGAAGTTAGCTAGTTAGTTTTAAGATAATGAAAAATTATTTTACAGAAATGATGTTTTAATTCCAGTGTTTATTTTAAAATATAGATCAAAATAAAAATTGTTGAATAAATTAATTCAAGATTTTATGGTAATTTAAGTTTTTGTGCTAAACTTAACTTAAATGTAAATTTACAAGTATTGATCAACTTGAAACGTTGATGAATTATAATTAAGAAAAAATACACAGTAAAAATGAAGAAATAACTCAATGTAGATTTACATGTAATATTCAATGTACTAATTAATATTTTTAGGGAGGGTATGAGAAAGAATTCAGCACTTCGTGTATATAAAGAAGGACTCGCTTCTAATTCTTCAAAGAATTACTTTACTATACACATGATCATGCAACCAAAAAAAGATCGTGAAATATGTCCCTATGATGCACATTATATAGTACATAAAAAACGTATTGGACGACATATTTTAGAATGTGGAAAAAATTATCCGCATCTAAAAAGATGTCAGTTCAATATGAGTCATGTAATTCCGCAAGATAAACTGGAAGAACATCATCAAAATTGCCCGGGAAAAAGGGACGATGTATTGTATTTATTAAAACAAAGCAGATATTCACTGTCACGAGACGAAGATGAGCAACCAACAAAATACCCGATTTATAATAGGCATGTACCAACAATAGAATCGTGGGATGATTGATGAAGCAATTGGAAAATGTTAACAAAAAAAAACGCTGTATTATTTAAATAAATTATCCTATCTAAAAAGATGTCAGTTCAATATGAGACATGTAATTCCGGAAGATAAACTGGAAGAACATCATCAAAATTGCCCTGAGAAAAGGGACGATGTATTGTATTTACTAAAACAAAGCAGATATCCACTGTCACGAGACGAAGATGAGCAACCAACAAAATACCCGATTTATAATATACATATACCGACAATAGAATCGTGGGACGATTGATGAAGCAATTGCAAAATGTTAACAAAAAAACGCTGTATTATTTAAATATTGTATTTTTTGATATATATTTATTTAATTTAAACTAACACAAATAAAATATTTATTATAAGATATTTCGGTTTTTATTTCTATCGTGTTTTAAGTTTTGCAATTTAAAAACAGTTCCAATAATTTTAACGGTTAAAAACATTATTTGTGAATCAACAAGCTTTTTCTAAGTTGGTTGTGTAAACATTCAATTCGTGGATTTTTTAAAAGATATTAATAAAATAATAATCTCACCAAAAGATTTACAGTTTGAATTGTCCAAAAATAATACTACTAAAAAATGAAACATAAATCTTGATTACAAATTCTAATTGAGATTCATATAAAAAACTTGTGCTCTAAGTTTTGTAATTAAAATGAAGGAAACGCTGCCGACTAAAAAATTTGAAATCTATATTTTGATTCAAATATAAATTTTATAATTGATGAATGTAAATAAAATGTATAAATTTTAAAATTGAATATTGTAGAAGTTAGCTAGTTAATTTTAAGATTATGAAAAATTATTTTACAGAAATGATGTTTTAATTCCAGTGTTTATTTTAAAATATAGATCAAAATAAAAATTGTTGAATAAATTAATTCAAGATTTTATGGTAATTTAAGTTTTTGTGCTAAACTTAACTTAAAATGTAAATTTACAAGTATTGATCAACTTGAAACGTTGATGAATTATAATTAAGAAAAAATACACAGTAAAAATGGAGAAATAACTCAATGTAGATTTACATGTAATAATCAATGTACTAATTAATATTTTTAGGGAGGGTATGAGAAAGAATTCAGCACTTCGTGTATATAAAGAAGGACTCGCTTCTAATTCTTCAAAGTATTACTTTACTATACACATGATCATGCAACCAAAAAAAGATCGTGAAATATCTCCCTATGATGCACATCATATGGTACATAAAAAACGTATTGGAAGACATATTTTAGAATGTGGAAAAAATTATCCGCATCTAAATAGATGTCAGTTCAATATGAGACATGTAATTCCGGAAGATAAACTGGAAGAACATCATCAAAATTGCCCGGAGAAAAGGGACGATGTATTGTATTTACTAAAACAAAGCAGATATCCACTGTCACGAGACGAAGATGAGCAACCAACAAAATACCCGATTTATAATATACATATACCGACAATAGAATCGTGGGACGATTGATGAAGCAATTGCAAAATGTTAACAAAAAAAGGCTGTATTATTTAAATATTGTATTTTCTTGATATATATTTATTTAATTTAAATTAACACAAATAAAATATTTATTATAAGATATTTCGGTTTTTATTTCTATCGTGTTTTAAGTTTTGCAATTTAAAAACAGTTCCAATAATTTTAACGGTTAAAAACATTATTTGTGAATCAACAAGCTTTTTCTAAGTTGGTTGTGTAAACATTCAATTCGTGGATTTTTTAAAAGATATTAATAAAATAATAATCTCACCAAAAGATTTACAGTTTGAATTGTCCAAAAATAATACTACTAAAAAATGAAACATAAATCTTGATTACAAATTCTAATTGAGATTCATATAAAAAACTTGTGGTCTAAGTTTTGTAATTAAAATGAAGGAAACGCAAACGACTAAAAAATTTGAAATCTATATTTTGATTCAAATATAAATTTTATAATTGATGAATGTAAATAAAATTTATAATCTTTAAAATTGAATATTGTAGAAGTTAGCTAGTTAATTTTAAGATTATGAAAAATTATTTTACAGAAATGATGTTTTAATTCCAGTGTTTATTTTAAAATATAGATCAAAATAAAAATTGTTGAATAAATTAATTCAAGATTTTATGGTAATTTAAGTTTTTGTGCTAAACTTAACTTAAAATGTAAATTTACAAGTATTGATCAACTTGAAACGTTGATGAATTATAATTAAGAAAAAATACACAGTAAAAATGAAGAAATAACTCAATGTAGATTTACATGTAATAATCAATGTACTAATTAATATATTTAGGTAGGGTATGAGAAAGAATTCAGCACTTCGTTTATATAAAGAAGGACTCGCTTCTAATTCTTCAAAGTATTACTTTACTATACACATGATCATGCAACCAAAAAAAGATCGTGAAATATGTCCCTATTATGCACATTATAGTACATAAAAAACGTATTGGAAGACATATTTTAGAATGTGGAAAAAATTATCCGCATCTAAAAAGTTGTCAGTTCAATATGAGACATGTAATTCCGGAAGATTAACTGAAAGAACATCATCAAAATTGCCCGGAGAAAAGGGACGATGTATTGTATTTATTAAAACAAAGCAGATTATCCACTGTCACGAGACGAAGATGAGCAACCAACAAAATACCCTATTTATAATAGGCATGTACACACAATAGAATCGTGGGATGATTGATAAAGCAATTGGAAAATGTTAACAAAAAAAAACGCTGTATTATTTAAATAAATTATCCTATCTAAAAAGATGTCAGTTCAATATGAGACATGTAATTCCGGAAGATAAACTGGAAGAACATCATCAAAATTGCCCTGAGAAAAGGGACGATGTATTGTATTTTCTAAAACAAAGCAGATATCCACTGTCACGAGACGAAGATGAGCAACCATCAAAATACCCGATTTATAATATACATGTACCGGTAATAGAATCGTAGGATGATTGATGATGCAATTGGAAAATGTTAACAAAAAAACGCTGTTTTATTTAAATATGGTACAAAAAAACGTATTGGAAGACATATTTTAGAATGTGGAAAAAATTATCCGCATCTAAAAAGATGTCAATTCAATACGAGCCATGTAATTCCGGAAGATAAACTGGAAGAACATCATCAAAATTGCCCGGAAAAAAGGGACGATGTATTGTATTAACTAAAACAAAGAAGATGAGCAACCAACAAAATACCCGATTTATAATATACATATACCGACAATAGAATCGTGGGACGATTGATGAAGCAATTGCAAAATGTTTACAAAAAAACGCTGTATTATTTAAATATTGTATTTTCTTGATATATATTTATTTAATTTAAACTAACACAAATAAAATATTTATTATAAGATATTTCGGTTTTTATTTCTATCGTTTTTTAAGTTTTGCAATTTAAAAACAGTTTCAATAATTTTAACGGTTAAAAACATTATTTGCGAATCAACAAGCTTTTTCTAAGTTGGTTGTGTAAACATTCAATTCGTGGATATTTTAAAAGATATTAATAAAATAATAATCTCACCAAAAGATTTACAGTTTGAATTGTCCAAAAATAATACTACTAAAAAATGAAACATAAATCTTGATTAAAAATTCTAATTGAGATTCATATAAAAAACTTGTGCTATAAGTTTTGTAATTAAAATGAAGGAAACGCAAACGACTAAAAAATTTGAAATCTATATTTTGATTCAAATATAAATTTTATAATTGATGATGTAAATATAATTTATAAATTTTAAAATTGAATATTGTAGAAGTTAGCTAGTTAGTTTTAAGATTATGAAAAATTATTTTACAGAAATGATGTTTTAATTCCAGTTTTTATTTTAAAATATAGATCAAAATAAAAATTGTTGAATAAATTAATTCAAGATTTTATGGTAATTTAAGTTTTTGTGCTAAACTTAACTTAAATGTAAATTTACAAGTATTGATCAACTTGAAACGTTGATGAACTATAATTAAGAAAAAATACACAGTAAAAATGAAGAAATAACTCAATGTAGATTTACATGTAATATTCAATGTACTAATTAATATTTTTAGGGAGGGTATGAGAAAGAATTCAGCACTTCGTGTATATAAAGAAGGACTCGCTTCTAATTCTTCAAAGAATTACTTTACTATACACATGATCATGCAACCAAAAAAAGATCGTGAAATATGTCCCTATGATGCACATCATATAGTACATAAAAAACGTATTGGAAGACATATTTTAGAATGTGGAAAAAATTATCCGCATCTAAAAAGATGTCAGTTCAATATGAGACATGTAATTCCGGAAGATAAACTGAAAGAACATCATCAAAATTGGCCGGAGAAAAGGGACAATGTATTCTATTTATTAAAACAAAGCAGATATCCTCTGTCAGTAGACGAAGATCAGCAACCAACAAAATACCCGATTTATATTAGGCATGTACCGACAATAGAATCGTGGGAAGATTGATGAAGCAATTGGAAAATGTTAACAAAAAAACGCTGTATTATTTAAAAAAATTATCCTATCTAAAAAGATGTCAGTTCAATATGAGACATGTAATTCCGGAAGATAAACTGTAAGAACATCATCAAAATTGCCCTGAGAAAAGGGACGATGTATTGTATTTACTAAAACAAAGCAGATATCCACTGTCAAGAGACGAAGATGAGCAACCAACAAAATACCCGATTTATAATATACATGTACCGACAATAGAATCGTGGGATGATTGATGAAGCAATTGGAAAATGTTAACAAAAAAACGCTGTTTTATTTAAATATGGTACAAAAAAACGTATTGGAAGACATATTTTAGAATGTGGAAAAAATTATCCCCATCTAAAAAGATGTCAGTTCAATATGAGACATGTAATTCCGGAAGATAAACTGGAAGAACATCATCAAAATTGCCCGGAGAAAAGTGACGATGTATTGTATTTATTAAAACAAAGCAGATTATCCACTGTCACGAGACGAAGATGAGCAACCAACAAAATACCCTATTTATAATAGGCATGTACAGACAATAGAATCGTGGGATGATTGATGAAGCAATTATCCACTGTCACGAGACGAAGATGAGCAACCAACAAAATACCCTATTTATAATAGGCATGTACACACAATAGAATCGTGGGATGATTGATAAAGCAATTGGAAAATGTTAACAAAAAAAAACGCTGTATTATTTAAATAAATTATCCTATCTAAAAAGATGTCAGTTCAATATGAGACATGTAATTCCGGAAGATAAACTGGAAGAACATCATCAAAATTGCCCTGAGAAAAGGGACGATGTATTGTATTTTCTAAAACAAAGCAGATATCCACTGTCACGAGACGAAGATGAGCAACCATCAAAATACCCGATTTATAATATACATGTACCGGTAATAGAATCGTAGGATGATTGATGATGCAATTGGAAAATGTTAACAAAAAAACGCTGTTTTATTTAAATATGGTACAAAAAAACGTATTGGAAGACATATTTTAGAATGTGGAAAAAATTATCCGCATCTAAAAAGATGTCAATTCAATATGAGTCATGTAATTCCGGAAGATAAACTGGAAGAACATCATCAAAATTGCCCGGAAAAAAGGGACGATGTATTGTATTTATTAAAACAAAGCAGATATCCACTGTCACGAGACGAAGATGAGCAACCAACAAAATACCCGATTTATAATAGGCATGTACCAACAATAGAGTCGTGCGATGATTGATGAAGCAATTGGAAAATGTTAACAAAAAAAAAACGCTGTATTATTTAAATAAATTATCCTATCTAAAAAGATGTCAGTTCAATATGAGACATGTAATTCCGGAAGATAAACTGGAAGAACATCATCAAAATTGCCCTGAGAAAAGGGACGATGTATTGTATTTACTAAAACAAAGCAGATATCCACTGTCACGATACGAAGATGAGCAACCAACAAAATACCCGATTTATAATATACATATACCGACAATAGAATCGTGGGACGATTGATGAAGCAATTGCAAAATGTTTACAAAAAAACGCTGTATTATTTAAATATTGTATTTTCTTGATATATATTTATTTAATTTAAACTAACACAAATAAAATATTTATTATAAGATATTTCGGTTTTTATTTCTATCGTTTTTTAAGTTTTGCAATTTAAAAACAGTTTCAATAATTTTAACGGTTAAAAACATTATTTGCGAATAACAAGCTTTTTCTAAGTTGGTTGTGTAAACATTCAATTCGTGGATTTTTTAAAAGATATTAATAAAATAATAATCTCACCAAAAGATTTACAGTTTGAATTGTCCAAAAATGATACTACTAAAAAATGAAACATAAATCTTGATTAAAAATTCTAATTGAGATTCATATAAAAAACTTGTGCTATAAGTTTTGTAATTAAAATGAAGGAAACGCAAACGACTAAAAAATTTGAAATCTATATTTTGATTCAAATATAAATTTTATAATTGATGATGTAAATATAATTTATAAATTATAAATTGAATATTGTAGAAGTTAGCTAGTTAGTTTTAAGATTATGAAAAATTATTTTACAGAAATGATGTTTTAATTCCAGTTTTTATTTTAAAATATAGATCAAAATAAAAATTGTTGAATAAATTAATTCAAGATTTTATGGTAATTTAAGTTTTTGTGCTAAACTTAACTTAAATGTAAATTTACAAGTATTGATCAACTTGAAACGTTGATGAATTATAATTAAGAAAAAATACACAGTAAAAATGAAGAAATAACTCAATGTAGATTTACATGTAATATTCAATGTACTAATTAATATTTTTAGGGAGGGTATGAGAAAGAATTCAGCACTTCGTGTATATAAAGAAGGACTCGCTTCTAATTCTTCAAAGAATTACTTTACTATACACATGATCATGCAACCAAAAAAAGATCGTGAAATATGTCCCTATGATGCACATCATATAGTACATAAAAAACGTATTGGAAGACATATTTTAGAATGTGGAAAAAATTATCCGCATCTAAAAAGATGTCAGTTCAATATGAGACATGTAATTCCGGAAGATAAACTGAAAGAACATCATCAAAATTGGCCGGAGAAAAGGGACAATGTATTCTATTTATTAAAACAAAGCAGATATCCTCTGTCAGTAGACGAAGATCAGCAACCAACAAAATACCCGATTTATATTAGGCATGTACCGACAATAGAATCGTGGGAAGATTGATGAAGCAATTGGAAAATGTTAACAAAAAAACGCTGTATTATTTAAATAAATTATCCTATCTAAAAAGATGTCAGTTCAATATGAGACATGTAATTCCGGAAGATAAACTGTAAGAACATCATCAAAATTGCCCTGAGAAAAGGGACGATGTATTGTATTTACTAAAACAAAGCAGATATCCACTGTCACGAGACGAAGATGAGCAACCAACAAAATACCTGATTTATAATAGGCATGTACCAACAATAGAATCGTGGGATGATTGATGAAGCAATTGGAAAATGTTAACAAAAAAAAACGCTGTATTATTTAAATAAATTATCCTATCTAAAAAGATGTCAGTTCAATATGAGACATGTAATTCCGGAAGATAAACTGGAAGAACATCATCAAAATTGCCCTGAGAAAAGGGACGATGTATTGTATTTACTAAAACAAAGCAGATATCCACTGTCACGAGACGAAGATGAGCAACCAACAAAATACCCGATTTATAATATACATATACCGACAATAGAATCGTGGGACGATTGATGAAGCAATAGCAAAATGTTAACAAAAAACGCTGTATTATTTAAATAGTGTATTTTCTTGATATATATTTATTTAATTTAAACTAACACAAATAAAATATTTATTATAAGATATTTCGATTTTATTTCTAACGTGTTTCAAGTTTTGCAATTTAAAAACAGTTCCAATAATTTTAACGGTTAAAAACATTATTTGTGAATCAACAAGCTTTTTCTAAGTTGGTTGTGTAAACATTCAATTCGTGGATTTTTAAAAGATATTAATAAAATAATAATCTCACCAAAAGATTTACAGTTTGAATTGTCCAAAAATAATACTACTAAAAAATGAAACATAAATCTTGATTAAAATTTCTAATTGAGATTCATATAAAAAACTTGTGCTCTAAGTTTTGAAATTAAAATGAAGGAAACGCTGCCGACTAAAAAATTTGAAATCTATATTTTGATTCAAATATAAATTTAATAATTGATGAATGTAAATAAAATTTATAAATTTTAAAATTGAATATTGTAGAAGTTAGCTAGTTAATTTTAAGATTATGAAAAATATAGATAAAAAAAATTGTTGAATAAATTAATTCAAGATTATGAAAAATTATTTTCCAGGAATGATGTTTTAATTTCAGTGTTTATTTTAAAATATAGATGAAAAAAAAAGTTGAACAAATTAATTCAAGATCTTATGGTAATTTAAGTTTTTGTGCTAAACTTAACTTAAATGTAAATTTACAAGTATTGATCAACTTGAAACGTTGATGAATTATAATTAAGAAAAAATACACAGTAAAAATGGAGAAATAACTCAATGTAGATTTACATGTAATAATCAATGTACTAATTAATATTTTTAGGGAGGGTATGAGAAAGAATTCAGCACTTCGTGTATATAAAGAAGGACTCGCTTCTAATTCTTCAAAGTATTACTTTACTATACACATGATCATGCAACCAAAAAAAGATCGTGAAATATCTCCCTATGATGCACATCATATGGTACATAAAAAACGTATTGGAAGACATATTTTAGAATGTGGAAAAAATTATCCGCATCTAAAGATGTCAGTTCAATATGAGACATGTAATTCCGGAAGATAAACTGAAAGAACATCATCAAAATTGGCCGGAGAAAAGGGACAATGTATTCTATTTATTAAAACAAAGCAGATATCCTCTGTCAGTAGACGAAGATCAGCAACCAACAAAATACCCGATTTATATTTGGCATGTACCGACAATAGAATCGTGGGAAGATTGATGAAGCAATTGGAAAATGTTAACAAAAAAACGCTGTATTATTTAAATAAATTATCCTATCTAAAAAGATGTCAGTTCAATATGAGACATGTAATTCCGGAAGATAAACTGTAAGAACATCATCAAAATTGCCCTGAGAAAAGGGACGATGTATTGTATTTATTAAAACAAAGCAGATATCCACTGTCACGAGACGAAGATGAGCAACCAACAAAATACCCGATTTATAATAGGCATGTACCGACAATAGAATCGTGGGATGATTGATGAAGCAATTGGAAAATGTTAACAAAAAAAAAACGCTGTATTATTTAAATAAATTATCCTATCTAAAAAGATGTCAGTTCAATATGAGACATGTAATTCCGGAAGATAAACTGTAAGAACATCATCAAAATTGCCCTGAGAAAAGGGACGATGTATTGTATTTACTAAAACAAAGCAGATATCCACTGTCACGAGACGAAGATGAGCAACCAACAAAATACCCGATTTATAATATACATGTACCGACAATAGAATCGTGGGATGATTGATGAAGCAATTGGAAAATGTTAACAAAAAAACGCTGTATTATTTAAATATTGTATTTTCTTGATATATATTTATTTAATTTAAACTAACACAAATAAAATATTTATTATAAGATATTTCGGTTTTTATTTCTATCGTTTTTTAAGTTTTGCAATTTAAAAACAGTTTCAATAATTTTAACGGTTAAAAACATTATTTGCGAATCAACAAGCTTTTTCTAAGTTGGTTGTGTAAACATTCAATTCGTGGATTTTTTAAAAGATATTAATAAAATAATAATCTCACCAAAAGATTTACAGTTTGAATTGTCCAAAAATAATACTACTAAAAAATGAAACATAAATCTTGATTAAAAATTCTAATTGAGATTCATATAAAAAACTTGTGCTATAAGTTTTGTAATTAAAATGAAGGAAACGCAAACGACTAAAAAATTTGAAATCTATATTTTGATTCAAATATAAATTTTATAATTGATGAATGTAAATAAAATTTATAAATTTTAAAATTGAATATTGTAGAAGTTAGCTAGTTAATTTTAAGATTATGAAAAATATAGATCAAAAAAATTGTTGAATAAATTAATTCAAGATTATGAAAAATTATTTTCCAGGAATGATGTTTTAATTTCAGTGTTTATTTTAAAATATAGATGAAAAAAAAGTTGAACAAATTAATTCAAGATCTTATGGTAATTTAAGTTTTTGTGCTAAACTTAACTTAGATGTAAATTTACAAGTATTGATCAACTTGAAACGTTGATGAATTATAATTAAGAAAAAATACACAGTAAAAATGGAGAAATAACTCAATGTAGATTTACATGTAATAATCAATGTACTAATTAATATTTTTAGGGAGGGTATGAGAAAGAATTCAGCACTTCGTGTATATAAAGAAGGACTCGCTTCTAATTCTTCAAAGTATTACTTTACTATACACATGATCATGCAACCAAAAAAAGATCTTGAAATATCTCCCTATGATGCACATCATATGGTACATAAAAAACGTATTGGAAGACATATTTTAGAATGTGGAAAAAATTATCCGCATCTAAAGATGTCAGTTCAATATGAGACATGTAATTCCGGAAGATAAACTGAAAGAACATCATCAAAATTGGCCGGAGAAAAGGGACAATGTATTCTATTTATTAAAACAAAGCAGATATCCTCTGTCAGTAGACGAAGATCAGCAACCAACAAAATACCCGATTTATATTAGGCATGTACCGACAATAGAATCGTGGGAAGATTGATGAAGCAATTGGAAAATGTTAACAAAAAAACGCTGTATTATTTAAATAAATTATCCTATCTAAAAAGATGTCAGTTCAATATGAGACATGTAATTCCGGAAGATAAACTGTAAGAACATCATCAAAATTGCCCTGAGAAAAGGGACGATGTATTGTATTTACTAAAACAAAGCAGATATCCACTGTCACGAGACGAAGATGAGCAACCAACAAAATACCCGATTTATAATATACATGTACCGACAATAGAATCGTGGGATGATTGATGAAGCAATTGGAAAATGTTAACAAAAAAACGCTGTTTTATTTAAATATGGTACAAAAAAACGTATTGGAAGACATATTTTAGAATGTGGAAAAAATTATCCCCATCTAAAAAGATGTCAGTTCAATATGAGACATGTAATTCCGGAAGATAAACTGGAAGAACATCATCAAAATTGCCCGGAGAAAAGGGACGATGTATTGTATTTATTAAAACAAAGCAGATTATCCACTGTCACGAGACGAAGATGAGCAACCAACAAAATACCCTATTTATAATAGGCATGTACAGACAATAGAATCGTGGGATGATTGATGAAGCAATTATCCACTGTCACGAGACGAAGATGAGCAACCAACAAAATACCCTATTTATAATAGGCATGTACACACAATAGAATCGTGGGATGATTGATAAGCAATTGGAAAATGTTAACAAAAAAAAACGCTGTATTATTTAAATAAATTATCCTATCTAAAAAGATGTCAGTTCAATATGAGACATGTAATTCCGGAAGATAAACTGGAAGAACATCATCAAAATTGCCCTGAGAAAAGGGACGATGTATTGTATTTTCTAAAACAAAGCAGATATCCACTGTCACGAGACGAAGATGAGCAACCATCAAAATACCCGATTTATAATATACATGTACCGGTAATAGAATCGTAGGATGATTGATGATGCAATTGGAAAATGTTAACAAAAAAACGCTGTTTTATTTAAATATGGTACAAAAAAACGTATTGGAAGACATATTTTAGAATGTGGAAAAAATTATCCGCATCTAAAAAGATGTCAGTTCAATATGAGACATGTAATTCCGGAAGATAAACTGTAAGAACATCATCAAAATTGCCCTGAGAAAAGGGACGATGTATTGTATTTATTAAAACAAAGCAGATATCCACTGTCACGAGACGAAGATGAGCAACCAACAAAATACCCGATTTATAATAGGCATGTACCAACAATAGAATCGTGGGATGATTGATGAAGCAATTGGAAAATGTTAACAAAAAAAAAACGCTGTATTATTTAAATAAATTATCCTATCTAAAAAGATGTCAGTTCAATATGAGACATGTAATTCCGGAAGATAAACTGTAAGAACATCATCAAAATTGCCCTGAGAAAAGGGACGATGTATTGTATTTACTAAAACAAAGCAGATATCCACTGTCACGAGACGAAGATGAGCAACCAACAAAATACCCGATTTATAATATACATGTACCGACAATAGAATCGTGGGATGATTGATGAAGCAATTGGAAAATGTTAACAAAAAAACGCTGTATTATTTAAATATTGTATTTTCTTGATATATATTTATTTAATTTAAACTAACACAAATAAAATATTTATTATAAGATATTTCGGTTTTTATTTCTATCGTTTTTTAAGTTTTGCAATTTAAAAACAGTTTCAATAATTTTAACGGTTAAAAACATTATTTGCGAATCAACAAGCTTTTTCTAAGTTGGTTGTGTAAACATTCAATTCGTGGATTTTTAAAAGATATTAATAAAATAATAATCTCACCAAAAGATTTACAGTTTGAATTGTCCAAAAATAATACTACTAAAAAATGAAACATAAATCTTGATTAAAAATTCTAATTGAGATTCATATAAAAAACTTGTGCTATAAGTTTTGTAATTAAAATGAAGGAAACGCAAACGACTAAAAAATTTGAAATCTATATTTTGATTCAAATATAAATTTTATAATTGATGAATGTAAATAAAATTTATAAATTTTAAAATTGAATATTGTAGAAGTTAGCTAGTTAATTTTAAGATTATGAAAAATATAGATCAAAAAAATTGTTGAATAAATTAATTCAAGATTATGAAAAATTATTTTCCAGGAATGATGTTTTAATTTCAGTGTTTATTTTAAAATATAGATGAAAAAAAAGTTGAACAAATTAATTCAAGATCTTATGGTAATTTAAGTTTTTGTGCTAAACTTAACTTAGATGTAAATTTACAAGTATTGATCAACTTGAAACGTTGATGAATTATAATTAAGAAAAAATACACAGTAAAAATGGAGAAATAACTCAATGTAGATTTACATGTAATAATCAATGTACTAATTAATATTTTTAGGGAGGGTATGAGAAAGAATTCAGCACTTCGTGTATATAAAGAAGGACTCGCTTCTAATTCTTCAAAGTATTACTTTACTATACACATGATCATGCAACCAAAAAAAGATCGTGAAATATCTCCCTATGATGCACATCATATGGTACATAAAAAACGTATTGGAAGACATATTTTAGAATGTGGAAAAAATTATCCGCATCTAAAGATGTCAGTTCAATATGAGACATGTAATTCCGGAAGATAAACTGAAAGAACATCATCAAAATTGGCCGGAGAAAAGGGACAATGTATTCTATTTATTAAAACAAAGCAGATATCCTCTGTCAGTAGACGAAGATCAGCAACCAACAAAATACCCGATTTATATTAGGCATGTACCGACAATAGAATCGTGGGAAGATTGATGAAGCAATTGGAAAATGTTAACAAAAAAACGCTGTATTATTTAAATAAATTATCCTATCTAAAAAGATGTCAGTTCAATATGAGACATGTAATTCCGGAAGATAAACTGTAAGAACATCATCAAAATTGCCCTGAGAAAAGGGACGATGTATTGTATTTACTAAAACAAAGCAGATATCCACTGTCACGAGACGAAGATGAGCAACCAACAAAATACCCGATTTATAATATACATGTACCGACAATAGAATCGTGGGATGATTGATGAAGCAATTGGAAAATGTTAACAAAAAAACGCTGTTTTATTTAAATATGGTACAAAAAAACGTATTGGAAGACATATTTTAGTATGTGGAAAAAATTATCCCCATCTAAAAAGATGTCAGTTCAATATGAGACATGTAATTCCGGAAGATAAACTGGAAGAACATCATCAAAATTGCCCGGAGAAAAGGGACGATGTATTGTATTTATTAAAACAAAGCAGATTATCCACTGTCACGAGACGAAGATGAGCAACCAACAAAATACCCTATTTATAATAGGCATGTACAGACAATAGAATCGTGGGATGATTGATGAAGCAATTATCCACTGTCACGAGACGAAGATGAGCAACCAACAAAATACCCTATTTATAATAGGCATGTACACACAATAGAATCGTGGGATGATTGATAAAACAATTGGAAAATGTTAACAAAAAAAAACGCTGTATTATTTAAATAAATTATCCTATCTAAAAAGATGTCAGTTCAATATGAGACATGTAATTCCGGAAGATAAACTGGAAGAACATCATCAAAATTGCCCTGAGAAAAGGGACGATGTATTGTATTTTCTAAAACAAAGCAGATATCCACTGTCACGAGACGAAGATGAGCAACCATCAAAATACCCGATTTATAATATACATGTACCGGTAATAGAATCGTAGGATGATTGATGATGCAATTGGAAAATGTTAACAAAAAAACGCTGTTTTATTTAAATATGGTACAAAAAAACGTATTGGAAGACATATTTTAGAATGTGGAAAAAATTATCCGCATCTAAAAAGATGTCAATTCAATATGAGTCATGTAATTCCGGAAGATAAACTGGAAGAACATCATCAAAATTGCCCGGAAAAAAGGGACGATGTATTGTATTTATTAAAACAAAGCAGATATCCACTGTCACGAGACGAAGATGAGCAACCAACAAAATACCCGATTTATAATAGGCATGTACCAACAATAGAGTCGTGCGATGATTGATGAAGCAATTGGAAAATGTTAACAAAAAAAAACGCTGTATTATTTAAATAAATTATCCTATCTAAAAAGATGTCAGTTCAATATGAGACATGTAATTCCGGAAGATAAACTGGAAGAACATCATCAAAATTGCCCTGAGAAAAGGGACGATGTATTGTATTTACTAAAACAAAGCAGATATCCACTGTCACGAGACGAAGATGAGCAACCAACAAAATACCCGATTTATAATATACATATACCGACAATAGAATCGTGGGACGATTGATGAAGCAATTGCAAAATGTTTACAAAAAAACGCTGTATTATTTAAATATTGTATTTTCTTGATATATATTTATTTAATTTAAACTAACACAAATAAAATATTTATTATAAGATATTTCGGTTTTTATTTCTATCGTTTTTTAAGTTTTGCAATTTAAAAACAGTTTCAATAATTTTAACGGTTAAAAACATTATTTGCGAATCAACAAGCTTTTTCTAAGTTGGTTGTGTAAACATTCAATTCGTGGATTTTTTAAAAGATATTAATAAAATAATAATCTCACCAAAAGATTTACAGTTTGAATTGTCCAAAAATAATACTACTAAAAAATGAAACATAAATCTTGATTAAAAATTCTAATTGAGATTCATATAAAAAACTTGTGCTATAAGTTTTGTAATTAAAATGAAGGAAACGCAAACGACTAAAAAATTTGAAATCTATATTTTGATTCAAATATAAATTTTATAATTGATGATGTAAATATAATTTATAAATTTTAAAATTGAATATTGTAGAAGTTAGCTAGTTAGTTTTAAGATTATGAAAAATTATTTTACTGAAATGATGTTTTAATTCCAGTTTTTATTTTAAAATATAGATCAAAATAAAAATTGTTGAATAAATTAATTCAAGATTTTATGGTAATTTAAGTTTTTGTGCTAAACTTAACTTAAATGTAAATTTACAAGTATTGATCAACTTGAAACGTTGATGAATTATAATTAAGAAAAAATACACAGTAAAAATGAAGAAATAACTCAATGTAGATTTACATGTAATATTCAATGTACTAATTAATATTTTTAGGGAGGGTATGAGAAAGAATTCAGCACTTCGTGTATATAAAGAAGGACTCGCTTCTAATTCTTCAAAGAATTACTTTACTATACACATGATCATGCAACCAAAAAAAGATCGTGAAATATGTCCCTATGATGCACATCATATAGTACATAAAAAACGTATTGGAAGACATATTTTAGAATGTGGAAAAAATTATCCGCATCTAAAAAGATGTCAGTTCAATATGAGACATGTAATTCCGGAAGATAAACTGAAAGAACATCATCAAAATTGGCCGGAGAAAAGGGACAATGTATTCTATTTATTAAAACAAAGCAGATATCCTCTGTCAGTAGACGAAGATCAGCAACCAACAAAATACCCGATTTATATTAGGCATGTACCGACAATAGAATCGTGGGAAGATTGATGAAGCAATTGGAAAATGTTAACAAAAAAACGCTGTATTATTTAAATAAATTATCCTATCTAAAAAGATGTCAGTTCAATATGAGACATGTAATTCCGGAAGATAAACTGTAAGAACATCATCAAAATTGCCCTGAGAAAAGGGACGATGTATTGTATTTACTAAAACAAAGCAGATATCCACTGTCACGAGACGAAGATGAGCAACCAACAAAATACCTGATTTATAATAGGCATGTACCAACAATAGAATCGTGGGATGATTGATGAAGCAATTGGAAAATGTTAACAAAAAAAAAACGCTGTATTATTTAAATAAATTATCCTATCTAAAAAGATGTCAGTTCAATATGAGACATGTAATTCCGGAAGATAAACTGGAAGAACATCATCAAAATTGCCCTGAGAAAAGGGACGATGTATTGTATTTACTAAAACAAAGCAGATATCCACTGTCACGAGACGAAGATGAGCAACCAACAAAATACCCGATTTATAATATACATATACCGACAATAGAATCGTGGGACGATTGATGAAGCAATAGCAAAATGTTAACAAAAAAACGCTGTATTATTTAAATAGTGTATTTTCTTGATATATATTTATTTAATTTAAACTAACACAAATAAAATATTTATTATAAGATATTTCGATTTTATTTCTAACGTGTTTTAAGTTTTGCAATTTAAAAACAGTTCCAATAATTTTAACGGTTAAAAACATTATTTGTGAATCAACAAGCTTTTTCTAAGTTGGTTGTGTAAACATTCAATTCGTGGATTTTTTAAAAGATATTAATAAAATAATAATCTCACCAAAAGATTTACAGTTTGAATTGTCCAAAAATAATACTACTAAAAAATGAAACATAAATCTTGATTAAAATTTCTAATTGAGATTCATATAAAAAACTTGTGCTCTAAGTTTTGAAATTAAAATGAAGGAAACGCTGCCGGCTAAAAAATTTGAAATCTATATTTTGATTCAAATATAAATTTAATAATTGATGAATGTAAATAAAATTTATAAATTTTATAATTGAATATTGTAGAAGTTAGCTAGTTAATTTTAAGATTATGAAAAATTATTTTCGAGGAATGATGTTTTAATTTCAGTGTTTATTTTAAAATATAGATGAAAAAAAAAGTTGAACAAATTAATTCAAGATCTTATGGTAATTTAAGTTTTTGTGCTAAACTTAACTTAAATGTAAATTTACAAGTATTGATCAACTTGAAACGTTGATGAATTATAATTAAGAAAAAATACACAGTAAAAATGGAGAAATAACTCAATGTAGATTTACATGTAATAATCAATGTACTAATTAATATTTTTAGGGAGGGTATGAGAAAGAATTCAGCACTTCGTGTATATAAAGAAGGACTCGCTTCTAATTCTTCAAAGTATTACTTTACTATACACATGATCATGCAACCAAAAAAAGATCGTGAAATATCTCCCTATGATGCACATCATATGGTACATAAAAAACGTATTGGATGACATATTTTAGAATGTGGAAAAAATTATCCGCATCTAAAGATGTCAGTTCAATATGAGACATGTAATTCCGGAAGATAAACTGGAAGAACATCATCAAAATTGCCCGGAGAAAAGGGACGATGTATTGTATTTACTAAAACAAAGCAGATATCCACTGTCACGAGACGAAGATGAGCAACCAACAAAATATCCGATTTATAATATACATATACCGACAATAGAATCGTGGGACGATTGATGAAGCAATTGCAAAATGTTAACAAAAAAAGGCTGTATTATTTAAATATTGTATTTTCTTGATATATATTTATTTAATTTAAATTAACACAAATAAAATATTTATTATAAGATATTTCGGTTTTTATTTCTATCGTGTTTTAAGTTTTGCAATTTAAAAACAGTTCCAATAATTTTAACGGTTAAAAACATTATTTGTGAATCAACAAGCTTTTTCTAAGTTGGTTGTGTAAACATTCAATTCGTGGATTTTTTAAAAGATATTAATAAAATAATAATCTCACCAAAAGATTTACAGTTTGAATTGTCCAAAAATAATACTACTAAAAAATGAAACATAAATCTTGATTACAAATTCTAATTGAGATTCATATAAAAAACTTGTGGTCTAAGTTTTGTAATTAAAATGAAGGAAACGCAAACGACTAAAAAATTTGAAATCTATATTTTGATTCAAATATAAATTTTATAATTGATGAATGTAAATAAAATTTATAATCTTTAAAATTGAATATTGTAGAAGTTAGCTAGTTAATTTTAAGATTATGAAAAATTATTTTACAGAAATGATGTTTTAATTCCAGTGTTTATTTTAAAATATAGATCAAAATAAAAATTGTTGAATAAATTAATTCAAGATTTTATGGTAATTTAAGTTTTTGTGCTAAACTTAACTTAAAATGTAAATTTACAAGTATTGATCAACTTGAAACGTTGATGAATTATAATTAAGAAAAAATACACAGTAAAAATGAAGAAATAACTCAATGTAGATTTACATGTAATAATCAATGTACTAATTAATATATTTAGGTAGGGTATGAGAAAGAATTCAGCACTTCGTTTATATAAAGAAGGACTCGCTTCTAATTCTTCAAAGTATTACTTTACTATACACATGATCATGCAACCAAAAAAAGATCGTGAAATATGTCCCTATTATGCACATTATAGTACATAAAAAACGTATTGGAAGACATATTTTAGAATGTGGAAAAAATTATCCGCATCTTAAAAGTTGTCAGTTCAATATGAGACATGTAATTCCGGAAGATAAACTGGAAGAACATCATCAAAATTGCCCGGAGAAAAGGGACGATGTATTGTATTTATTAAAACAAAGCAGATTATCCACTGTCACGAGACGAAGATGAGCAACCAACAAAATACCCTATTTATAATAGGCATGTACAGACAATAGAATCGTGGGATGATTGATAAAGCAATTGGAAAATGTTAACAAAAAAAAACGCTGTATTATTTAAATAAATTATCCTATCTAAAAAGATGTCAGTTCAATATGAGACATGTAATTCCGGAAGATAAACTGGAAGAACATCATCAAAATTGCCCTGAGAAAAGGGACGATGTATTGTATTTACTAAAACAAAGCAGATATCCACTGTCACGAGACGAAGATGAGCAACCAACAAAATACCCGATTTATAATATACATATACCGACAATAGAATCGTGGGACGATTGATGAAGCAATTGCAAAATGTTTACAAAAAAACGCTGTATTATTTAAATATTGTATTTTCTTGATATATATTTATTTAATTTAAACTAACACAAATAAAATATTTATTATAAGATATTTCGGTTTTTATTTCTATCGTTTTTTAAGTTTTGCAATTTAAAAACAGTTTCAATAATTTTAACGGTTAAAAACATTATTTGTGAATCAACAAGCTTTTTCTAAGTTGGTTGTGTAAACATTCAATTCGTGGATTTTTTAAAAGATATTAATAAAATAATAATCTCACCAAAAGATTTACAGTTTGAATTGTCCAAAAATAATACTACTAAAAAATGAAACATAAATCTTGATTAAAAATTCTAATTGAGATTCATATAAAAAACTTGTGCTATAAGTTTTGTAATTAAAATGAAGGAAACGCAAACGACTAAAAAATTTGAAATCTATATTTTGATTCAAATATAAATTTTATAATTGATGATGTAAATATAATTTATAAATTTTAAAATTGAATATTGTAGAAGTTAGCTAGTTAGTTTTAAGATTATGAAAAATTATTTTACAGAAATGATGTTTTAATTCCAGTTTTTATTTTAAAATATAGATCAAAATAAAAATTGTTGAATAAATTAATTCAAGATTTTATGGTAATTTAAGTTTTTGTGCTAAACTTAACTTAAATGTAAATTTACAAGTATTGATCAACTTGAAACGTTGATGAATTATAATTAAGAAAAAATACACAGTAAAAATGAAGAAATAACTCAATGTAGATTTACATGTAATATTCAATGTACTAATTAATATTTTTAGGGAGGGTATGAGAAAGAATTCAGCACTTCGTGTATATAAAGAAGAACTCGCTTCTAATTCTTCAAAGAATTACTTTACTATACACATGATCATGCAACCAAAAAAAGATCGTGAAATATGTCCCTATGATGCACATCATATAGTACATAAAAAACGTATTGGAAGACATATTTTAGAATGTGGAAAAAATTATCCGCATCTAAAAAGATGTCAGTTCAATATGAGACATGTAATTCCGGAAGATAAACTGAAAGAACATCATCAAAATTGGCCGGAGAAAAGGGACGATGTATTGTATTTACTAAAACAAAGCAGATATCCACTGTCACGAGACGAAGATGAGCAACCAACAAAATACCCTATTTATAATAGGCATGTACAGACAATAAAATCGTGGGATGATTGATGAAGCAATTGGAAAATGTTAACAAAAAAACGCTGTATTATTTAAATAAATTATCCTATCTAAAAAGATGTCAGTTCAATATGAGACATGTAATTCCGGAAGATAAACTGTAAGAACATCATCAAAATTGCCCTGAGAAAAGGGACGATGTATTGTATTTACTAAAACAAAGCAGATATCCACTGTCACGAGACGAAGATGAGCAACCAACAAAATACCCTATTTATAATAGGCATGTACAGACAATAAAATCGTGGGATGATTGATGAAGCAATTGGAAAATGTTAACAAAAATAACGCTGTATTATTTAAATAAATTATCCTATCTAAAAAGATGTCAGTTCAATATGAGACATGTAATTCCGGAAGATAAACTGGAAGAACATCATCAAAATTGCACTGAGAAAAGGGACGATGTATTGTATTTTCTAAAACAAAGCAGATATCCACTGTCACGAGACGAAGATGAGCAACCATCAAAATACCCGATTTATAATATACATGTACCGGTAATAGAATCGTAGGATGATTGATGATGCAATTGGAAAATGTTAACAAAAAAACGCTGTTTTATTTAAATATGGTACAAAAAAACGTATTGGAAGACATATTTTAGAATGTGGAAAAAATTATTCGCATCTAAAAAGATGTCAGTTCAATATGAGTCATGTAATTCCGGAAGATAAACTGGAAGAACATCATCAAAATTGCCCGAAAAAAAGGGACGATGTATTGTATTTATTAAAACAAAGCAGATATCCACTGTCACGAGACGAAGATGAGCAACCAACAAAATACCCGATTTATAATAGGCATGTACCAACAATAGAGTCGTGCGATGATTGATGAAGCAATTGGAAAATGTTATTGTTATTTAAATAAATTATCCTATCTAAAAAGATGTCAGTTCAATATGAGACATGTAATTCCGGAAGATAAACTGGAAGAACATCATCAAAATTGCCCTGAGAAAAGGGACGATGTATTGTATTTACTAAAACAAAGCAGATATCCACTGTCACGAGACGAAGATGAGCAACCAACAAAATACCCGATTTATAATATACATATACCGACAATAGAATCGTGGGACGATTGATGAAGCAATTGCAAAATGTTA
This sequence comes from Octodonta nipae, assembly GCA_034190945.1. Classification (NCBI taxonomy): domain Eukaryota; kingdom Metazoa; phylum Arthropoda; class Insecta; order Coleoptera; family Chrysomelidae; genus Octodonta; species Octodonta nipae. The sequence goes on from CM067216.1 coordinate 170,911,896, forward strand.
ACAAAAAAACGCTGTATTATTTAAATATTGTATTTTCTTAATATATATTTATTTAATTTAAACTAACACACATAAAATATTTATTATAAGATATTTCGGTTTTTATTTCTATCGTGTTTTAAATTTTGCAATTTAAAAACAGTTTCAATAATTTTAACGGTTAAAAACATTATTTGTGAATCAACATGCTTTTTCTAAGTTGGTTGTGTAAACATTCAATTCGTGGATTTTTTAAAAGATATTAATAAAATAATAATCTCACCAAAAGATTTACAGTTTGAATTGTCCAAAAATAATACTACTAAAAAATGAAACATAAATCTTGATTAAAAATTCTAATTGAGATTCATATAAAAAACTTGTGCTCTAAGTTTTGTAATTAAAATGAAGGAAACGCTGCCGACTAAAAAATTTGAAATCTATATTTTGATTCAAATATAAATTTTATAATTGATGAATCTAAATAAAATTTATAAATTTTAAAATTGAATATTGTAGAAGTTAGCTAGTTAATTTTAAGATTATGAAAAATATAGATCAAAAAAATTGTTGAATAAATTAATTCAAGATTTTATGGTAATTTAAGTTTTTGTGCTAAACTTAACTTAAATGTAAATTTACAAGTATTGACCAACTTGAAACGTTGATGAATTATAATTAAGAAAAAATACACAGTAAAAATGGAGAAATAACTCAATGTAGATTTACATGTAATAATCAATGTACTAATTAATATTTTTAGGGAGGGTATAAGAAAGAATTCAGCACTTCGTGTATATAAAGAAGGACTCGCTTCTGATTCTTCAAAGTATTTTTTACATGCAACCAAAAAAAGATCGTTAAATAGGTCCCTATGATGCACATCATATAGTACATAAAAAACGTATTGGAAGACATATTTTAGAATGTGGAAAAAATTATCCGCATCTAAAAAGATGTCAGTTCAATATGAGACATGTAATTCCGGAAGATAAACTGGAAGAACATCATCAAAATTGCCCTGAGAAAAGAGACGATGTATTGAATTTACTAAAACAAAGCAGATATCCACTGTCACGAGAAGAAGATCAGCAACCAACAAAATACCCTATTTATAATAGGCATGTACCGACAATAGAATCGTGGGATGATTGATGAAGCAATTGGAAAATGTTAACAAAAAAAACGCTGTATTATTTAAATAAATTATCCTATCTAAAAAGATGTCAGTTCAATATGAGACATGTAATTCCGGAAGATAAACTGGAAGAACATCATCAAAATTGCCCTGAGAAAAGGGACGATGTATTGTATTTACTAAAACAAAGCAGATATCCACTGTCACGAGACGAAAGATGTGCAACCAACAAAATACCCGATTTATAATATACATGTACCGACAATAGAATAGTGGGATGATTGATGAAGCAATTGGAAAATGTTAACAAAAAAAACGCTGTTTTATTTAAATATGGTACAAAAAAAACGTATTGGAAGAGATATTTTAGAATGTGGAAAAAATTATGCGCATCTAAAAAGATTTCAGTTCAATATGAGACATGTGATTCCGAAAGATAAACTGGAAGAACATCATCAAAATTGCCCTGAGAAAAGGGACTATGTATTGTATTTTCTAAAACAAAGCAGATATCCACTGTCACGAGACGAAGATGAGCAACCATCAAAATACCCGATTTATAATATACATGTACCGGTAATAGAATCGTAAAATGATTGATGAAGCAATTGGAAAATGTTAACAAAAAAACGTATTGGAAGACATATTTTAGAATGTGGAAAAAATTATCCGCATCTAAAAAGATGTCAGTTCAATATGAGACATGTAATTCCGGAAGATAAACTGGAAGAACATCATCAAAATTGCCCGGAGAAAAGGGACGATGTATTGTATTTATTAAAACAAAGCAGATATCCACTGTCACGAGACGAAGATGAGCAACCAACAAAATACCCGATTTATAATAGGCATGTACCGACAATAGAGTCGTGGGATGATTGATGAAGCAATTGGAGAATGTTAACAAAAAAAAACGCTGAATTATTTAAATAAATTATCCGATCTAAAAAGATGTCAGTTCAATATAAGACATGTAATTCCGGAAGATAAACTGGAAGGACATCATCAAAATTGCCCTGAGAAAAGGGACGATGTATTGTATTTACTAAAACAAAGCAGATATCCACTGTCACGAGACGAATATGAGCAACCAACAAAATACCCGATTTATAATATCAAGTCTTTGGTAACAAGCAGTAACAAATATTTGTTGGACCTTCCAAAATATGAAACTACTAAGGGTACAATAACACAAGACCAAATTTTAGCCATAAATGCTTTTAATAATCAAGGAAAACATACAATACGTAATGTCCAGAGGGATGTAGAACCAGTAAACTTTTTAAATGTAGAACAAAATGATACCAAAGTTGTTGATATATCAGAAAGACACACTCAACCCTACAACAATGAAAATAACTAACTAAACAATTAGGAAAGATACATCGACCAAACAAAATGAAGAATCAAATATACCTTTGGAATCTAGTAATTCCGAGGAATCAGTTTCTTGTGCAGGGAGTGATTATGTCCCTGATTCAAGTGACTATGAGTCTGAGGAAACTGAAAAAATTGAAGATAAAATCAAAAAATCTAAAAAATTAGTTCGATGTATTAGTCGTATTTCAACTCCGTCAACTTCGACAGCTATTACAGAAATTAAAGAAACGAGTTTTGTAAAACAAAGTAACTTATTACCAAGTTCTGCATTACCTGGTCCTTCAATATCGATAGGTATAGTTTTAATTTATTCAGATATAGTCCAGTAAATCTGTCTGTTGACGATTTTATTTTCGTATTGTAAAATTTTAGCTGTTCCCTACGTATTTTGAGGCCCTGAATGCGATTCTGACTGTTAAAGTTGTCGTTGAGCGCACCGTCACAAGTTATATTCAGTTTTAAGGTGCAAAAAATAAACATGTTTCAATTTTTCAGGCCTCAAAAACATAAGAATCAACTTTTTTCAATTTCTCTGCATAAAGAAAAACAAAAAAATCAGAGCAACCAGACTAATAATTATTTTTTGTATTTTGTAGAAAATAAAACTTTAGAACAAGAAAATAACGTAGATCGAGTAATAATATCTTTTGGTGAATTTGTTCCAACTTCATCTGGCAAAATAGAACAATTTACAAATTTTAGACCTTGGACTAAGAAGTCATCATGTCCATATTGTTTTCAAGAAGTAACACACTTTCCTCGGCACTTGAAACGGAATCATAGTGAGGAAGGTGCAGTTCGGCAGTTGTTCTCTATGTCTTTGAAAGATCCAAATAGAATAGTGGTTCTAAACTCAATTCGCCGACAAGGAAACTTTGCGTTAGCTTCCAATACTAATCAAATTCGTCCTGTAAGAAGACCAAAAACTCTTGATCATGATGGAGGAACTGTAGAAAACTTGACCAATTTAAAAGACACCTATGTACTGTGCCAAGACTGTCTAGGATATTTCAAAAGAAATTATTTAAGACGTCATCGAAAGCGCTGTACATCTAGGCCAAGCTTGCAGTTTTCAGAACGATAACAACATTTATCATCTGCTCAGCTATATTCTATATGTTCTGGTACATATAACAGTTTTTATTCGACTTTACGTTTGAAGAATGAAGTTTTTCCAATTATGCGAAACGATGTTATCTCTAATCTGGTAATGAACGACATTCTAGTTTGCTGTTTTGCAGAAAATCTGCTTACAAAACATAAACGCCCACAAATTATAAATGTTATATCGAATAAAATGAGGGAATTAGGAAGACTATTACTGTCTTTAAAAAAAAATTGCGGATTAGAAAACCTTTTAGATTATTTAAAACCACAGTTTTTCGATAATTTTGTAGCTGCTACGAAACTTATTAGTGGATATGATCCTGAGACACATTCGTTTAAAACAAGCAGTTTGCCTTAGCACATGGGAACAACTCTTAAGCAGGTGTGTGATGTGGCCACAAAAATGCTGATAAAAAAAGTCCCTTATTTCCTTGAACAAATCAAGATAATTTATTGAAAGAAATTAAACTATTAAAAAAATTAATAGAAACCAATTGGAATTGGGAAATATCCAGCTTGGCACTAAAAGATCTCAATGAAAAGAAACACCAAAAAGCAAAATTATTACCCCTTACTAAAGATGTCATTAAATTTCAACAATTTATAAATAAAGCAGCATGAAGCATCTAACGCATTACAGGAAAATCGACAGATAAAAATATTTTACCGAAGACTAGCGGAATGTGTTTTTTCTTTAACACTACTGTTAAAATAAGCGTTGGGGAAATTCAATATATAAAACTAGAAACATATAACGAAACCTTACTCCAGAACCAACAAGAGGAACATTTCAGTTCACTTACAGAAACCGAAAAAATTTTATCGAAAAAATTTAAAAGAGTTGTTACTCAAGGTAAAGGCAGTAAACCAGTAGCAATCTTATTTCCTATAGATGTACAAAAATTTATTGAGGTTTATTATTGGATAATTTTTTTTGATTATTGGTGGGCTGATTAGTACTGAAAAATCTGCATTTGTGTTCATATATTTCCAGGATATATACAACTGTATAAATATAAAAATTATTCTTATGAAAAACATAATTAATTGGTTAAAATTGAATCTTGAAACCCAAAATTCTAAAATTTCGGGGGTTGAACCCCCAGACCCCCCGCTGGCTACGGCCTTGGTTTTATCTATAACAGTTTCAATATAATTATTTGTATTATATTGTGATTTATAGACTTCCACAAAACATCTACCAAACTGCAAAAGTTTCAAAACTGCTACTTGCAATAAATAGTGGAAGAGCTTCCTTATATAAAGGCAAAAATTTAGATGAAATCGAATTATCTGACATGGAGGACACAGATGTTGAGGAACCGATTGTAGGTAAAGGAATAACATTGCGTTAAGAGTAAGTTAATGTTAACTAAATATATATAATTCCAGAAAAGGATAATAATGAGCAACCAAACGCCGATCAAAATGTATCCAAAGAAGGTAAGACTTTATTAAATATTAAATTCATTGTTAAGTATTTCAAACTCGGTGTAGCACTGATAAGCATTATTTTAAAGGTAAGAAAGCCATGACAACAAGAATTACATGGACAAATGAACAAAAAAAGCTCATGATTAATCACTTTAAACAACACATTAAACAGAAAAAGGCACCTAAAAAAGAAGAAACAGAAGAGTTTATAAGACAACATAAAGAAATTTTTAAAGAAAAAAATTGGACAAAAGTAAAATCTTTTGTTTACAATAGTTACAAATAATGTCTGTTTTTATTAATGGTTTATTAAGTTTTTAGTATTACATATAAGGTAATATAAATTATACAAAATTACAAAAATTATTTCTAACTACATGCTATTTTTTTCATTATCAATTATGTTGGGCACTCTTAGTCAGCATTTATTAATGTAGAATCAATTGTTTACGTTTTGTTAACAATTATTAAAATTTCATAAATTTTATATTTAAAACTAATGATTAACAATTTACCTCTTATTTGTGGTAAAAGTATTTTGTTTATCATAAAAAGTATTAATATAAATTGTAATAATTCTCACTTCCTTTTTATTCTCTAACTATAATAAATATTTAGTCTGCAGGGTTTATGATTCCTTATTAAAATTTGAATAAATGTAAATGTATTTATTTATTTATGTACTAGCATTATTTACATCTACAACATACAGAGTTACATTTAAAATAAAAAATTCTCGTGTCACGATGTTTGTGGTCGAGCTCCTGTGAAACGGCTCGAATTATATGTCATTATATATATTTGTCATTTATATACCTCCGTCCGTAACTAGTACTGAGCTGAGTTGTTATTGGATGCTTTTGAGCAATTCACTATCAGTCTCTATAACATTATCATAATAGGGGACTTCAACATTCCGTTTCTCAACAGCACTAACATCAAGACTAATACATTGCAATCTTTTATTGAATTTAATAACTTTGAACAAGAAAACAATATTATAAATGCCAATGGTGGATTGCTAGATTTAGTCTTGGTGAGTGTACCATGTGTAGTTAAGGCTGAACTCAACCCGCTAGTAAATATAGAAAATTATCACCCCTCGCTTATTATTTCAATCACAGTTCAAGTTCCAGATATCAACCGATATCAGATCCTAATGCAGCTTGTGACATTCTTTATAATACACTTACTGCAATATTAGATCGTTTCATCCCATCGTATAAAAACAGATTTACTTAGTACCCTACATGGTGCTTCCACGATTTAATCCAAAATATTAAACTTAAGAACCACTATCACAAATTATTTAAAAGGTATAACTTTGAATATTATTATCATAGATTTAGCGATATGAGGAAACTTGTAAATAAACTAATTAATGATTCTTTCCATAATTACTTAAATACCCTACAACAAGGAATTTTTTTGGATGATGGATGGATTGACTAGGAAAAAAGTTATTTTTCTAATCATCTACCTCCAGTATATAAGAAATGTAAATTCGTTAAAATTGAGCCTTCAATCCCACATTTCGGGGGGGGGGGGGGCGTTGAACCCCCCCCCGCTGGCTACGGCCTTGCCCTACAAAATAAAATACAAACTGATCCGGAGGCTTTTTGGTCAATTATTAATACTCACGTATTCCAGGAAGAATGTCCTACAAAACAGGAACAAAACCATACCAATCCCCAGAAAATAGTAAATTCCTTTGCTCATTATTTTAAAAGTGTTTGCTCCCCTTTCCAGTTCAGGTAACTCTTTGGGTGGGTCCATATACTCGCCTAATATTTCTACATCAAGTTTATCTGTTAGTGACATCATCAAGTCCTCTAAACGCCTTAAAGATAGTTTTACATCTGGACATGACATAATTCCCAGCTTGTTGGTTAGAGACTGCTCGACCGGCTTAAAAACTGGGATATTCCCTGAGTGCTCGAAACTGTCGAAAATCTGTCCCGTGCACAAATCTGGCAACAAAGATATCATAACAAATTATAGACCCATCGCCATTATTCCTAACTTAGCTAAAGTATTCGAGATGTGCATTTATGATCAGATTTTTCCTAATGTCAGAACACACATATCGCCGGACCAACAGTCACTAACTTGTCGATTTTCACCCAGTTCACAGCTGCAGCCATTGACTCCAAAAGTCAAGTACATGTGGTCTATACCGATTTTACCAAGGCTTTCGATAAACTTCATCACCCCACATTAAGAGCAAAATTATCGGTCTTTGGTTTCAGTAACTTGCTGGCTAATCTATTTAAATACTACTTAAGTAACCGCCATCAATTTGTTAGCTATAACGGCTTTAAGTCAAACATATTTACTGTCAGTTCAGGAGTATCCCAAGGTTCCAATTTCGGCCGTTCTTGTTTCTGATATTCATCAACTACTTATCAAGTATACTGTTATGTGAAACTCTTCTTTTGCAGACGATCTGAAATTATTTCTTAAAGTCGAGGGCATCAATGATAGCTTACGGTTACAACACGACATGGATCAGCTCACGTTATGGTGTACCGAAAACAAACTCTTTTTGAACATCGCTAAATGCAAAGTATGTTCTTTACTGTTCGATTATTAATATAATAACCAGACTATTGAGCGATGCACTATCATAAAGGACTTAGGTGTATATTTCGATCATAATTTCTCATTCGCTGTAAATATTTCCATAATTTGCAAATAGGCACTGCAATCGTTGGGTTTTATTTTGAGAAATTGCAACAGCTTTAATAACATATCAGCACTGAAATCTTTATATACATGCTTAGTGCGCTCAATGTTAGATTATTGCAATCTTATCTGGCATCCTGTCTACAAGATTCATCATAAGCTTCTGGAGGCAGTGCAAAGAGAATTCCTAAAATTTCTCGCTTGTTGTGTCGACGGCTCATATCCTGTCAGAGGGTACCAGCACAATTTACTACTTGACAGAATTGGGATAAGGTCTTTAGTTATGCATTGGAATTTACAGTCTTTTATTTTTATACAAATTGTTTTACAATAGAATTGACTCTCCTGCACTCCTCCCAATGATCCCAATACATTTGCCTAGGCGTGGTTTTAGAAATAACACCTATTTTTATCTGTTCAAATGTGCTTATAAAATCCCAATTATTCATCATGTGTAGAAGTTATAACAGTATATCTAGTAACTGTGATATTAACTATGACAATTTTGGAACAATCGCTGAAGCATAAATATACAACAAATGACAGGTCAACTGTGGTTCAGTTACTAGCAAAAGTCCTTGTCAATTGCTTTAGTCTCGATTTATTGTTTAAAACATGATTATATATTAATTGTTATTTATTCTGTCTTTTCTTTTTTTTGTAATATTTAAGATGTCTTAGATTATTTGTAAGTATGTTTCATTATTTTATATATTTGTCTTGTAATTGGATTAATTTCTGTTGGGCAATAAACTAAACTAAAAACTAAAATTAAACTAAAACTATAAGTGAATAAATTGTTGAATTAAATAGATACATTAAGCCCAGACCCCAAGCCTTGAGAATAGAAAAAAGAGTCAAGAAAAGGTAAGGCAACAAAATTTGTATGCAATTTTTCATGTATATTTATAGGTCGTAAAGTATATTTGATCCAGAAAAATATATTATTTTTTATAAATAAAAAAATAATAATATCTGGGAAACAAAATGTGACCCATGCATGAAAATTGGTGTATATATTTCTCTCCCCAAACAAATAATAACGAGTATTATCATTTTGCAAAAATTTAATCAACTGATGGGAGACCTATACGTGGAATGCTGACTTTAATCAATATTCTTGAGGGATATGTTGATCTAAGGTACGTTGTGCTAATGCATAAAACTGCTGCATCTACATATTCTGTACAGGGTATGTTGTCGTACGCAAAATAAACGTTAATTGCCAAGATGAAAACCGTAATCCAGAACGTTGTAATGCATATATTGTCTTCTGCTTCACCACTTCACAATAACAAAAATCTAAGAAACCAAATCATTTATCTCGTAGAGCGAAACAAAACATTTAATTAAGAATGTGTTTCTTTGAACATCATATCAAGAACCACGTATTTTTTCATTAACAGAGAAATTGTTATTGTGGATTTTGTTCATCTTCGGACTAATTGTACTTCTAAATAATCTGATTGAATGTACATCGTTATTTTGTTTTAATCAAGCCTAATTGCCAGTTTATAAGTCTTTCAATAATAATTGAATAACAGAGCAATGGATTTTTTTGACAGCTATTGCCGGTATTATCCGAAAAGATGGGTTTTTTTTGAGAAAATTTAATATTCTTCCATGACAAAGAGTTTCGCTGCAACTTTTTTTTTCTGTGACTAATACTGGTACCAAACTATCACGCTTTTATACCAACAGATTGCCTAATTTTTAAGCGAATAAGTTATACTGCGAATTGCAAAGGTGAAAAATTTTCAAAATAAAACCTTCCTTTTCGCCTACATAAAGTTTGGACTTTTTTGAAATATACAGACTTTCAAGTTTATGTGGTGTTATTCCCAAAGAACTCAGAAAAAATAAAAACCAGAGATGCCACAATTATCGTTCAGAAAACAATTAGATAAGAATAGTTATAAAATAAAACTCATTTATATTGACGCTGCCTCTTTGTTTCAAACTTTTCGGGGTCTATAATGAACTTAAGAAATAGATCAGTGCAAACCTTCCCCCTTTAGTTCATTTATCAACAAAACGAATACAAATCCGATTTTATATAAAAGCTACATTTTGACATAAAAATATAAAAAACGACGAAGTTAAGTGAAATCTGATTTGAAAAAAATATTTCAAATTCTTAATAACTGCCAAAAAACCTTCAATTTCCTCAAAAAAACCCAACGTGATTTATTTTCCAGGTTTTCTGATAATAGTGGCAATAGATTTCAAAAATCCATTGCTCAAGGTTTTTCAATTATTCAAAGAGTTACATTATAAACTGGCAACTAGGCTTGATTAAAACAAAATTAAAGTCATTTAGAAGTACAATTAATACAAAGATGAACAAAATCCAAAAAAAAAAAATTATTTTCGCTGTCCGCTTCACGTGAAATGCCCCAATGTATATTTCTGACTTCGCGGTGTTGCAATATCTCGGGCTACATAACGTGCATAAAGTGTCAGGCATATCCTTGTTACATACATTTACTACTGTGCGCCATCTACAGTCTGCTCGATTGAACTATTTTGTATGAAAAAATGGCTAAGCGACTCGTTGTTCAGCCCTCGCAAAATTTTCAGGAAAGGTTCCTTGAAATGTGATTGATCGGCTAGCGATGAAATAGACGCAAAACGTTGTGCAGCCCGTGAGCGGGCTAAACAACGTCAATTTGGGCTACACATAGTACTACTTATATATTGGTTGGGCTTCACAATGACCGTTTATATGTCTATATATATATATATATATATATATATATATATATATATATATATATATATATATAGACGAACTTCGCGCATCATCCTCTCTAACTTCTTTATTAAAGATATATTTATGGATAAGAAGTGAGTCGCGCGCGAAGGGTATGTTGTTTATATAGTAATTTTAGTACCACATGATCGATAATAACCCATTTAATTGGTCCGAGCACCCGAAAGCTTCCCTTTTACTAAAAATTAGACCAAAATTGTGATAGAGGGGGTAATCTTATGTTCAAATGAATATTGGAGTTCAAATAGAGTAGTCGTTTGAGGTTATAATTCATACAAAAGGCAAAATTTATCTTATGTTATTTGAAATATAACGTGAAACGACTACTCTACTTGAACTCCGATATTAATTTGAACGTAAAATTACCCCCTCTACCACAATTTTCGTCCAATTTTTGGTGGAAAGGGAAGCTTTTGGGTGCTCGGACCAATGAAATGGGTTATTGTCATCATGTGGTACAAAAATTACTATATTAAACAACATATCCTTCGCGCGCGACTCACTGCTTATCCATAAATAAATCTTTAATAAAGAAGTTAGAGAGGATGATGCGAAGTTCGTCTATTATAATATAAACATATATATATGTATATATATACAGGGTGTAAACGGTTTGAGTGCAAAGATTTTGAGGATTAATACTTCAAGTCAAAACAAATCAAAAAGCTTTATAACATTTTCAGAAATAAACTATAGTTTTGCCAAAAAACAATGAAAAAGTTCTGTAGCCTTTATTACAGTGAATAATAGATTATTTCCGGCTTCAAAATGATTGTAAAGCTAAATATGTAAATACTCAATAGCGTATACAACTTTAATAACTGTATTAACAAAGAAAATTATTATTTAAACTCTAAATATTCTGTTATAATTTGCCCTACGTTTCTCCGATCAGATGTGGCAACATAGCATATACTCAGTACTACAGCGGGCCGCTGCCATGAATGCTTTTTTGCTGCCCGGTTCTTTTAAGAAAGTGAAAGTGATTTTTGCGTGACATTCGACATAGCGTAAGTTATTTGATTTTCATTTTAAAATATAAATTGGAACAATAAATAAAATCTGTTGTGAATTGTGAGTTCAAGTGTATTATTTTGTGACAAACAGTGACAATTATACAATTAGGTAAAGACCTGACATGCTATTAATTTGTGGGGAAAGCAAATGTAATAACAATAATTTTGAATACTATAAATAATCCGTTTGCTCGCCAGAGCTCTTATCATAATGACATCCTGCAGGTCAAAAGGTTTTTATTTGTCTAAGGTAAGTAATATTAATTTCTTAGTAACAATTAGTTCTCGAAGAATTTAACACATAAAAGAACTACATATAAGAAATTTTTTGTTTAATATACTTTGTATCGCATTATTTTTGTATCATAATGTAAACAACTTTGTATCATCCCTTCTTCAACTTGATGCATAAAATAAATCGCCAAATATAAATATTCATTTCAATACATAAATATTAAAAGGGTACATTTTTGAAAATAATATTTCATAAAATTTTATCTACCTAAATAAATCTACCGGCACTCGAAACTATGAAATTATTTAATAAAAAAAATAACAGGTGTTAATTTTTTTGTGGTGACTCATTCCTTTATTATTCACGCTACAAGCAAATCTGAGTTTTAGCGCGACGTTGCCACATTGACAATAATTTACTTAACATGTATTTCAAATTTTCTTGCTTATTAAGGCCTTTAGACCATAGTTTTATAAGAGTTTTTTGTTTTGTTTGGTGGGTACTATCTGCACCTAAAATATATGCAGTCAAACTATTTACACCCTGTATATATAATATTTATAATTTCCAATAGATTGTGTTTAAAATTTTGCAATTAAAAAATGAAACAAAATAAAAAATTGATTGAAAAAATGGTGTAGTAGAAATAAAACCGTAGAAACTAGATTCAATAATTTTAAGTTTAATATATCGTGGAAGCAAGCTAATTAATTTTAATGCTACGAAAAATTATTGTACAGAAATTATGTTTTTATTCAAGTTTTTATTTTGAAATATCGAATCGAAGAAAGAATTCTTAAACTAAATTCTATAATTTTTGCAATTTCAAGATTCAAATAAATTAATTCAAAATTTTATTTCTGTTTATGCATTTAATTTCATGGTAATTTAAATTTTGCATTTATATAATTTCAATGCTTTGGAAAATTATTCCTGAATCGAAAATTTCTAATGCTGGCTGTGAATATTGAAATCGCAGATTCAAGTAGAAACATGTTATAGTTATAAATCCCGTAATTGATGCAAATAAAGTATCTACAATTTTATTTGTGTGGTTTTATTTTTACATTAGTTTGACAAATAAAACGGTAAAATATTATCTGTTTATGTTTAGTTGTATAAACATTTGATAGTGATCTTAAAAGTTGGCCGTCGTGGAGCTAGTTGTGATAAATATAAATGAGCAACAAACTTTTAAACTAAATTTCGATTCAAAATTTTAAATTAGAATTTCGTTATTTTTAAATATTTGTTTCTTTTCTGTCATCGTTTGCTATAGAAAAAATTAGACATATGATAAATTTAATAAATATAAAATAATTTTAGAAAAAGATTCAATAAAAATATTTATATGTTTTGATTGTTGAAACTGGTTGTTTAATAAATTTTAAAACTTATCCATAAACTAAAATTTGCAAGTTTTAAAATTGAAATTTTAATTTAATTTCAACGCATGAAAAATTATTTTATAGAATGATGTTTTAATTTGAGTTTTTATTTTGAAATGTGAAATAAAATAAATAATTTTTGAACTAAATTCAATATTTTTTTTAATTCAAATAAAATAATTCAAGATTTTATTTCTGTTACTGCCTGTGTTAAATTCAAAGTTAAATTACAAGTTTTGTAATTTAATAATTTTAACGCCTTGGAAAATTATTTGTGAATCGAGAAAGTTTAACGCTGGCTGTATGAATATTCAATATATTTGTATGGTTTTATTTTTTACCTTATTTTTTTGTAAAGGAAAAATATATTCTAATTTGTTTGATGTTCGTAGTTTGCTGTTCGTAGTTCGCTGTTCGTAGTTCATTGTTCGTAGTTCGTTGTTCGTAGTTCGCTGTTCGCTGTTCGTTGTTCGTAGTTCGTTGTTCGTTGTTCGTAATTCGAATTCAACTTTAAACAAAACGGAAAAATATATTCTAATTTGTTCTAGCAAAAGCTAGTTGCATTAATTTCTTTTTTGAATTTTATGTGTTACAGAAAATGATTAAAGATTAGTACAAATGTTATATTTTGAAATATTTAAGGTGATAAATGTATATGAGCAGCAACGAGTTTTAAAAGTAAATTTTGATTGAAATTTAAATTAGAATTTCGTGTTTGTTGTTATATCGTTCACTGTGGAACGAATTTGGATGTATGACAATTCAATAAATTATAAATAATTTTATTTGGAAAGTAAACATTTAATAAAATATTTATGGTTTGTTTGTTCAAACTAGTTGTCTAATAAATTTTAAAATTTTATTCGTGAATCGAATGTTGGGTTTGATCAACTTTCGAGATTATCATAAATACGGATAATTTTTTAAATTGATGAAAGACAATTTGTCTCTATAAATGATAGAGAAAAAAAAACAAGAAATATAAAGATAACATATATTTATTAAAGTAATATTGTAGTTTATTAGTAAACATTACATATTTGTTATACATATAACCTATTAATTTGATACATTAACAAAAAAAAATCTTATTTAATATTTGGTAATTTTATTCCCCATCTTACGTAGCCTTTCATATAGCAGTTGTTTGTTTCCGTATAGCAAATGGTGAAACTTCTTATGCAAACGTACATGTGGGTGTCCGCATCCATCGTTTCTAGAGCCACTTTTGACAGAAATGTTCTCTTTTCAGTGTCGACCAAATCTAAACAAGTAAAAGCATTTTGCGCTTGGGTAAATCCATTAGTGGGTGTTAGATATAAAGTTCTCCTTTCAATTTTTTTATCGTTTTCCATGAATTGGTCAAACAAATTGTGTTTTGAGAAATAGCCAAGTGATTCTGTCAATTCATTGGAGATGGTATTTACTCTGTCGGAATATTTTATGGTATTTGTCTCTTCGCAATTTGGATTCAAAATTTCTTTCCATGTTTGTCTGAGGTTACTTATTTTTTCTGATGTACCGGCCGTATTTATGATCTCCAATTTAAATTCATTCTTTTTCGTTTTCTGATTGGTTTCCATTGATCCTCTGCACATTAAAATCAATAAATAATATATTTTTTTGTTATACGCAAAAGGAAGTGCTTTGGAATTGTTTAAAAAGTCACTTTTTCCGGTGGGTATTTTTATTTCGGCAGTATGAAACGCATTTTCAAAATCACTGTCGGATAAAAGTAAAAACGAACTGTCGATACATTTTGGTGGATCTTTATAGAGAAAAGCCATAAAATAATTTAAAAGCTTGTATGGGGTATATTTTTGTTCTTCTTATATTTGTATCAATTCTCTAGCTTGAGCTGTTATCTGTACATAGTTTACGCCGGGTATTTGTTCATTGTTGCCCAAGAATTTTGTATTATATAGCTTTGAAGCAATTTTTTGGGCATTAATTGTATTCATGTGTTGCATCACATCTTGGATTGTTGATTTGTCCTGTGTTATATGTGGCGTTATATTAAACATTTACCGGTTGTCATCGTCTGTTTCTTCGAGTCTTGGTATTTTATTTGGAATATTGTCTTCATCTTCTAGCCAACTTTGCGAAGCTTCACTCATATCCATCGTTAAAGTGTAAACTTTATGAATTAAATCCCCTTTTGGGCTGTCATATTTATATACGAAATGACGTTCCCCACTTTTATTATTATTCTTACTCGAACGGTCGGTCGGTGTGAACGGTTATAATATTGCTCTGTTGTTTAATTGCATACTTCTACGATTTATCAACAAAATAATTTCTGGAAATGTTTTCTAAATACAGTGATATCTCGTAGACATTGTACGTAAAATAAATATATATCAAATATTTATATATTTTGGCTAAATACGGAATTACTTATTTCATTATTTACATTATTTTCGGTCGGTGTTTTGAGTGACCTTCGAATCGCCTGAAATCAAAGTGTGCAGGGACGGCGTTAAATACTGTGCTGTTTGACCCGATATGGGTGGAAATTCAGTATGCGGTATTTGTAAAAGTGAAGTTAAAGACGAATGTGGAATCCTATGCCAAGGAGTATGTAGCAAATATTTCCATCAGAAGTGCCTTAATATTAGCAGCAAAGATTATAATGCTATAAAAAGGCTTTCGGGTATAAGATGGTTTTGCGAAACGTGCTTGCCGTCCTTGGATATTCTAAAGCAAATCAGTAGTGAGTTGAGTCATCTGAAAACCCATTTTATGAAAGAGCTGAAAACCCTGAATAATAAAATACAACTGCTGGCACCAGCAAAACTTGAATCATCATCTACACAGTCTTTTGCATCCGTGGTTAAAGGTGAAGCTGTGGTAATAAAGCCAAAAGCTAAGCAGGACTATAATAAAACCAAGGAGATAGTAATGAAAAAGATTAAACCAGGAACTCTAGAAATAAGCATTAGCCAGGTAAAAGAAGTTAAAGATGGAGGACTGCTAATAAAGTGCCAAACAACAGATGAAATAAAAAAATTGCAAAAAGAGGCTGAGAAAACTCTTGGCAAACAATATGAAGTAACTATTCCAAAGAAAAGAAGCCCTATGCTTAAAATTTGTGATTTTGAAGAAGAACTCGGAAATGAAGAACTAATGGAATGTTTAAAAAAACAGAATACCTTTCTGAAAAATGATGAGGTGGAACTAGAAGTGATTGTTATTAAGAAAATGGTAAAAAAATATATGGCTATAGTTACATGTAATCCTGCGGCACACGCTTTAATATTAAAGGAAGGGAAACTAAGGATAGGATGGGTATCGGACTGTCGAGTATTCAACTACGTACGAGTCTTCAGATGCTACAACTGTGGTGGGTTTGGTCACAAAGCGGAGAATTGTGAAGTTAAAGATTTGTGCTTACGATGTGGAGAAACTGGACATATTAAAAATGACTGCAACAAAGCAAGTAGATGTCGGAATTGTATTGAAGTAAATAGTAAGTTAAATAATAATTTAGATGTAAGTCATGACATATTTGATTATAAAAATTGCTCAGTCTATCGGAGGAGACTAGACATAGAAAGCCAAAAGGTTAATTACGTTTAAATATTCCATTAAACGTAATTAAATTTACCATATTTCATCAAAATATACAGTGTATTAAAAATAAAATTGATGTCATTAATGCATCTACTGATATTATTAACTCCGATATACTGTGCATTTCTGAACACTGGTGTTCGGAGGATGAAATAAATAATGTATTACTTAGTGGATATACATTAGTCAGTAGATTTTGTCGGCGTGAATACAAAAATGGGGGTGTGGCGATTTTCTGCAGGACGAATCTAGTAAATAATGTCTATGAAATTAAAAATATATCTAAATTTTGCATTGAAAAAACTTTTGAGGTATGTGGAATTGAAGTAAAAAGAGACAATTTGAGATTTCAAATATTTTGTATCTACAGATCACCTTCTGTAGATTCTCAGTCCTTTATTGAACAATTTAACAGATTCCTTGAAACACCAATCTACAATAACACTAATGTTAACTCTATTTTATGTGGAGACTTCAATATAGATTTACTGACGAATTCACTAGAAAAATTGCTTCTGGTAGATATTTTAGAAAGCTGTGGTTTTATTGTTGCGTTAACGAACCGACAAGATACTCTAGCAAAAACGGCTCTGCTATAGATTATATTTGTACTAACTTTGAATTAAATAAATTTCGTGGCAATGTAGAGGTGAATTTTAACGGTTTATCTGACCACTCGGGTCAATATCTAAGTCTCCTAAGTGCGTATATTTGTAGGCCGCCTGTAAGAATGGTAAGGCAATATAACGAAATAAATTACCAACAATTTATAGCTAAAGTAAGTCATGAAACATGGACTGATATTTTACAATGTCAGGATGTAGAAACTGGATTTACAGCTTTTATATCTACTCTACGATATTATATAGATGTCGCATTCCCTATGAAGAAAGTGAGATTAGTTCAACAACCGAATGCATGTGTAACTCAAGGAATACGGATATCAGCAAGAAACCTGAAAGATCTTCATTATATGTGGAAGCACGAAGGACTGATAACTTCAGAACACTATAAGAAGTATAAAAAAGTGTATAGCCAAGTTATCACCGCTGCAAAGAGGCTTTTTAATGACAATTTTCTTGCGCGCTCTGCCAATAAATCTAAGGCTGCGTGGAAAATAATAAATTCGTCAGTAATGGCCAAAAATCAAGGTATTGGTTCTCTGGAGATTGGGGGAAAATTGGTAACAAATACAAATGAAATTTGCGACTACTTCAACAACCACTTTGCAGCAACACCTTACAGAATAAGTGAAAGTACCAATGTTGTGTCGGAAAACTACGGAGATATAGACTACATGACAAATTCTATAAAAAAGTCAATGTTCATCTTTCCAGCATGCCAGTCAAGTATCTACAATATTATAATGGATTTAAAGCCTTCTAATTCAACTGGAATTGATGAAATTTCTTCTAATATACTTAAATCGGTTGGAAAATATATTGCTTTACCACTAGCTCACTTAATTAACTTGTCAATACAGAATTCCTATTTTCCAGAGATTTTTAAAGTAGCTAAGGTAATACCTTTATATAAAAAAGGTGACTATCAGTGTGTGGAAAATTATCGTCCAATCTCCTTGTTAAGTGCAGTGTCAAAGGTTCTAGAGAAAACAATATATAACAGTATGATATCATTTTTAAATAAGTATAACATCTTGAGCAACTGTCAACATGGTTTTCGGAAAAATAAAAGCACCCAATCAGGAATTTGTCAATTGATAGAAAAATTGTATAAAGCTTTAGATAACGAGGAAAAATGTATAGCCCTTTTCATGGATCTCAGTAAAGCGTTCGATCTGATAAACTATAAGATCCTCATGAGAAAGCTCGACAGAATCGGTATGCGAGGGAAAATAAATGACTGGATTAGATCCTATCTTTCCAACAGAAAACAACTAGTATACATCGACGGTACTTACTCTGAAAAAAAGGATATATCTCTTGGAGTTCCTCAGGGATCAATTCTGGGACCTCTTCTTTTCTTAATATATGTGAATGATCTCCCCGAAATTGCTGGTGTTGACAAAAATTATCTAACGATGTATGCAGATGATAACACATACTTGTGTTGTAATAAGAATCTAAATCATGGATTAATCGAAATGCAAAAAAGCATTTATACTTTTGACGAATGGTTCACGAAGAACAGATTGATTCTTAATAGTTCGAAAACAGTGTTTATTAATTTTACTCCTAGGCATTATAGCAGCAATCTATGTTATTTACTTCGCGTTGGAGGAAAATCTATATCTCAGGTATCATTCACTAAATTTTTAGGGGTATATATTGCTGGTGGGCTAAGTTGGAATATCCATATTGACTATCTCTGCAAAACAATCGCTTCCTTATGTTTTATTCTTTATAGACTAAAACCTATATGTGATAAGTTCACACTTCTGTCTTTCTATCACTCACATCTAGTTTCTAGATTGCGCTATGGAATAATATTTTGGGGGTGTTCTCCCACAGTGAACCGAATATTCGTTTTGCAGAAGAAAGCCGTACGTCACATTGCAGGAATTAAGCGTAATCAGTCATGTAGAATTTTTTTTAAATCTCTAAAATTGTTAACAGTACCATGCATATATATATATATATATTTGAAATACTTATGTATGTAAAACTAAACATTAAAATATTCACGTCAAATGCTCAATATCATGACCATAATACACGGCATCAGTCCATGTTATCCATTCCAAGGCACAGAACCTCTACATATGAAAATTCGCCAAACTACATGGCAGTCAAGCTTTATAACAGTCTAAGCCCTCAAATAAAAAGTATGGATAACATTGGCATGTTTAGGAAAAACCTATTAAACTTTCTGTTGGAAAATTCATTCTATAGTGTAGAGGAATATTTATTGTTCAGCAAAAGCAATTAAATATAATTTAACATACTTAATGTAATTATTTTTTAAGTTTTGTAATTGAATGTGCAGTTATTGAATTCATTATTACATTTATATTAAGTTCGTCGAACTCATAATCATAAGTACTTTGTCTCATCTATTAGCAGATTAGCAGATAGGTATCATTATATTACTGATATCGTTATTACTTTCGTTTGTAAATTCCTGAATTAAGTTAGTTTTTTTTAAAAAAATTTTAGTGCTCTGTTGGTATTGTTGGAATTACATTTATTAGTACGTAGTTAACTGTATGGTATGCACCTGACCGTTCCAATACTATATTTTTGTAGTCTTCTGGAATAAAGTTTATTATTATTATTATTCGACTTGACCATACAATGTATGGCATCACACTCCCTCTAAGGCACACATAGTACATAGTGTGCCTTTAGGGGAAAATTCACTAAACCCCAGATATACTACATATCAAAAGGGTTTAGCTCTGTGGGAGCCCTTGCCAGGTTATCAGGCCCGTGGTTGGCGTCGTGGCTGCAGTTCCCCATAAATTTTCTGACCGTCCGGGCTGTTCCTAACAGGACGGCTTTTTGCATTTGTTTGTAAAGGTGTTCGTCCAGACCGAGGTATTTTAAATTGTTTAAGAGATGTTTTGGGACTAGTCCTGTCGTTGACATAACAATTGGTACAGTTCGTGTGTTGTTCATGTTCCACTGAGTCTTTATTTGAAATTCCAAATCTCTATATTTGGTTATTTTCTCAGCCTGCTTGATATTGATATTATTGTTGTTGGGAATTGCTATGTCAATTAAAGTTGTTTTATTATTATCCCGACTTGACCATACAATGTATGGCATCACACTCCCTCTAAGGCACACATAGTGTGCACACATAGTGTGCCTTTAGGGGAAAATTCACTAAACCCCAGATATACTACATATCAAAAGGGTTTAGCTCTGTGGGAGCCCTTGCCAGGTTATCAGGCCCGTGGTTGGCGTCGTGGCTGCAGTTCCCCATAAATTTTCTGACCGTCCGGGCTGTTCCTAACAGGACGGCTTTTTGCATTTGTTGGTAAAGGTGTTCGTCC
This sequence comes from Octodonta nipae, assembly GCA_034190945.1. NCBI lineage: Eukaryota > Metazoa > Arthropoda > Insecta > Coleoptera > Chrysomelidae > Octodonta > Octodonta nipae. Next base: position 170,932,562 of record CM067216.1, read on the forward strand.
AGACCGAGGTATTTTAAATTGTTTAAGAGATGTTTTGGGACTAGTCCTGTCGTTGACATAACAATTGGTACAGTTCGTGTGTTGTTCATGTTCCACTGAGTCTTTATTTGAAATTCCAAATCTCTATATTTGGTTATTTTCTCAGCCTGCTTGATATTTATATTATTGTTGTTAGGAATTGCTATGTCAATTAAAGTTGTTTTCCGAGAGACTTTATCTACCAAAACTATATCTGGTCTATTGTGAGCAACAGACCGATCGGTCAGTATCGTGCGGTCCCAGTACAGCTTATAGTTGTTATTTTCTAAAACAGATTCTGGTTTATATTTATAGTATGGTAATCTTACCGACTGTGATAATTCATGTTTCAGTGCTAGTTCCTGGTGAAGTATTTTTGCCACGGCATCGTGTCGTTCTTTGTATTCAGTTGCAGCGAACGCTTGACAACCTCCTGTGATATGCTGGATAGATTCAGATGTTTGGCAACCGTACCTGCATCTGTCATTGTTAATAGAAGGGTCTTTCACGATGTACTTTAGGTAGTTCTTAGTTGGAATTACTTGATCTTGGATTGCCAATATAAAGCCTTCCGTTTCAGGGAACATATGACCAGAGATCAACCAGTAGTTCGACGCTGCACTGTCGACATAATCTTGGTTGACGTCATTTATATGTCTTCCATGAAGGGGCTTCTCTTTCCATTTCAGCAGTTTCTGATCTGTGGTCTGGTGGTGTACTTGGACATGTTGTTGTGTCAGTCGCAGTGGTGTTGAGTCATCAACCTGGCACATGACTCTATGTAGATCAGAAAATTCTGCGAGTTTCTGGAAATGACTACGCAAAATAGAAATTTGTTGATCTAATAGCTTACTTAGATCTGTCAATCCTCTTCCTCCTTCATACCGTGGCAAAGTTGTACGTTCGACAGAGCTCTTTGGATGGTGATTTTGAGCTTTTGTTAGTAAAACTCGAACTTTTCGTTGTAATTGTTCAATGTCAGTCTTGCACCAATTAACTATACCGAAAGAGTAACTGAGCACTGAACACGCATAGGTGTTAATAGCCTGAAACAGATTTTTACTGTTTAGTTTGGTTTTCAACAGTCGTCTTACCCTTCTATAAAACTCTGCTGTTAGGTCCTTTTTCATAGTTATGTGATCAATACGTTGAGCCTGCTTTATTCCAAGGTATTTATAAGTATGACCTTCCCCCATAGATTCAATTGAGGTGCCATCTCCCATTTCGAAGTGCCCCTGCTGTATTTTGCCTTTAACTATATTAATAATTCGGCATTTGTCTAGGCCAAATTTCATATGGATGTCACTAGAGAACCCTTCTACTATTTTAAGCATGTCATGCAGCTGTTGTTTTGTAGCTGCCATCAACTTTAAGTCGTCCATGTATAACAAATGGTTTATCTTCAATGCTTGTACGTTGTTGTGTTTGAGACTGAACCCAAAATTAATCGAGTTCAGTTTGTTCGAGAGAGGGTTCATGGCAAGGCAGAACCACAGCGGGCTAAGAGAGTCTCCCTGGAATATACCCCTTCTGATTGGAATAGGATCTGTTTGTATCGAACAGTTGGCTTCATTCAGTGAGATTTTGGTTTGCCAGGTGGCCATGGCATGTTCTAAAAAGTTAATAATACAATTATTCACTTTATAGAGTTTCAGCACCTTAATGAGCCAATCATGTGGAACTGAATCAAAGGCCTTTTTGTAGTCCACATATGCCATGTAGAGATTACGTCGTTTGGCGTGGGCTTGATTGCAGACAACGGAATCAATTATCAGTTGTTCTTTGCAACCCATCGAATTTTTCGCGCATCCCTTTTGTTGTTGAGTAATTATGTTGTTCAGTTCACAATGTTTGAAAATGCGATGATTAATGCATGATGTTATGAGTTTGTATAAGGTTGGAAGGCAAGTGATTGGTCGGTACTTTGCTGGGTCCTGTGCACCTAGGTCGTCCTTTGGTAAGAGGTATGTAGCACCATGCGTTAGGAAACTAGGCATCTTGTGTGGGTGGGCAATTACGTCATTTATAAGGGCTGTTAGTGTTTCGTGGGTTGCGTACAGTTTCTTTATCCAGTAATTTTGTACACCATCTGGTCCTGGTGCTTTCCAGTTATGGAGGTTCTTCATTATGTTGGATGTATCTTCCGTTGTAAATGGTTGGTGTTGCATGGCCTCACAGTTCTGAGATGCAGCCTCCTCCTCATTAATCCAGCTGGCTCCGGAGTTATAGGAGATTGTTGTGGAAAGCTGTGTTTTCCAGAATTCCTCGATGTCTGTTTTACTGGGGTAACTAGGGGTTTCATTATTATTCTTGTTGTTAAGTTTTCTATAAAACCCTTTTTCTGATTGTCGGAAGAGTGTGTTGTCTAGTTTCCGTTGGTTACTGGTTTTGTACCTTCTCAATCGACTTGTGTAGACGGAGAGCTTTTGTCGTAGACTGTCCAGACACTGCTGAGATGTGATGTTTTCTCCATCCCACTGGGAGTGTATTCGGTTATTGTCCATGATAGTCTTGACAAGCCTTTCTATTCTGTTGTTCCTGACTCCTCGTTGGTACTCGGTCAGTCTTCCAATGTTTTTCCGAAGAGATTTGATTTTCCCTTCAAGTCTTCTTTGCCAAGGTGGTATTCGAGGGGTTTGTCTAAATTGGGGAGGGTCTTGCTTTGGTCTTACTGCGACCCCAATTATTCTGCAGATGGCAGTTGCAGCACAGTAGATGATTGTGTGTAGCGACTCTAACGTATTAGCACCTAAAACATAGGTTGGCAAGATAAATTTGTTCATAGCCTGCAAGACGATACCCAGTTTCTTAGATGATCTTAGTTTGGGAAGAGCTGGTCTAGTCAGTGGATCTGTTCCATTATACTCTCTAAGAGCTCCTTCCATTCCTGCTTGGATCTTCTCAAGCAGGTCAGCGTTGGTTGGCTGTTCTTGCTGTAGTTCTTGAGTCTCGTCCGCTCTTTGTGCCAAAGGTGTTTCCGGCTCTGGATCGATTGTATTTTGACCAAATAGTTCGCGCTCCACTTCGCTCTTTATTGTGTCCAGTTGTTCAGGCGAAATAAGGCCATTTCTCAAAATGACACGATATTGATCTGCGATTCTCTGTTCAGTAACTTGAAGCTCTGGGTACTCACGACAGAACTCTTGATAGAGTATTTGGCGATATCCAGTCTTGTCCTGGCCAAGGTTCGTGATTCTGTAAAACGTGCGCATTATAAATTCATTCATGGCGCCAGTCCATTTCATGCGCTGTCTTTTCAGTCCCGCTAGAGTGAGCGCTGGCTGTTGATCCTGCGCAACACTTTCTGCGGGTGGAGTTCTCGTTCTCGTTTGACTCCGTTGGTGATGGTCACGTTGTTGTTGTGACTGTGTTGGTGAGTGTTCTTGTGGTTCTTCTGGTTCTTGGGCTGTAGCTCTTTGGACGGCAGGGGCCCGCCTCCTCAGCACCCTGCCACCGACGTCCCGCATGCTGTCATGTCCAGCGCCGGCTCCAGACATTATTATTATTATTATTATTATTATTATTATTATTATTATTATTATTATATATTAAACCCAAGTAAGTAAATAAATTAATGAATAAGAATTAGTCACTGACTGTTATATATATATATATATATATATATATATATATATATATATATATATATATGTAAATTCGATTGGACCTATCCATTTTGTGCACGCGAAAATCTTTGTTTTAAATATCCAAGGGTGGATAGACGCGTATTTTTTTCCGGCTAGGTATTTATATTGCCCTATTGACTGACAATTAATGAGAAATACAAAAGTACAGACGATGCGATCAGTACAGGGAACTGTTCAACGAGGTGGAGATGAAAAAACAATTAAAAAAAAATACAAACTACAAGGAATTTGTGCAAAAAAGAGGCGATATAAATTACCAACATGTGTTTGACGAAAAGTCGTTGCACCTGTTTTTGATGGGTGATAATACTATACGAAAATTGTTACGACGTGGTACTCCTGATAATAAATCAAATAAAGTCAAAGAAAATTTACTTCTCATTGCGACAAAAGAAAACAAATCTGTAACTGTTATTAAGCAATTGATAAAATACGGTGCCGATATTAACGCCGTAGACACATATGGAAACACACCATTACACTATGTAACGGAACGGGGAAATTTACAAGTCGTTAAAGAACTACTGCATAGCGGAGCAGACGTCAATGTACCAAACTATAATTTTCATGATAAATGTACGCTCTAACGAAGATAAAACACAAATATGTTTAGATATTATACGAGAGCTTTTACAATATGGTGCGTGGTTTAATTACAAAAATATATATGCCCAAACTCCTCTATGAGTTGCACTTTTTTGTCGTTCTTCTCCACTGATAATAAAATAAATTTTAAATAGAGTAGTGGATGTCAACGAATCCTCTCCGGTTGGAGATGCCGCTTTGCTGATAAGTATAAAACGTAGATGCCATTTTGAAACAAACGAAATGCTATTAAAATGTGGCGCGTCGGTTCACATTAGAGACATGAGTAATTTAACTCTGTTGGATTATGACATACCGAGCGGTAATTATCTAGATATGAAGAGAAATAAACAATTACTTGAAAAGTATTGTTTGGTCGAACATTCCGATATCGATCTATGTAGTGAATGTACAAAACGAGTCGATATAGTAAAATTTGTAAAAAAGCATTGAAAAAGCAAATAGCTTGTATGATTATATGGTCGGTAAAAAGAATTATAAATACAATAGTTGTGTCCAAGATGTAATATCTGATGCAAATTTGATCGATAAATATCCTCAATACCATGATGTCATTTGTGACAGATTGAAAACAAAAGAATAGAATAGAAACGGAAGATGTAAAGACAAATGTGCGTTTAAATTCAGATTGAGTCTGGGAAATAGGTCTAACGAAACGAGATTTCAAGAGTTTTATGCTAGCTTCTCTGCCCGTTAATTTAAAATAATGTATTCTTGTATGTAAAATTATTGTAATATATATATTAAATTGAAAATTTTTGTTTTAGTTTAATCGAAATTAATTTCTCACACGTAAAGCGCTTGGTGTTCCACCGGCGGAATGACGTATCCTTGCCAAAGCATGATTTAAAGAGTTTTTTGATGGCTGTTTACCAAAGACAAGTTTTCACGACACAAAATATTTTTCATTACGATGCTAACTGGCATAGCATTTCACCAAGTGTTTATATAATATTTTTTGTTATAAAAATAAAATTCTTTTTTTATAGTTTGGTTAAATAATAAAAAAATTACAAAAATATATGTTTACTAAAATATAAAATTACATATATACAAAAACATTACTTAATTAATTTATAAGACAATTACAATTAAAAAATTAAATTAATAAAAAATAACATAAATATATGTAAATAAATTCGTAAACGGTTTCACATTTCATTCTACTATTTTGTTAATCTACTTTCAACTAAAAAAACCGACTAGAAAATTCAAATATATTTTCATGACCTAATTACAAAAATTAACATAATTTTCTATGTCTATTAGTTGCACCAAACCAGTTTTATCCAAGGAAGACATTGGCATTGATTTCTTTTAATTGATAATAAAAGAAACCCCTATCTTCGCGATAATAAAAACCATTTAATTTTGACAAAGATTTAAAATACCATATTACATTCAGTGATTTTTTTGGTAAGATGCCGTTAAATTTCTCGGCACATTTTTTGCATGTGGAGCAAGATAAATAGCAATCGTTGTAGAATTCCCAGGCAAATTCGTAAACGGTTTTACATTTTCTGCAACGCAAGTGCAATGAAAACATTTTTTCTTAATCTCCAATACACTCTAGGTTAAAAGCTGAAAGGCTTCAAACTCTGAAAAAAAAAAGTTTAACATATGATTTCGTAGGTGTAAACGCGTTGCTTTAATGGCTAGAGTGACAGTTGTTAACATTTATTAAAATTTAAATTATGTAGTTTTCAAAACTATTTACCTTATAAATTCAATAATTAAATTTCAAGTATAAACAGTTAATTTATTCACGAGCACAGAAACAATATGTCAATTGTACTCGTTCATTTATATATACACTCCCGGCCTTCGTATAAGATTGAATTTACATCTATTTTTACATGTATTCCAACATGTCGTTGCTTATCACGTAATGCTTGTTTTTTCAATTCCTCCGTATCGTGCCAATTTACTATATAAAGCTTCGATTTATCCCTAACATCGATGTACTTGTTTGTTTCACTAAACATGTTTGCGTTAGACGTACAAGGCTTCGTAATCATTGAGCAATTTCTTTGCAAGGAAATTGCAATTTTAAATTTAAAAACTGAGAAATGTTATAGTGCATTTCTGAGATAACCGATTAACAAAGAAGCTTTAAGTGCAAGTCAAATATTTGATGCGTACTATGCAACGCAATATATTCATGGCATAAACTGGGAACGATGGGGTATATTTCGTTACCAGAATCTTGGCGAAGAAATTTAAAAAAAATGTCGGAACTTCGAAAGTGTATGTTATGGGACGAGAGATATTGACATGGTTAAAAAATTTGGACATTCTAAATACTGTAGATATTAACTATAAATACCGGTTGCCGGAATACGAAGATTTCAAGAAACGCTACAGGTCATACCATTGCGGCTAGCACCGAAACAACCATGTGAGATGTGCCAAAGAAAATGTTTATTTTATGTGGATATATTTTTGTCAAAAAGAAATTTTTACAGATTATATATTTTTTTATTTTAAAATACCCACTCTCTCCCGATTATAATCGAGATTGGTAGCGATTGATTTCAATTCTATAATGTTTTACAAAAAAACTAAAAAATGTGTATTTCGTCTAAAATTTTACATTTGTTTGTGATTTCATTATTTCAAAATGGAGTGCGTGAAAATGACTAAACATTTCGACGAAAATTAATATAAATAGTAGTGTTTAATACTCTGTTTTAAATGTACGTTTATGTTGCTTCGCTTTTCGTTCATTCATAAGAAATATGAAAGTTACAAAACATCGATTACAAGGCAAAAATGTAAAAACATATAATTTAGTTGACGTTTATTTACAAAAATTCTGATAAAAATGACAAAATTTTTCATGTAATTGTTCAACATCAAGAGTATTTGAAATTGATTAAAAAACTTGTGCAAAGACGTATTATCTGATGCAAATCTAATGGATAAATATCCTCGATATTATGTTATTTATTTCAAAAATTTTCTGCTGGCTGTACCATAGACACGAAATTCAACTGTGAAAAAGATGTAAAGAAAAGTATACATTTAAATTCAGATTGTGTCTGGCAAATAGGTCAGTATTTGTCAAAGCATGATTTCAAGAGTTTTCTGATGGCATGTTTACCAAAAACAAGTTTCCTCGAAATGTAAATTGTTTTTCGTTATAATAAGTGTTTATATAATATTTTTGTTATAAAAAGTCTTATACGATAAATATCCTTTTTATAGTTTGGTTAAATAATAAAAATATATGTTTACTAAAAAAAATTACCTATATACAAAACTATTCTTTGATTATAAGCAAGTTTTGACAATAACATATTAAAAATTTTCTGATTTCACATTTTGTGTAACGTAACTGCAATTAATTCTATTTTGCTAATCTGCTGTCAACTAAAAAAAAATTATTTAATCCACAAGAAAATTGTTAAAATATATTTGTGTCTTTCAGTTGCACCAAACCCCATTCGTTCCGAGGAAACCTTGGCATAAGACGACAATTTGGTTGCCGTATTGGAAGTTTAATTTCCCTTTAACTGACAAAAAACCGTATTTTCCTAATAATAAAAACAGTTATAAAATGACGGTTGCTTCACGTTTAATACTGGTAACGATTTAGAATCTCTTGTTATATTTCCTGATTTTCTTGGTTATCGAGGCAGTCGTCATAAATGCATAACAGGTCAGTACCCAATCCTGGTACAACGAAATTTGTTATCTCTCTAGTTTCCAATTCAACGTACGGCAAACGGTGCCTCCGACCACTTTATCATGACGTCGTAATCTGTCAAAGTATGAGTTTTCTGATGACAAAAACAAGTTTCTCGAAATATAAAATGATTTACATTATAATAAGTGTTTATATAATGTTTTTGTAATAAAAAGTCTTGTACAATAAATATCACTTTTATATTTTGCTTAAATAATAAAGAATTACAAAAATATATCATTACTACAAAAGAAATAAAATTACATATATACAAAACTATTCATTAATAAGTATAGACAATAACAATTACAAACAACAACAAAAAAATTCAAATATATTTGTATTGACCTAATTATACACATTGACAAAATTTTCTGTCTTTAAGTGGCACCAAACCCGATTCGTCCCGGGAAAACATTGGCAGATCCCTAAGCCGGTAATCGGTCCTCTTTGTCAATAGTAATATTGACAATTTAATTTCCTCTTCTTTTAACTGATAAAAAAAGAAACCCGTATTTTCGCAATAATAAAAACTGTTATAATATGAGGGTTACTCTACGTTTAATTGCGGTAACGATTTAAAATCCCTAATTATATTACGTGATTATGTTGGTAAGATGTTCTCAAATTTATCGGCACATTTTTTACAGTTAGAGCAAGATAAATAACAGTCGTTGAAGAATTCCCAGGCAAATTCGTAAATGGCTTCACATTTTCTGCAACACAACTGAAATGTATACATTTTTTATCTCCAATGCACTCAAAGCGTTTGTCAAAAGCTGAATGGCTTCAAACTCTGAAAAAAATAAATTTTGTCTAACATTTGATTTCCTAGGTGTAAACGCTTCGCTTTAATGTCTAGAGCGACAGGTTAACATCTTATAAAAGTTAAATTTTTTAGTTTTGAAAATTAAATTGTTCACCTTTTAAATTCAATAATTCTTTCCGCAAATTTCAAGTAGCTTAATTAGTCACGAGTACAAAAAACAATTATGTCAAATGTACACTCGCTCACTTATATATACACTCTCACGGCCTTCATGCGAGATTGAATTTACATCTATTTTTACATGTATTCCAACATGTCTTTGCTTATTGCGCAATGCTTGTTTCATCTTCAAATTCTCCCGTATCGTGCCAATTTACTATATAAAGCTTCGAGTTATCCCAACATCGATGTACTTGTTTGTTTCACTAAACATGTTTGCGTTAGACGTACAAGGCTTCGTCATTGACGGACAATTTATTTGCAAGGAAATTGCAATTTTAAATTTAAAAACTGAGAAATGTTACAGGGCATTTCTGCGATTACCAATCACCAAAGAAGCTTTAACTACAAGTCAAATATTTGACGCGTGCTATGCAACGCAATATGTTCATGGCATAAACTGGAAACAATGAGGTCCATTTCGTTACGAGGATTTTGGCCACGAAATTTAAAAAAAAATATAATTGAAAGTAATACATTGTTGAAAAAATATTGTCAGATTGAACATCCCAGTAATGCTGATTGTTCAACATGTAATCAATTAAAGGATAAACACATTGAAATAAAGTAGAAAATGTGGAAAAAAATATAAATTAAACAATGTATATTCATATATCTCATTATAAGATTTTAATATTGCTAACTCATAAATTATAAAAAGTAATGTTTTGATTTTGTTTAAATAATTTATATCGTTGCAATCTTTATCAAAATGTCGAAAATTTTCACTCGTTATTATTTAATGGTGTATTAATTTCTCTGGGTACGGATATCTACGAAATAGTAAATGTTAGAGTAAATTGAAATCTAGATATAGGAATGCAAGTAGTAATATATTTGAAACACAAAAAATAATTAATTTTAATTATATCCGATGTAGTAAAAATATTATAATAAATTGAAATATAGATGTAGAAAAACAAGTAGTAATATATTTAAGACAACAATCAAAATGTATGCATTATAATTAGCCCCACATATATATAAAAGAATTATAGCACACGCATACTTGTACTTTTTTACAACAGAATAATTTACATTATTTTTTAAGTCTTTATATGCGATGTCGTACGAAAATCAATTTTGTGAGGTTTTGATTGAAGACGTGGTTACCATACAAAATCAAGCATTTCCGGGCACACATTTTAATGAGCAGCTTATTGACGCCCAAACAGTTTACAAGGATGATATCATTGACAGTTGGATGGTTCATGGGGATGCTTTTGATGAGCTAAATAGTCTAATAATTCAGGAAGGTGATCTCGGGGAGCTGCTTTCCGATAGTTGGATAGGAGACCTCGACAACTTCCTTTTTAATAACGATTAAGACATTGACATGTTGGACACACATGGGGAGACTTGCGATAACGAACTAAATAGTGTTATAGGCCATGAAGACGATCTAGGGGAGCTGCTTACCGATAGTTGGATAGGAGAATTCGACTACTTCCTTTTTAATAATGATTTAGACATTGACATGTTGGACATACAGGATTCCGCTGAGCAAATGAAAAACACAGATCTACAATGTTCTCCAGGTGATGTCGAATCGTGTAAAAATGGCAGTGCACATTTAAGTTCTCTAGCAGAAGACATTTATAACAGTCTTGAAATTGTATGCTTAATTAAATCACTTGTATAAATATATATATATGACATAGTTACGAAACGATTTTAAATGTTACTTTGGATGTGAAACGTAAAATATTGATATTTTAAATAATACAGAAGTGCTATTTAATGTTGATAAAGTTACTAATATGAATACAAACTACTACAAATTGATGTGTGCTCTAACGAAATAGAATTGGATTCTTTGATCAAAAGGTCTTTTTCTCCGTAAATGAACTGAACTAGTAAAGAATTACCATTCGTAACTTAATACAAAACCATTTTTTTAATTCATTACAAAAATAAATCTGGAGAAACGCAACTATTACATGCTTTAGATTTGGGAAGATACGTGCAAGTAATTGAAGAACTACTGAAACACTGAGTATCAATTTATGACATTTCGAATTACAGAGTTTGCATTAAGCGTGTCGTTACAAAAAGTTTTCCGAATTTTGACAAGCTTGAACGTAAATTACCGAAACGAAAACGGAAAAAGTCCCTATACAGAGTTGGTCAAAATTCTGTAGAAATCGTGAAATTACATACAGAATGGCGCCAACATTAATACATTGCATAAATAAAACACTGTTAGTACCGTTAAAACGAGAAAAGAATTTGCAAATAACTGAACTATTAAAACACGAGCATCAATTGACATGATTTCGGAGAGCAAAAAGACTGCTCTATATAGTTGGCCATAAAAATATTCTTCATTTGGTTGGTAAACTAATGAACAAGGACTAAATATAAACTATTAAGACACGTCAAGCGTTCTTTTCGCATCGAACTACAAAATCCTAACAATAGACAACTCTTTAAAACTGTATTTTCTGAATATGGAACATTGAAATCTAGATGTAGAAATACAAATAATATATTTGAAACAACAATTAAAATGTATGCATTATAATTAGCAGTTAAACTTTTACTGTGTTATAACAGTTCGTATAACTTACTTTTTTATATTTTTTAGTGTGCTCCATAACATACGTAAAGATGTATGAAAACGAATTAAATGAGCGTGTGGCTAGTTTACACAATGCAAATGGAACCGGAGCCACACTAAATAGAAATAAGGTACTCGATGACGGGCTATTCTATGATAGTTGGAAGCTTTACGGTGGCTATCTCGAGGACGTGCTTCTCAATGACGATTTTTTTGCCCTGGTTCATCCAGATATTTACACATTTGATGAGTCCATACTTGATGAATTTGAGAAATGTATAAATGGAGCTTTTCACATTCCATCGAGTGATACAGTTGGTGATTTAAATAATGAGCTGCTATTCGATAGTAAGATGGACGATAGCGATCCTAAAAAAAGCGAGCTTCTCCCCAACGATGACTTTATCGCCAAAGTTCCTTTAGGTATTGAGACGTCAGAGTCCATACAAGAGTCCACTGAGAAATTGAAAAACACAAATGTTGGATCGTGCATGAATCCCGCTCTAGATGACTTACCAAAAGAAATATTTAATAGTCTTCAAATTATATAGGATAAGGATGATTATTTAATTTATTTAAACAAATTATTTCTTTAATATAACTGTATTTTTTTTTATTATACATATATTTATTTACCTCATTGAAATAGGCAAGAAAAATAGTTACAAAGCAACTTTGTCAATTTTCTATTCAAACTCAAAGAAACTAATAATTGATCCAAGCAAATTGAAAATGGGAAAATAAACTACTAGAATAAAAGTTTAAAAACGGCAATATGCAGATGAAAAGTTTTCTCGGGGACTGATATTCAACTTTAACCAAAATATATAAACGTATATTTGTACTGGGAAATGTCAATAGGGATTAACTAGGATATATCCAACCCCCTACCAACCCCTCAAATATTACCAATGTACATATCCTAACCGAGGGATATGTACCTATGAATGGTGGTTCACAAGGGAATCGTCCGTACCCCCATTGATATATATTTATAAAAATTGTGATTATTTCGCGCCACCAAACGTCATTAAACATCTTTACAATTTATATTTTCTATATAAGGCGTGTTCCAACACGTCGTAAAACCGATAAGCAACCGATAATCGTATTGCGCGTAAGATTACTGTAAACGGTAACTCGTCACAGCGCAATACGATTATCGATTGCGTATCGGTAATTCGTTCTGTTGGAACGAACCTATAAAAACACAAGTTCGATGCGGAGTCAATGGGTCATTTTTAAACATTTTCATATTCACTATCATCGTCAAGTTGCATTTTTACCAATTTATTAATGTACTAACTAGCGCTCCGATTTCCGTTAGCAGAATTTCTCACGATTTTCTTATAAATCTTTTATGGCACAGGATTTCTATAACGTTTAATTTTTAAACAATTTCTAATTCATTTAGAATTATTGTCGTCAATCATTTTCTCATTGCATCACCACCGTTTTCGTTCGTCTGAATATTTAATAATTTTCAGACACTTTATTTCGAATCACTAACAATTGTAAAACTTAAATACCAACGAAATACACATTTCTTTATATAAAAAATATAAATTAAACAATGTATATTCATATATCTCATTATAAGATTTTAATATTGCTAACTCATAAATTATAAAAAGTAATGTTTTAATTTTGTTTAAATAATTTATATCGTTGCAATCTTTATCAAAATGTCGAAAATTTTCACTCGTTATTATTTAATGGTGTATTAATTTCTCTGGGTACAGATATCTACGAAATAGTAAATGTTAGGGTAAATTGAAATCTAGATATAGGAATGCAAGTAGTAATATATTTGAAACACAAAAAATAATTAATTTTAATTATATCCGATGTAGTAAAAATGTTATAATAAATTGAAATATCGATGTAGAAATACAAGTAGTAATATATTTAAGACAACAATCAAAATGTATGCATTATAATTAGCCCCACATATATATAAAAGAATTATAGCACACGCATACTTGTACTTTTTTACAACAGAATAATTTACATTATTTTTTAAGTCTTTATATGCGATGTCGTACGAAAATCAATTTTGTGAGGTTTTGATTGAAGACGTGGTTACCATACAAAATCAAGCATTTCCGGGCACACATTTTAATGAGCAGCTTATTGACGCCCAAACAGTTTACAAGGATGATATCATTGACAGTTGGATGGTTCATGGGGATGCTTTTGATGAGCTAAATAGTCTAATAATTCAGGAAGGTGATCTCGGGGAGCTGCTTTCCGATAGTTAAATAGGAGACCTCGACAACTTCCTTTTTAATAACGATTTAGACATTGACATGTTGGACACACATGGGGAGACTTGCGATAACGAACTAAATAGTGTTATAGGCCATGAAGACGATCTAGGGGAGCTGCTTACCGATAGTTGGATAGGAGAATTCGACTACTTCCTTTTTAATAATGATTTAGACATTGACATGTTGGACATACAGGATTCCGCTGAGCAAATGAAAAACACAGATCTACAATGTTCTCCAGGTGATGTCGAATCGTGTAAAAATGGCAGTGTACATTTAAGTTCTCTAGCAGAAGACATTTATAACAGTCTTGAAATTGTATGGAATAGGGGCAATTATTTATTTTAATGAAAACTTTCTTTAATATAATTGTATTCTTTTATATACATATATTTTATCTCATCGAAGTAGACAAGAGGAATAGTTTCAAAGTGGTTTTAAAGATAGTAAATATTTTCACTTAAGAATTCTCAAGCATGCGTAATTAAATCACTTGTATAAATATATATATATATATATATATATATATATATATATATATGTTATATCACACTTCCAAAATTTCACTTTTTTAAAAAGACTTTATTTATACTTGCACAATTAATAAAACTTTTAATATAAACTTGAATATAATGAAAATAATAATAAAACTTTATAACAATAAAAAAGGAAAAAAATGAGTGTTAAACTAACTAGACAAATCTGTAAGTAACAATGAATGCAGACATAAGGCAATTGAACAATTTATAACATTAGAATGCTGACTAAGCTGTCGCAGCGTTTGCTGTTCTCACGGATGTACGTCGTCGAAGGTAACCTGAGACGACACGTGGATGCTGACTCAGCTTGGGAACTGTTGCTAGATGGTTTCACATAAGTCGATGGAATAACTTATATAACAACTCCCATCCATATAAAAAAGTTGATGCTACAGCATCGACTTTTAAGGGAGGTTCTGCAATTCCATATCCTCGACAGGACTAAGGAGGCTATGGAGTTTTACCCTGGGCTTGGTGGTTGATGGACCTGGTGGTGGTGCTGGATAGGCAGGAGGGCTGATCGTTGGACGCTTCTGGAATTTCTTCCTGATGATGTTCATGGAAAGGAGGGCAACCACAATCGCGGTTGTTGCCATTGTGATGATCGTAAACCAGGAAGTGTGTTTCTCCAAGAATGGTTGGTCTAGGAACTTTTCCAATTCCCTGGAGCATTGTCTAAGCTTATGGTTAGCGATATTCAGGTCTCTGGGATCCAATTCTTGTAGTCTCATGGGTTTCAACTTTGGAAGCTGACTGATGGTTGGCAGGTTGTCGCAACAGTTGTAGGGGATGTTGACTGGGTGACTCTTAAGTGTGATGTTGTCAACGTTGTTGGTGGTCCTTCTGGCATGGACCCTGGTGTTTCCGATGAAGGCATTGCAACTGGATTGGATGGTCAGTAGAGAATTTGTCGATATGGATTGGGTAACGACATCTTCTCCCTTGCACTTGATGTTGATGGGCAACTGTCCGGAAATCGAGATTAACCAAAGGTTCAGGTCAATCTCTTGAATATTATACTCTTCGGCATATAATATTAAAGGCTTGCAAGTTGGAGGAAGGGCTGCTGGCTGTCTAAGAAGCTGTGCTTCGCAGAGGGCTTCTTTGTCTATGGTGTGTGGAATAACTTTGGAACAGATCTTATGTTCTTTAGATAATGGCTTACAGTCACTCAAGTCTTCAAAAGATGCGTACAATAGCGAATCGTCATCTCTCGCGATATATTTTAATTTTGTTGGAAGAATATGGTGAAATCCTGTTCGATAATCCAAAACTGGGATAGGATACAAGCGGTATTGTGTATAAGTTTCAGGATTGACTAAGGGGATTTTTAGTACAAAAACAATTTTAGTATTGATTTGAAAAGCTTCCAATTCTATTAGATCGATGTATCTAGCAACATTTGAACTATAGGTTGGAAGTGGTAAGTTATTTTCATGAAGTGACTGTGATATTTTCTGAAGGGAGTCGACCAAATCTACTGGGTTTATAATTGAGCTATGTAAGATTTTTAGACGGGCGAAAGAGACTGCAGTTAATACATCGTTGAGGGTATCTTCAATATATACGTAACTTTCCATTAAGCTTTCACACAAATCCAAGACATTGGCTTGAAGTTCATAAAAAGCAAGATCGTCTGTAATGAACACAATTGACTTCCTAATTGCTTCGATATTTTCCGAAAATATTCTCTCTTCGGACTGAAATTTTTGTATTGTGGTGTTAAGGTTCTTAATGACTGAAGTTGTTACTGATAATTGTCGTTTCATTAAGTTTTCAATTTGATGTTGGTCTTTAGTAATTTTGTTTATAGAGTCACTAAAGTATTCTCCGTCTGTTGCATCTAAGTTACCGGAAATAGATTTCCAAATCGATCCCAGTCCATTAATTAGTCCGCGTTTCTTTCTGTTGGTACTGTAAGTCTCAGTGTCAGCGAAAATTTCTGTATATTTGATGTTAACAGATTTTGAGATTTGTTTCAGGAGGCTTACGTGAGTCTGTACTTTTGATTTAAAGATTTTAATGTTGGTTTTGTTGTCGTTAATAGTTTCTAAAAGTCTGTTCAGTATATTGTCGTTGTTAGAAATAGCGTCTCGAAAGGGGTTTAGATCTTTGTAAACAAGGAGTGTCCATTTGTCATTAGAAATTTTAAGGGTTCCTTCTTCATGGAAGAAAACTCCTATAGTATTGTTAACAGGCGTAATGGAGTACTGTTGAAGGTTCACGACTGAAAACAGTCCACAGAATCTGAAAAAAGGGATTTATTCAAAATAGGGTTTTAGTCTGTCAAAGTTAACTTTAGTTATTTGGTTTGTTTGTAAATTTATGACGGTGGCAGAGTTTTTTCGTATTGCGGTAATTTCGAAGGGGCCGTTGAATTTGTTTTCGGCTTTGTTTTTGATTTGGGACTCTTTTACGTAGACTTTGTCGCCTACTTTGTAATCGGGTTGTTTAGTAGAAACGTGTTGGTCAAATCGCACTTTAGATTTTTCTTTCTGTCTTTCGGTTTTAGCACGGGCGAGTCTGTAATAATAGTCCATTCTGTTATTTAGGTCTCTTACGTATTTCGAAATCAGTTTTTCCTGGTTGTAAAGGGTTTCTGGAGGCCTACTAGAAGTGTGCCCAAATATGAGTTCATAGGGCGTGAAACCGATGGTTTTATTTTTCGTGTTATTATAACAGATGATGGCATAAGGGAGGACGTTAAATGGATGTTCGTTTGGATGTTCCGCTGTATTTGCCCTTATCATTTCTGCTAAGGTCGCGTGAAATCTTTCAATAGAACCGTTTGACTCGGGATGTTGAACGCTGGAGAATGTCAGTTTTATGTCGTATAGTTGGCATAGATCCCGCATTAAAGTGTTGTCAAATTCACGTCCATAGTCACAATGGATGCGAAGTGGAGTGCCGTAATGTTGAAAGAAAATCAAAAGGGTGTTTACGACAGTTGAAGCTGTTTTGTCGTTTATGGGGTAGGCTTGTGTAAATTTCGTTAGTTCGTCCCTAATAGTCAGTGCATGATTTCTAGATGGATACTCGAAGATGTCAATGTTAATACGTTCGAAAGGAGTCTTGGGTGTTTCCGTAATAACAAAAGGTGCACTTAAGTTTTTCCTACAGAACTTTACTTTTTGGCAAGTTTCGCAGGATTTGATGAATTGTTCTACAGTTTTAATTAAGCCGGTCCAATTGTATTTTTCCCTAATACGTCTGATAGTTTCGTTAATGCCACGATGGAGGTTGTTTTTACCAGAGTGGTATTGTTGTATTATTATAGGAATTTCGTCTTCGGTAGGAGTTGTAACAATGTTTTGGCAGATTTTCAGTTTGATTTCTTTGTCGGAGAGAATGAAAGATAAAATTTCAAGAATGGGAAGTTCTATGTTATTTTCTATGCAGTATGTTTCGGAGTCGTTGAATTGATCTTGGTTGTTATAAATAATTTTGAAAAGATGTGAGACGACAGTTTCAGGGTCATAGGGCAAAGGTACAACTAAGTATTTTCTATGCCTGACAGATTTACTGGCCATGATGTTAAGAGTGTCATTACTGAAATTAGGTTCTTCTTCGAAAAAGTCATCAATAATTTTGTCGTGTAAGTCGTTAGTTTTGTTTTGCCAAAAGAATGTAACTATGCGTTTGTGGGACTTGTCTAGAAGTTGAGAATTATATATTTCAATTTTAGAATAATCGATTATTGACTCAGTTTTGTAGAGTTGAACAAATCGATTAAACTCAGCGATAATTCTTTCGTCATGTTCGTCGTCAGAGTTTTCAGGTTGTTCGGAGTCAGTTTCGTTGTTAGCGAAAATTTTGATTTTGGAAAGGAAATCAGCACATTGCTTGAAATGGTTGATTTTGATGCGAGAAAGAGCATCTGCGTTTTGGTTTACCTTGCCGGGCTTGTACTCGATCTTATAATTGTATTCCTCTAGCTTAAGGCGTCATCTGGCTAGACGACTGCCAGGATCTTTGATGGAAAAGAGCCAAGTAAGCGGACGGTGGTCACACAGGAGTGTAAACCTTCTCCCAAAAAGATACGGTCTGTAGTGCTTAACAGCCCAAACTATGGCCAACAATTCTCGTTCGATGGTGGAATATCGTGTCTCTGCAGCACAGAGGGTGCGAGAAGCGTATGCAACAGGGAGATCTTTTCCCACAGGGCCTTGAGAAAGAACCGCTCCAATAGCAAAAGCACTAGCATCAGTAGTGAGCAGGAAGGGTTCTTCAAAGTTTGGATATATCAGAATTGGGTCAGATACAAGGGCTTGCTTCAGTTCATTGAAGGAAGACTTGCAGTCTGCGTCAAAGATGAACTTGACGTCTTTTTGGAGTAGTTTTGTCAGAGGTTTAGAGATCTTCGCAAAATTTGGTATGAAGCGTCTGTAATACCCAGCGAGACCAAGAAAAGATTTGATGTCTTTCGGAGTTTGGGGTTGAGGAAAGTTCTGAATACATTCAACCTTTGAAGGGTTTGGTTTTACACCTTCTTGTGTGATAAGATGGCCAAGATAAGCCACTTCTTTACGAAGAAATTCGCACTTAGCAGGTTGAATTTTTAGGTTAGACTTCCGAAGTCGTTTAAAAACTTCTGTCAACCGGGAAATATGTTCATGGATGGTCGGAGAGTCCATGTAGACGAGACAACGTTCATTCTGTATACCCAGAAGAATATTGTCCATGACCCTCTGAAAAGTAGAAGGTGCATTTTTTAAACCAAATGGCATACGAACGAATTCGTAATGACCATTTTCGACAGAAAAGCCAGTCTTAGGAATATCTTCCTCTTGGATTTCCAACTGGTGGAACCCGGAAGCGAGATCCAGTGTCGAAAAGTATTGACACTTTCCAAGTTGGTCGAGAAGATCGGATATATTTGGCAGAGGATATTTATCGTCTACAGTCAATTCATTTAATTTCCTGTAATCGATAACAACTCGCCACTTTTGTTTACCAGAAGCATCGAGCTTCTTGGGGACGACCCATACAGGGGAGGACCAAGGGGATGAGGAGTGCCTAATGATACCTTGTTCAAGCATTTTTCCAATTTGGGTTTTCACTTCCTCTTTATGTACTTGAGGATATCTATAGGATTTAGTGAAAACGGGCTTTGCGTTGTTCGTATCAATCGAATGTTTAACCTCGTTAGTGAAAGTCAAGACGTCACCTTCAAGATAGAAAATGTCTTGAAATTCCAAACAAAGATCAGTGATTTGTTCGCGTTCTTCGTCATTTAGATGTTCAGTTCTAATTTGTTGTCTAATAGTCGAGTTTCTGTCTATGTATTGGGGTTCATGATAATCGTCTGTATTGAAATTCAGAAGAGAGTGAGTTTTGTCAAGTGGTTCCAGTTTTAAATCAGAAAAAGTTACTGTTTTGGGCATCGCGTTAGCGTTGATAATGGAAGTTAGAAATTCACCTTTTGAGTTAATGTGTACGAGTGCGTTTGGAAGTCGTACTCTGTCAATTTCTTGAGTTGGTAAGATGGCGTCGATGTTAGAAAGATCGCATTTAAGTTTAAAGATCTTTTCTGTGCGTGCCTCAATGGTTATTTTGTTTTGTGTAGGTGTTTGTGAAGTAATATTAGGCTTAACGTTGAGTGTGTCGGGTACATCAGTCAAGGGTTGATCGTTATCGGGAACTTTGTGTAAAGGGATGGTTTTAAAATTTGTTATTAGCTGTTTAGATTTTAAGTCAACTATGCATTCATAGTGTTCAAGAAAATCTAATCCTAGTATGCCGTCAAACTCAATGTCCAAATCGTATATGAAAACTTTATGTGGGTTACGTGGAGCGAATGGGATTAAAGTTGATTGTGAGATGGGAATTTTTTCGTGGGTAATACCTTGAATAGTTACCCTTTCAGAAGATCTTTGGGTGAAATTCTTTACGGTATTTTCTTTGAAGATAGAGATACCAGCTCCGGTATCAATAAGAAGTTTAAATTTAGAAGAAGCGTCAAGAATGTAATATAGATTTTTAGAGTTCACAGTAAGAAATGGGCTTAAAGAAATAGTTGCTCCGGGAAGTTCAAGTCGGGGTTCAAGTCGTCCAGATTGAGGTTTTGAATCTGGGTTTCGACTTCGCACAAAGTTGTTGTCGAATCGGGAGGTTGATCTAGGCTCGGAAGCGCTAGAAAATCCTGATAATCGTTACAATTAAAAGGCTCGACAGAGGTATCGTCAAGAGTTTCTTCGAAGCCTGAATAATTTTGACTATCATCCTCGTAGTCATAAGTATTGTAATTATCGGTATAATAATCCGAATATTGTGAGTAACCAATGATGTTGATTGAAATGATGTGTCCTTTCAGGACGGTTATTCGGGTTATTCTGTATAACCGAAGGACGAGAATAATTCGGGTTCATTTGAGACCTAAAAGGGGGTCTCTGGAAGTTTTGTGGACGAAACTGTTGTCCTTGTTGAACCGGGGGATTATTTGGGGGGAAGTTTGGCCTTGTTTGTTGGTTAGGCCCAACAGGATTTGGTCTGTGGTTTTGATTGAATATTTGAGAATTGTTTTGATTTTTCAATCGGCAATTTACGGCTATGTGGCCTAATCGTCCACAATGAAGACACTTAGGAGGTTGTGTCGGCTTTCGTGTTTGAAAGTTGGGTTTGAGAGGAACAGATTTGTTCGTTTTCTGATCCTCGAAATAAGAAAGTTGAAGCTCTCTCCTAATCCGGGAGTGTGCCTCTAGAAGGTCTTTTGGGTTACTGGCACGAATTACTTGTCCTAACCGGGGTTCTAATCCCGTAAGAAGGGTATTCATGACCATAGTATCCACTAGAGTGGTCTGGGCGTCTTTTTGTTCTGGACTAAGCCCAGCAGTTTTGTGAATGCAGGAGTGCATTTTCGCACTCAATACTTGGAGACGATTGTAGAACGTTAATGGGGACTCGTTCGACAGTTGTTTTAGACGTTGTAAGTCGTGAATAAGGGAAGAGAGATCACGAGAATCTCCAAAGTGTAGGGTCAATAGTTGTTTGATTTCAAGGTACGATCCAGGGTTCCTTGAATTTATCAACTGCGCCGCTTTCCCTTTGAGTTTATTTTTGATATGGATCACCAACAAATATTTTTGATTCACCGTGGATATATTATATGCGCAATTACACGCATCTATAAAGGTTCCCAAGGAAATTTGGTCGCCTTCAAATTCGGGTATAACGGAAAATATTTCCGTTAACCGATATCTCTCGGTTTCGGTGGTAACCGGAGTTGGTGAAGCTTGTGCCATTTTTATATTAGTCGATATAAAAGAATTGGAACAAGGGTGTAAAAATGAAATGTTAAAAGGTGTAGAAAATTAATGAACTGTAGAATACGTTAGCGGGAATTAACGATTGTTTGAACGATAGAACAGTATCAAATGTAAAGCAATAAAATCAATAGTTCAAATAAATCAGTTAATCAAATGGATAAATAAATCAATAAAATATGTAAATCAAATATATCAAACGTCAATAAAAGAGATAAAATAAATATATCAAATAAATCAAGTAATGAAATAGATCAATATTTCACTCAAATCAAATATATAAAAATCAAATAATAAAATTAATAAAAATCAATCAAATCGAATGTATTAAATCAAATTATTAAAAATTAATGGTCAATAAAATAAATCAAATAATATTTACTTAAAACGAATGACGATTCACCATTACTTACATCAACAGGAACATTGAAAGCGCCGTGTTCTACGTTTGATTGCAGTGAGGACTTCTTTCAGGTTCGTTGTTCCGTTGAGGGATAGGAATCCGCCGCTACCAGTTAGAGTACTTGTGTTCTAGTAACGTTAGACGGATCCTACTGACTGCGCCAATTTGTTATATCACACTTCCAAAATTTCACTTTTTAAAAAAGACTTTATTTATACTTGCACAATTAATAAAACTTTTAATATAAACTTGAATATAATGAAAATAATAATAAAACTTTATAACAATAAAAAAGGAAAAAAATGAGTGTTAAACTAACTAGACAAATCTGTAAGTAACAATGAATGCAGACATAAAGCAATTGAACAATTTATAACATTAGAATGCTGATTAAGCTGTCGCAGCGTTTGCTGTTCTCACGGATGTACGTCGTCGAAGGTAACCTGAGACGACACGTGGATGCTGACTCAGCTTGGGAACTGTTGCTAGATGGTGTCACATAAGTCGATGGAATAACTTATATAATATATATATATATATATATATATATATATATATATATATATATATATATATATATATATATATGACATAGTTACGAAACAATTTTAAATGTTACTTTGGATGTGAAACGTAAAATATTGATATTTTAAATAATACAGAAGTGCTATTTAATGTTGATAAAGTTACTAATATGAATACAAACTACTACAAATTGATGTGTGCTCTAACGAAATAGAATTGGATTCTTTGATCAAAAGGTCTTTTTCTCCGTAAATGAACTGAACTAGTAAAGAATTACCATTCGTAACTTAATACAAAACCATTTTTTTAATTCATTACAAAAATAAATCTGGAGAAACGCAACTATTACATGCTTTAGATTTGGGAAGATACGTGCAAGTAATTGAAGAACTACTGAAACACTGAGTATCGATTTATAACATTTCGAATTACAGAGTTTGCATTAAGCGTGTCGTTACAAAAAGTTTTCCGAATTTGTTCTATTAATTCAACAAATTTGAACGTAAATTACCGAAACGAAAACGGAAAAAGCCCCTATACAGAGTTGGTCAAAATTCTGTAGAAATCGTGAAATTACATACAGAATGGCGCCAACATTAATACATTGCATAAATAAAACACTGTTAATACCGTTAAAACGAGAAAAGAATTTGCAAATAACTGAACTATTAAAACACGAGCATCAATTGACATGATTTCGGAGAGCAAAAAGACTGCTCTATATAGTTGGACATAAAAATATTCTTCATTTAGTTGGTAAACTAATGAACAAGGACTAAATATAAACTATTAAGATACGTCAAGCGTTCTTTTCGCATCGAACTACAAAATCCTAACAATAGACAACTCTTTAAAACTTTATTTTCTGAATATGGAACATTGAAATCTAGATGTAGAAATACAAATAATATATTTGAAACAACAATTAAAATGTATGCATTATAATTAGCAGTTAAACTTTTACTGTGTTATAACAGTTCGTATAACTTACTTTTTTATATTTTTTAGTGTGCTCCATAACATACGTAAAGATGTACGAAAACGAATTAAATGAGCGTGTGGCTAGTTTACACAATGTAAATGGAACCGGAGCCACACTAAATAGAAATAAGGTACTCGATGACGGGATATTCTATGATAGTTGGAAGCTTTACGGTGGCTATCTCGACGACGTGCTTCTCAGTGACGATTTTTTTGCCCTGGTTCATCCAGATATTTACACATTTGATGAGTCCATACTTGATGAATTTGAGAAATGTATAAATGGAGCTTTTCACATTTCATCGAGTGATACAGTTGGTGATTTAAATAATGAGCTGCTATTCGATAGTAAGATGGACGATAGCGATCCTAAAAAAGCGAGCTCCTCCCCAACGATGACTTTATCGCCAAAGTTCCTTTAGGTATTGAGACGTCAGAGTCCATACAAGAGTCCACTGAGAAATTGAAAAACACAAATGTTGGATCGTGCATGAATCCCGCTCTAGATGACTTACCAAAAGAAATATTTAATAGTCTTCAAATTATATGGGATAAGGATGATTATTTAATTTATTTAAACAAATTATTTCTTTAAGATAACTGTATTTTTTTATTATACATATATTTATTTACCTCATTGAAATAGGCAAGAAAAATTGTTACAAAGCAACTTTGTCAATTTTCTATTCAAACTCAAAGAAACTAATAATTGATCCAAGCAAATTGAAAATGGGAAAATAAACTACTAGAATGAAAGTTTAAAAACGGCAATATGCAGATGAAAAGTTTTCTCGGGGACTGATATTCAACTTTAACCAAAATATATAAACGTATATTTGTACTGGGAAATGTCAATAGGGATTAACTGGGATATATCCAACCCCCTACCAACCCCTCAAATATTACCAATGTACATATCCTAACCGAGGGATATGTACCTATGAATGGTGGTTCACAAGGGAAAATCGTCCGTACCCCCATTGATATATATTTATAAAAATGGTGATTATTTCGCGCCACCAAACGTCATTAAACAGCTTTACAATTTATATTTTCTATATAAGGCGTGTTCCAACACGACGTAAAACCGATAAGCAACCGATAATCGTATTGCGCGTAAGATCACTGTAAACGGTAACTCGTCACAGCGCAATACGAGTATCGATTGCGTATCGGTAATTCGTTCTGTTGGAACGAACCTATAAAAACACAAGTTCGATGCGGAGTCAATGGGTGATTTTTAAACATTTTCATATTCACTATCATCGTCAAGTTGCATTTTTACCAATTTATTAATGTACTAACTAGCGCTCCGATTTCCGTTAGCAGAATTTCTCACGATTTTCTTATAAATCTTTTATGGCACAGGATTTCTATAACGTGTAATTTTTAAACAATTTCTAATTCATTTAGAATTATTGTCGTCAATCATTTTCTCATTGCTTCACCACCGTTTTCGTTCGTCTAAATATTTAATAATTTTCAGACACTCTATTTCGAATCACTAACAATTGTAAAACTTAAATACCAACGAAATACACATTTCTTTATATAAAAAATATAAATTAAACAATGTATATTCATATATCTCATTATAAGATTTTAATATTGCTAACTCATAAATTATAAAAAGTAATGTTTTGATTTTGTTTAAATAATTTATATCGTTGCAAACTTTATGAAAATGTCGAAAATTTTCACTCGTTATTATTTAATGGTGTATTAATTTCTCTGGGTACAGATATCTACGAAATAGTAAATGTTAGGGTAAATTGAAATCTAGATATAGGAATGCAAGTAGTAATATATTTGAAACACAAAAAATAATTAATTTTAATTATATCCGATGTAGTAAAAATGTTATAATAATTTGAAATATCGATGTAGAAATACAAGTAGTAATATATTTAAGACAACAATCAAAATGTATGCATTATAATTAGCCCCACATATATATAAAAGAATTATAGCACACGCATACTTGTACTTTATTACAACAGATTAATTTACATTATTTTTTAAGTCTTTATATGCGATGTCGTACGAAAATCAATTTTGTGAGGTTTTGATTGAAGACGTGGTTACCATACAAAATCAAGCATTTCCGGGCACACATTTTAATGAGTAGCTTTTTGACGCCCAAACAGTTTACAAGGATGATATCATTGACAGTTGGATGGTTCATGGGGATGCTTTTGATGAGCTAAATAGTCTAATAATTCAGGAAGGTGATCTCGGGGAGCTGCTTTCCGATAGTTGGATAGGAGACCTCGACAACTTCCTTTTTAATAACGATTTAGACATTGACATGTTGGACACACATGGGGAGACTTGCGATAACGAACTAAATAGTGTTATAGGCCATGAAGACGATCTAGGGGAGCTGCTTACCGATAGTTGGATAGGAGAATTCGACTACTTCCTTTTTAATAATGATTTAGACATTGACATGTTGGACATACAGGATTCCGCTGAGCAAATGAAAAACACAGATCTACAATGTTCTCCAGGTGATGTCGAATCGTGTAAAAATGGCAGTGTACATTTAAGTTCTCTAGCAGAAGACATTTATAACAGTCTTGAAATTGTATGGAATAGGGGCAATTATTTATTTTAATGAAAACTTTCTTTAATATAATTGTATTCTTTTATATACATATATTTTATCTCATCGAAGTAGACAAGAGGAATAGTTTCAAAGTGGTTTTAAAGATAGTAAATATTTTCACTTAAGAATTCTCAAGCATGCTTAATTAAATCACTTGTATAAATATATATATATATATATATATATATATATATATATATATATATATTTATGACATAGTTACGAAACGATTTTAAATGTTACTTTGGATGTGAAACGTAAAATATTGATATTTTAAATAATACAGAAGTGCTATTTAATGTTGATAAAGTTACTAATATGAATACAAACTACTACAAATTGATGTGTGCTCTAACGAAATAGAATTGGATTCTTTGATCAAAAGGTCTTTTTCTCCGTAAATGAACTGAACTAGTAAAGAATTACCATTCGTAACTTAATACAAAACCATTTTTTTAATTCATTACAAAAATAAATCTGGAGAAACGCAACTATTACATGCTTTAGATTTGGGAAGATACGTGCAAGTAATTGAAGAACTACTGAAACACTGAGTATCGATTTATAACATTTCGAATTACAGAGTTTGCATTAAGCGTGTCGTTACAAAAAGTTTTCCGAATTTGTTCTATTAATTCAACAAATTTGAACGTAAATTACCGAAACGAAAACGGAAAAAGCCCCTATACAGAGTTGGTCAAAATTCTGTAGAAATCGTGAAATTACATACAGAATGGCGCCAACATTAAAACTTTGCATAAATAAAACACTGTTAATACCGTTAAAACGAGAAAAGAATTTGCAAATAACTGAACTATTAAAACACGAGCATCAATTGACATGATTTCGGAGAGCAAAAAGACTGCTCTATATAGTTGGCCATAAAAATATTCTTCATTTGGTTGGTAAACTAATGAACAAGGACTAAATATAAATTATTAAGATACGTCAAGCGTTCTTTTCGCATCGAACTACAAAATCCTAACAATAGACAACTCTTTAAAACTTTATTTTCTGAATATGGAACATTGAAATCTAGATGTACAAATACAAATAATATATTTGAAACAACAATTAAAATGTATGCATTATAATTAGCAGTTAAACTTTTACTGTGTTATAACAGTTCGTATAACTTACTTTTTTATATTTTTTAGTGTGCTCCATAACATACGTAAAGATGTACGAAAACGAATTAAATGAGCGTGTGGCTAGTTTACACAATGTAAATGGAACCGGAGCCACACTAAATAGAAATAAGGTACTCGATGACGGGCTATTCTATGATAGTTGGAAGCTTTACGGTGGCTATCTCGACGACGTGCTTCTCAGTGACGATTTTTTTGCCCTGGTTCATCCAGATATTTACACATTTGATGAGTCCATACTTGATGAATTTGAGAAATGTATAAATGGAGCTTTTCACATTTCATCGAGTGATACAGTTGGTGATTTAAATAATGAGCTGCTATTCGATAGTAAGATGGACGATAGCGATCCTAAAAAAAGCGAGCTCCTCCCCAACGATGACTTTATCGCCAAAGTTCCTTTAGGTATTGAGACGTCAGAGTCCTTACAAGAGTCCACTGAGAAATTGAAAAACACAAATGTTGGATCGTGCATGAATCCCGCTCTAGATGACTTACCAAAAGAAATATTTAATAGTCTTCAAATTATATGGGATAAGGATGATTATTTAATTTATTTAAACAAATTATTTCTTTAATATAACTGTATTTTTTTATTATACATATATTTATTTACCTCATTGAAATAGGCAAGAAAAATAGTTACAAAGCAACTTTGTCAATTTTCTATTCAAACTCAAAGAAACTAATAATTGATCCAAGCAAATTGAAAATGGGAAAATAAACTACTAGAATGAAAGTTTAAAAACGGCAATATGCAGATGAAAAGTTTTCTCGGGGACTGATATTCAACTTTAACCAAAATATATAAACGTATATTTGTACTGGGAAATGTCAATAGGGATTAACTGGGATATATCCAACCCCCTACCAACCCCTCAAATATTACCAATGTACATATCCTAACCGAGGGATATGTACCTATGAATGGTGGTTCACAAGGGAAAATCGTCCGTACCCCCATTGATATATATTTATAAAAATGGTGATTATTTCGCGCCACCAAACGTCATTAAACATCTTTACAATTTATATTTTCTATATAAGGCGTGTTCCAACACGACGTAAAACCGATAAGCAACCGATAATCGTATTGCGCGTAAGATCACTGTAAACGGTAACTCGTCACAGCGCAATACGAGTATCGATTGCGTATCGGTACTTCGTTCTGTTGGAACGAACCTATAAAAACACAAGTTCGATGCGGAGTCAATGGGTGATTTTTAAACATTTTCATATTCACTATCATCGTCAAGTTGCATTTTTACCAATTTATTAATGTACTAACTAGCGCTCCGATTTCCGTTAGCAGAATTTCTCACGATTTTCTTATAAATCTTTTATGGCACAGGATTTCTATAACGTGTAATTTTTAAACAATTTCTAATTCATTTAGAATTATTGTCGTCAATCATTTTCTCATTGCTTCACCACCGTTTTCGTTCGTCTAAATATTTAATAATTTTCAGACACTCTATTTCGAATCACTAACAATTGTAAAACTTAAATACCAACGAAATACACATTTCTTTATATAAAAAATATAAATTAAACAATGTATATTCATATATCTCATTATAAGATTTTAATATTGCTAACTCATAAATTATAAAAAGTAATGTTTTGATTTTGTTTAAATAATTTATATCGTTGCAAACTTTATGAAAATGTCGAAAATTTTCACTCGTTATTATTTAATGGTGTATTAATTTCTCTGGGTACAGATATCTACGAAATAGTAAATGTTAGGGTAAATTGAAATCTAGATATAGGAATGCAAGTAGTAATATATTTGAAACACAAAAAATAATTAATTTTAATTATATCCGATGTAGTAAAAATGTTATAATAATTTGAAATATCGATGTAGAAATACAAGTAGTAATATATTTAAGACAACAATCAAAATGTATGCATTATAATTAGCCCCACATATATATAAAAGAATTATAGCACACGCATACTTGTACTTTATTACAACAGATTAATTTACATTATTTTTTAAGTCTTTATATGCGATGTCGTACGAAAATCAATTTTGTGAGGTTTTGATTGAAGACGTGGTTACCATACAAAATCAAGCATTTCCGGGCACACATTTTAATGAGCAGCTTTTTGACGCCCAAACAGTTTACAAGGATGATATCATTGACAGTTGGATGGTTCATGGGGATGCTTTTGATGAGCTAAATAGTCTAATAATTCAGGAAGGTGATCTCGGGGAGCTGCTTTCCGATAGTTAGATAGGAGACCTCGACAACTTCCTTTTTAATAACGATTTAGACATTGACATGTTGGACACACATGGGGAGACTTGCGATAACGAAATAAATAGTGTTATAGGCCATGAAGACGATCTAGGGGAGCTGCTTACCGATAGTTGGATAGGAGAATTCGACTACTTCCTTTTTAATAATGATTTAGACATTGACATGTTGGACATACAGGATTCCGCTGAGCAAATGAAAAACACAGATCTACAATGTTCTCCAGGTGATGTCGAATCGCGTAAAAATAGCAGTGTACATTTAAGTTCTCTAGCAGAAGACATTTATAACAGTCTTGAAATTGTATGGAATAGGGGCAATTATTTATTTTAATAAAAACTTTCTTTAATATAATTGTATTTTTTTATATACATATATTTTATCTCATCGAAGTAGACAAGAGAAATAGTTTCAAAGTGGTTTTAAAGATAGTAAATATTTTCACTTAAGAATTCTCAAGCATGCTTAATTAAATCACTTGTATATATATATATATATATATATATATATATACAATATATATATATATATATATATATATATGACATAGTTACGAAACGATTTTAAATGTTACTTTGGATGTGAAACGTAAAATATTGATATTTTAAATAATACAGAAGTGCTATTTAATGTTGATAAAGTTACTAATATGAATACAAACTACTACAAATTGATGTGTGCTCTAACGAAATAGAATTGGATTCTTTGATCAAAAGGTCTTTTTCTCCGTAAATGAACTGAACTAGTAAAGAATTACCATTCGTAACTTAATACAAAACCATTTTTTTAATTCATTACAAAAATAAATCTGGAGAAACGCAACTATTACATGCTTTAGATTTGGGAAGATACGTGCAAGTATTTGAAGAACTACTGAAACACTGAGTATCGATTTATGACATTTCGAATTACAGAGTTTGCATTAAGCGTGTCGTTACAAAAAGTTTTCCGAATTTGTTCTATTAATTCAACAAGTTTGAACGTAAATTACCGAAACGAAAACGGAAAAAGCCCCTATACAGAGTTGGTCAAAATTCTGTAGAAATCGTGAAATTACATACAGAATGGCGCCAACATTAATACATTGCATAAATAAAACACTGTTAATACCGTTAAAACGAGAAAATAATTTGCAAATAACTGAACTATTAAAACACGAGCATCAATTGACATGATTTCGGAGAGCAAAAAGACTGCTCTATATAGTTGGCCATAAAAATATTCTTCATTTGGTTGGTAAACTAATGAACAAGGACTAAATATAAACTATTAAGATACGTCAAGCGTTCTTTTCGCATCGAACTACAAAATCCTAACAATAGACAACTCTTTAAAACTTTATTTTCTGAATATGGAACATTGAAATCTAGATGTAGAAATACAAATAATATATTTGAAACAACAATTAAAATGTATGCATTATAATTAGCAGTTAAACTTTTACTGTGTTATAACAGTTCGTATAACTTACTTTTTTATATTTTTTAGTGTGCTCCATAACATACGTAAAGATGTACGAAAACGAATTAAATGAGCGTGTGGCTAGTTTACACAATGCAAATGGAACCGGAGCCACACTAAATAGAAATAAGGTACTCGATGACGGGCTATTCTATGATAGTTGGAAGCTTTACGGTGGCTATCTCGAGGACGTGCTTCTCAATGACGATTTTTTTGCCCCGGTTGATCCAGATATTTACACATTTGATGAGTCCATACTTGATGAATTTGAGAAATGTATAAATGGAGCTTTTCACATTCCATCGAGTGATACAGTTGGTGATTTAAATAATGAGCTGCTATTCGATAGTAAGATGGACGATAGCGATCCTAAACAAAGCGAGCTCCTCCCCAACGATGACTTTATCGCCAAAGTTCCTTTAGGTATTGAGACGTCAGAGTCCATACAAGAGTCCACTGAGAAATTGAAAAACACAAATGTTGGACCGTGCATGAATCCCGCTCTAGATGACTTACCAAAAGAAATATTTAATAGTCTTCAAATTATATGGGATAAGGGTGATTATTTAATTTATTTAAACAAATTATTTCTTTAATATAACTGTATTTTTTTTTATTATACATATATTTATTTACCTCATTGAAATAGGCAAGAAAAATAGTTACAAAGCAACTTTTTGTCAATTTTCTATTCAAACTCAAAGAAACTAATAATTGATCCAAGCAAATTGAAAATGGGAAAATAAACTACTAGAATGAAAGTTTAAAAACGGCAATATGCAGATGAAAAGTTTTCTCAGGGACTGATATTCAACTTTAACCAAAATATATAAACGTATATTTGTACTGTGAAATGTAAATAGGGATTAACTGGGATATATCCAACCCCCTACCAACCCCTCAAATACTACTAATGTACATATCCTAACCGAGGGATATGTACCTATGAATGGTGGTTCACAAGGGAATCGTCCGTACCCCCATTGATATATATTTATAAAAATGGTGATTATTTCGCGCCACCAAACGTCATTAAACATCTTTACAATTTATATTTTCTATATAAGGCGTGTTCCAACACGACGTAAAACCGATAAGCAACCGATAATCGTATTGCGCGTAAGATCACTGTAAACGGTAACTCGTCACAGCGCAATACGATTATCGATTGGGTATCGGTAATTCGTTCTGTTGGAACGAACCTATAAAAACACAAGTTCGATGCGGAGTCAATGGGTCATTTTTAAACATTTTCATATTCACTATCATCGTCAAGTTGCATTTTTACCAATTTATTAATGTACTAACTAGCGCTCCGATTTCCGTTAGCGGAATATCTCACGATTTTCTTATAAATCTTTTATGGCACAGGATTTCTATAACGTGTAATTTTTAAACAATTTCTAATTCATTTAGAATTATTGTCGTCAATCATTTTCTCATTGCTTCACCACCGTTTTCGTTCGTCTGAATATTTAATAATTTTCAGACACTCTATTTCGAATCACTAACAATTGTAAAACTAAAATACCAGCGAAATACACATTTCTTTACATTTTCTTGTGAAAAAAATATAGATTTGAAATCAGCTGCTAGAGATCTCAACGTCTCGAAACAATCGTTAGCACCTGTGTAAAAAAAGTTATAATAAGAAGGGGTATTTTTAAATAAAAAATATATAATCTGTAAAAATATCTTTTTGCTACAAATATATCCACAAAAAATAAACATTTTCTTTGGCACATTTCAAATGGTTGTTTTTATGCTGGCCGCAATGGTATGACCTTTAGCGTTTCTTCATATCTTCGTATTCCGGCAACCAGTACCTATAGTTAATATCCAGAACATTTAGATTGACCAAATTTTTTAACCATTTCTTTATCTCCAGTCCATTAACAGACACTCTGGAAGTTCCGATAATTTTTTAATTTCGTGGCCAAAATCCTCGTAACGAAATAGACCTCCTTGTTTCCAGTTTATGCCATGAACATATTGCGTTGCATAGCACGCGTCAAATATTTGACTTGTAGTTAAAGCTTCTTTGGTGATTGGTAATCTAAGAAATGCCCTGTAACATTTCTCAGTTTTTAAATTTAAAATTGCAATTTCCTTGCAAATAAATTGTCCGTCAATGACGAAGCCTTGTACGTCTAACGCAAACATGTTTAGTGAAACAAAGAAGTACATTGATGTTGGGATAACTCGAAGCTTTATATAGTAAATTGGCACGATACGGGGGAATTTGGAGATGAAACAAGCATTGCGCAATAAGCAAGGACATGTTGGAATACATGTAAAAATAGATGTAAATTCAATCTCACATGAAGGCCGTGAGAGTGTATATATAAGTGAGCGAGTGTACATTTGACATAATTGTTTTTGGTACTCGTGACTAATTAAACTGTTTATACTTGAAATTTGCGGAAAGAATTATTGAATTTAAAAGGTGAACAATTTAATTTTCAAAACTAAAAAATTTAACTTTTATAAGATGTTAACCTGTCGCTCTAGACATTAAAGCGACGCGTTTACACCTAGGAAATCAAATGTTAGACAAAATTTATTTTTTTCAGAGTTTGAAGCCATTCAGCTTTTGACAGACGCTTTGAGTGCATTGGAGATAAAAAATGTATACATTGCAGTTGTGTTGCAGAAAATGTGAAGCCGTTTACGAATTTGCCTGGGAATTCTTCAACGACTGTTATTTATCTTGCTCTAACTGTAAAAAATGTGCCGATAAATTTGAGAACATCTTACCAAGAAAATCACGTAATATAATTAGGGATTTTAAATCGTTACCGCAATTAAACGTAGAGTAACCCTCATATTATAACAGTTTTTATTATTGCGAAAATACGGGTTTCTTTTTTTATCAGTTAAAAGAAGAGTAAATTAAATTGCCAATATTACTATTGACAATGAGGACCGATTACCGGCTTAGGGATCTGCCAATGTTTTCCCGGGACGAATCGGGTTTGGTGCCACTTAAAGACATAGAAAATTTTGTCAATGTGTATAAAAATCAGGAAATATACCAAGAGATTCTAAATCGTTACCAGGATTAAACGTGAAGCAACTGTCATTTTATAACTGTTTTTATTATTAGGAAAATCCGGTTTTTTGTCAGTTAAAAGGAAATTAAACTTCCAATACGGCAACTAAATTGTCGTCTTATGCCAAGGTTTCCTAGAACGAATGGGGTTTGGTGCAACTGAAAGACACAAATATATTTCAACAATTTTCTTGTGGATTGAATATTTTTTTTGGAGTTGACAGCAGATTAGCAAAATAGAATTAATTGCAGTTACCTTACAGAAAATGTGAAATCAGAAAATATTTAATATGTTATTGTCAACACTTACTTATAATCAAAGAATGGTTTTGTATATAGGTAATTTTTTTTAGTAAACATATATTTTTATTATTTAACCAAATTATAAAAAGGATATTTATCGTATAAGACTTTTTATAACAAAAAATATTACATAAACACTTATTATAACGAAAAACAATTTACATTTCGAGGAAACTTGTTTTTGGTAAACATGCCATCAGAAAACTCTTGAAATCATGCTTTGACAAATACTGACCTATTTGCCAGAGACAATCTGAATTTAAATGTATACTTTTCTTTACATCTTTTTCACAGTTGAATTCCGTGTCTATGGTACAGCCAGCAGAAAATTTTTGAAATAAATAACATCATAATATCGGGGATATTTATCCATTAGATTTGCATCAGATAATACGTCTTTGCACACGTTTTTTAATCAATTTCAAATACTCTTGATGTTGAACAATTACATGAAAAATTTTGTCATTTTTATCAGAATTTTTGTAAATAAAATTGACGTCAACTAAATTATATATTTCTACATTTTTGCCTTGTAATCCATGTTTTGTAACTTTCATATTTCTTATGAATGGACGAAAAGCGCAGCAACATGAACGTACATTTAAAACAGAGTATTAAACACTACTATTTATATTCATTTTCGTCGAAATATTTAGTCATTTTCACGCACTCCATTTTGAAATAATGAAATCACAAACAAATGTAAAACTTAACCGAAATACACATTTTTTAGTCTTTTTGTAAAAAAATATAGAATTGAAATCAATCGCTAGCAATATCAATTATAATCGGGAGAGGGTGGGTATTTTAAAATAAAAAAATATATAATCTGTAAAAATTTCTTTTTGCCAAAAATATATCCACATAAAATAAACATTTTCTTTGGCACATCTCAAATGGTTGTTTCGGTGCTAGCCGCAATGGTATGACCTGTAGCGTTTCTTGAAATCTTCGTATTCCGGCAACCGGTATTTATAGTTAATATCTACAGTATTTAGAATGTCCAAATTTTTTAACCATGTCAATATCTCTCGTCCCATAACATACACTTTCGAAGTTCCGACATTTTTTTAAATTTCTTCGCCAAGATTCTGGTAACGAAATATACCCCATCGTTCCCAATTTATGCGATAAATATATTGCGTTGCATAGTACGCATCAAATATTTGACTTGCACTTAAAGCTTCTTTGTTAATCGGTTATCTCAGAAATGCCCTATAACATTTCTCAGTTTTTAAATTTAAAATTGCAATTTCCTTGCAAAGAAGTTGCCCATTGATTACGAAGCCTTGTACGTCTAACGCAAACATGTTTAGTGAAACAAACAAGAACATCGATGTTAGGGATAAATCGAAGCTTTATATAGTAAATTGGCACGATACGGAGGAATTGAAAAAACAAGCATTACGTGATAAGCAACGACATGTTGGAATACATGTAAAAATAGATGTAAATTCAATCTTATACGAAGGCCGGGAGTGTATATATAAAGAACGAGTGTACAATTGACATATTGTTTCTGTGCTCGTGAATAAATTAACTGTTTATACTTGAAATTTAATTATTGAATTTATAAGGTAAATAGTTTTGAAAACTAGATAATTTAAATTTTATAAAATGTTAACAACTGTCACTCTAGCCATTAAAGCAACGCGTTTACACCTACGAAATCAAATGTTAAACAATTTTTTTTTTCAGAGTTTGAAACCTAGAGTGTATTGGAGATTAAGAAAAAATATTTTCATTGCACTTGCGTTGCAGAAAATGTAAAACCGTTTACGAATTTGCCTGGGAATTCTACAACGATTGCTATTTATCTTGCTCCACATGCAAAAAATTTGCCGAGAAATTTAACGGCATCTTACCAAAAAAATCACTGAATGTAATATGGGATTTTAAATCTTTGTCAAAATTAAATGGTTTTTATTATCGCGAAGATAGGGGTTTCTTTTATTATCAATTAAAAGAAGAGGAAATTAAATTTCCCATATTGCTGTTGACAAAGTCAATGCCAATGTCTTCCATAGATAAAACTGGTTTGGTGCAACTAATAGACATAGAACATTATGTTAATTTTTGTAATTAGGTCAAGAAAATATATTTGAATTTTCTTGTCGGTTGGAATTTTTTTTAGTTGAAAGTAGATTAACAAAATAGTAGAATGAAATGTGAAACCGTTTACGAATTTATTTATATATATTTATGTTATTTTTTATTAATTTAGTTTTTTAATTGTAATTGTCTTATAAATTAATTAAGTAATGATTTTGTATATATGTAATTTTATTTTTTAGTAAACATATATTTTTGTAATTTTTTTATTATTTAACCAAACTATAAATAAAGATTTTTATTTTTATAACAAAAAATATTATATAAGCACTTGGTGAAATGCTATGCCAGTTAGCATCGTAATGAAAAATATTGTGTTTCGTGAAAACTTGTCTTTGGTAAACATGCCATCAAAAAACTCTTCAAATCATGCTTTGACAAGGATACGTCATTCCGCCGGTGGATTCGACCTTAATTGCCAAACTGTAGTCGGAAAAACACCCCTACACCTGGCCGCAAAAAAATGTTTAGAAATTATAGAAACATTATTAAAAGGGGGTGCAGATGTTAATAAAATTAACATGTGGTACGCAACACCATTGTATATTTTTTTCAATAATCTTGATAGATGTATACCAATAGAAACTTTCCTAAAAACTATCACATTATTTTATGAATATGGAGCAGTTTTTGACAAAAAAATTAAATTTGGGTGGACGCCTCTAAATTGGACTTTGTTTTTTAACAAACCAATAATTATACTGGAAACACTATTAAAATGCGGATCGTTGGTTCATCAAGTTCGGGATGATATTTTGCTGGGAATCATAAAAAAAATATTGTTTTATTGAACATTTCAGTGACGAGGATTGTTGTGTATGTACATATTTTAATAGAGAAGATGCTGGCATGTGTAAACGAAAACTGGAGAAAATAAAAAAGATTTTTATAAATGAAACAACTACACTATACGATTGTATAATTGACAATTTAGAATAAACAACATATTTGGACTGGCAACACGACATATTAGACGATGCAACATTAAACCTTAAATTTCCAATTTATTATGATGTTATTTACAACAAACTGGAAACTAAAAAATATTTACTCTTGAAATATAGAGATGTTAGTTGTACTACAATCACAAACTCGGACGCTGGAAACCGAACGAAAAAAATTTTGACTTTAAATTCTAATTGTGTTCAACACATAGCTAAGTATTTAACAAAACAAGAGTTTAAAAATTTCGTTGTGGCTTGTACTTATTCTTAGGTGTAATTCTTATTTTTGAAAATATCAAAACATTTTTATGTGCTATTGTTTATTTGAAAGACACAAATAAAATGTAGTTTGTAATATTATGTTTTAGTTTTAACCTTAATATCAACATACTTCTTTAAGCTTTACTTTATATAGTGAGATACCAGTTTTAGTAGAAAAGTTATTAAAATTTGGATCTCTAATTCATAAAATTGAAAGTAATACATTGTTGAAAAAATATTGTCAGATGGAACACCCCAGTAATGCTGATTATTCAACATGTAATCAATTAAAGGATAAACACATTGAAATAAAGTAGAAAATGTGGGAAAAAATATAAATTAAACAATGTATATTCATATATCTCATTATAAGATTTTAATATTGCTAACTCATAAATTATAAAAAATAATGTTTTGATTTTGTTTAAATAATTTATATCGTTTGCAATCTTTATCAAAATGTCGAAAATTTTCACTCGTTATTATTTAATGGTGTATTAATTTCTCTGGGTGCAGATATCTACGAAATAGTAAATGTTAAGAGTAAATTGAAATCTGGATATAGGAATGCAAGTAGTAATATATTTGAAACACAAAAAATGATTAATTTTAATTATATCCGATGTAGTAAAAATGTTATAATAAATTGAAATATAGATGTAGAAATACAAGTAGTAATATATTTAAGACAACAATCACAATGTATGCATTATAATTAGCCCCACTTATATATAAAAGAATTATAGTACACGCATACTTAATTCTTACAAAATATATTAAAAATAAAAAACTTGCGACTCCAGATCTATATCATCAACATCATCCGGTATTTCTGTCATATTGGAGCACTTGTACCGCCTTTTTTTCATTGGCGGTTCAGAACTGGAATCTTCCACGGATGGCTCAGGTTCGGAATCTCTCTTGGGTGTTGTACATAGCACTTTGTGTATTTTAAGGATATTTTTCACATTAAAAGTCATACCCGACTTTGGTTTCTTCGCCGTCTCCCATATCGATAGACTACCTTCGTTCAGAGACAGGTCGATAAATAAATAGATACCATCGGTGCAGTGTATATGAACCCGAGAAACTATCGGGATTAACATTTCCAGAAACGGTATAATAGGCAAAGGCGTTTTCCAGATAATTTATAAACTTGTTAAAACTCTCTTCTGTGAGGTGTATTAACGTTTCTTTAGTTTGAAGTGTAACCGAACTAGTGGTACTGATGGTAATTTTAACTACTTCAGGAACCTCGTAATAACCAACTTGCGGATTTAATTTCCCACTTGGGTACATTGTCGCGACTGGTAATGTTTTCAACTAACACCGAAGAACTAACATTTTGCTTGGTTTAACTATATATTAAATAACTCTCTCTGTTCTACACCTCCTCAGGGCTTTTGTAAATTTCTTCGGCTAAAGAACGCGAGAAAGTGGGACCCTTCGTGCAGGATGTAACGTCACTTGATGGGATTTGGAGATATTTTTTCATCAATTCCTCTATGGAATCTCGTATGGACATATCCAACACGTCAATATCTACAGGAACGTTGGCGATAAAGTCATCATCGAAGAGGCGCTCGTCTTCAAGATCGCTATCATACACCAACAAACTCTCGAACGGCAGTTCGTTGTCGATATCGCCAATTAAGTCACTTGGGGTGAGTAGAATAACAACGGGGTTTCTAGACCGGAAGTGGCTTAGGGCTGCGCATCTAGGTGTTTTGGGTGTGGTGTGCCCCCGTAGGGTTCCTCTGGGGGCTCCGTTGGGGCCCCCGTGTTGTGTGTATGTCGGTGGAAGGCCGCCGTGTAAGGTTATGTGAATATAAGTTATGTGTCATTAGTGTGGGGGCCGGGGGGCTGATGTTTGGTGTAAGGTTATGTGTGTTGTCTTTGGGTGGGTTTCCGTGGGAGGCTCCGCTGGGACCCCCGTGTAAGGTTATGTGTCATTGGTGTGGGGGCTGATGTTTGGGGTTCTATGTGTGTATAGGTTATGTGTTTATAGGTTATGTGTGTTGTCTTTGGGTGTGCTTTCGTGGGGGGTTAAGCTGGGGCCCCCGGTGTATGTTGGTGGTGTTTGGATGGGGTGATGTGTAATTGTGAGGTTATGTGTGTTGTCTTGCGGGTGTGGTTCTTTTGGGGGGACCTGATGGCTGTTATGGGGGCTGAGTGGTGTGTTTGGTGAAAAGTGAGGTTATGTTTGTGGGTGTTGAGATGTTGTGGGAGAAGTTATGGGGGCTGATTGTGCGTGTGTGTGTGTGTATAGGTTATGTAATGGGGGCTGAAATGATGAGGTTATGTTGAAAGGTGGTTGTGTTTCGTGGTTGACGTTGTGTTTTGTGGGGTGGTTGTAACGTCGTCTGTCGTGTGTTCTGTGGTTCTTTGCAAAGTCCGTGTGAGACTGTGATGGTTGAAGGGTTAGGTTAGTTTCTTGTTCCGTGGTTGACGTTGTGTTTTGTGAAGGGTAGCTTTGAAATAAAATTTTAAATACAGAACATTGTTTTACTTCCTATTAGAATGAATGGGTATAGCGAACTTTGTTATCTCTCTAGCTTCAACGCACTCTACGGAGTGCCTCCCACTACTTTACCATGATGTCATAAACTACACCCTCATTGGTTGGTTGAGCCATACCTCCCTCCATTTCCTGTGGGTGACTGTTTGTAATGTCGTTTGTCATATGTTAGGAAAAGGTATGGTTATATTGTATGATGAATAATGTTGAGGGATATAATGTATAAAAGAAAATGAATGAAAATAAAAAACAATTAGTAAATACCTAAATTTATTATAAATTTCGTGTGAGTAAAAAAATATGTATTCTCTAAGAGCATTGGCTAATAATGTATTATCGCTAGAATCACATATTCCATATATGAAATTATAATCATTTAAACTACAACATTTTAGTATCGGTTGTTTTACATGTAGAATTCAACCATTTATTAACAGTAATTATTACATTTAAATAATATATATAAAAATTAATAC
This sequence comes from Octodonta nipae, assembly GCA_034190945.1. NCBI lineage: Eukaryota > Metazoa > Arthropoda > Insecta > Coleoptera > Chrysomelidae > Octodonta > Octodonta nipae. The sequence continues at coordinate 170,973,199 of CM067216.1, forward strand.
TTTCAAGTAATTTTACCCTGTGTGATAGTAAAATGAGTGTCTATGTTTAAAATTTCTTCAATATCAAATTGACTCAACCACAAAGTGTTATGAAATTTCTGCACCTTTATTGACTTATCAAGATCACTGGTTGACGACAGGCTTACAGTAAGGAATTGTCCACATAGTACAGGATTATGTAAAAAGTCGTTCTCTTCATCATCTTCTGTTAAAAAAACTATATCCAGAGACTTTCGTAATGTTTCTGTAACTTTGAACCATTCAGATTTATTAAAGATAACTTTTTCATCATCTTCTCGCTGTAGAACTATTACTGGGTCAAAGCATCTAGCAGGACTCAAGCCACAGGACACTGTACAAAAAGAACTATAAAGTCGAAATCACTGGGATAATAGTAACACTTTTTCTGATTTTGCTTCTTCTTCATATTGATTCAAAACACTATTAACAGTATCCATATCACCATCATCACTAAAAGTAGGCTCTTCACTCAACATTTTGATCGTTTGATAGTTAAACTGGAACTGTCGTCTGGTATACAGGTTATGGTAAATGAATATCTCCCCCACTTATAAGATGTTTTTCTCATCAATCCAACTATCATGTGACTCATTGAAACCCAACCAACGTACTTTAACTTTACCAGATTTGCGCTGTAAAATTTTTCTACCAAATAAATGTTAGGGTGTGTTTTCTGAAGTTCAGCTTCATAGAAACCGCCTTGAATGAGCTGACCAAACATGTCTTCTAGAAGATACGTAATTGGGTTATTCAATTGAATTTTAGTGATTTTAAATAGTTCTGTGGTCCAGTTGGGGGTATACCCTTTTGCAAAAACGTGTTTTGTTTTTCTTATTCTCACTATATCTCCAACTTTGAATTTTCTCTTACCTACAACTGTCATATTTCTAAATGAATTAATAATTGTATCTTTTGTTACATCACTTGGGGGCATTTTTGTTGTACTATGAATCCTATTGTTGTAGTTGTCAACGAGGGAAGGTAATATGTTAATCCACTTGTAGGTACCATTTAAGCTGAAATATTTAAATAAGTTCTCTTTTGTTACTATATGTACTATAATGGTTTATTCCATATTTGTGCATTAATTTTTTAAAGTGAAAATTGAAGTATTCTCTTCCCTGGTCAGTCTGAATATGTTTTGGCTGCCTCCCATTTCTGAGGATTTCTTCAAACGCTCGTGTTACTTCTTCACCAGATTTTGTTTTTAGGGGCTTTGCCCACATGTACTTAGAGAAACAATCGATTACAACTAGAATGAAGTTATAATTTTTATTTTCTTTGGCGAATAAGTTTAATTGAGCTAAGTCATTTTGCCATGTTTCATCAAACCCTTTAATAATGGTTTGACGTCGAGGAAAATTTGTTCTCACTGGTCGATGAAGTTCCTTGATAATTTGTATTTTTTCTTTAGAGTGCTGCATTTCATGTTGTTCCTAAGAAGGATCGCCATCAACTAAAATGCGATTACTTTAAAGTTTGTCCATTGTTTTGAAGGTCAATCTTATGTTTAAGGTCTTTTAAGTCTTTTCTCAATGTTATTTCTAGTTGTTTCACAGCATGCAATTCAGTAGAATACTTACTCATATCAGCTCGCACATCGTTAATAACGTTTTGGTGTGCATTTAGTTGTTGGTTAATAGAAGTTATATGTTTCTGTTCCAGCACATCAAAAGAGCTTTTAAGTTCGGTAAATGCTTGATTAATGGAGATTATTGAACTATCATTTCTCTTTTTCAGCTCTTCAATTTCACTATTTGTTTGATTTATATTATTTAATACCTGTTGCAGAGCATCCTTTTTCTCATTTATATTTGAGGTAAGGGAAGCAATTAAATTATCATGTTTCTGCTCCAGGTTTTCAATAGAGCTGTTAACTTCACTAAATGTTTGATTTATATTATTTAATACCTCTTGCAGAGCATCCTTTCTCTCATTTTTATAGTTTGTTGCAGATTCCATAAAATCATTAATATTATTTTGTAATTGCTGACTAGATTTACTAATTATGTCATTTTGCTGCTTTTCCAAGGTTAACTTAACGTTTTGAATTGCTTCATCAACGTATTTCTTATTTGCAGCATCTGAATTGTTTTTAGGTTCCTTAATATTATAAATTGATATATTTCCAAACTCAAAATTCCCATCAGGTTCAATTCTGAATGGTAATCTCAATGTGGGTAATGGTGTGTGTGATGAAGGTTATACAGATGTTCGACCAAACTTGTCCACACTCATGGTAAAACTGTTTAAATTTAACAGATTTACCGTATTATATTACCTTCTTTTAGTTCATTAATTCTTCGAAATTCTACGAAATCCAAATTTACAATTGGCAGAGTTGTTTCTTGTTGTGTTAATGCATACATTATATAGACTAAGTTAAGGGGTATAGAAATCTCAGTTATACATAGAGTAATTTTTAATTACCAAAAAATATATATAAAATTTCAGTTCCTTAATTATTTGGTTAGTATTATGCTAGTTCCCGACAAACACGGAGGTTCTGGCATAGTTAACACTCTAATTAATAAATTATCTGTTTAATTACACATACCAGGTTATCAGTTTTGTGGACCAGGTACGAAACTCGAAGGACGTCTTGCAAAGGGTCAGACTGGTGTCAATAAATTGGGTAACGCTTGTCGTCAACACGATATATCTTACAGTCACCATAAATCTCTCAGTGAACGTCATAAAGCAGATTTGGAACTAGAGAATAGGGCTTTGGAAAGAGTTAAAGACAAAGACGCCAGTTTAGGAGAAAAAACCGCTGCTTAGTTTACAACTAATACAATGAAGGTAAAAAGAAAACTAGGACTTGGTATTAAAAAGAAGTGTAGTGGAGGTGCTCTTTCGTTTCGACAACATGTTCTCGTACCCATTTTAGAAGCGCTTAAGAAATCTTTTGAATCATCAGGGAAAGGTTTTAAACCCGGAAAGATATTTTCAAACCATCATTACAGGCATTAAGAATAGCTAGAATGAGAATAAAAAAAGCTGGCGGTCGCAAAAGGATTCGGGTACCCAGAATAATACCATTTAATTCAAAAACGGGAGGTATTTTACCATTAATACCAATCTTTGCAGGACTGTCTGCATTAGGTTCATTGGCGGGGGGTGCCAGTGCTATAGCGAAAACTGTTATTGACGCTAAAAATGCCAAAAAGACTTTGGAGGAAAATCATCTTCATAATAGTGCCATGGAAGAACTTGGGCACAAAGGTTCTAGTCTTTATTTGAAAAAGTATCGGAAAGGTGGGTACGGTCTTTTCCTAAAGAATCAAAAAAATCTCCCAATAAAGCTACCCAAATGAGCATTATTTAATCATGAGCTTGAAAAATACGCTAAAAGATTAAATATATCAAAATTTCGGGGAGTATTTATGCGAGACACATTACCACGCAAACCACATAGGAAAGAAACAGCTATTGTTAACTTAGACATAAATAGAAACCCCGGTACGCATTGGGTAGCTTATGTAAAAAATGATGCTTCTGTAGAATATTTTGTCAGTTTTGGAGATTTGAAACCACCTAAAGAGTTGGTGTCTTATTTCGGACCCCACGTAAAAATTCAATATAACAGTTATCCTTACCAAACTTATGACCAAACAAACTGTGGACATTTGTGTTTGGGATTTCTGTATAATAAGGGATGATTGGTATGAAAATGTTCAGTCATGTCTGTGATCCTAACGTTGAAGGGTCACACTTCTATACTTTCAATTGATTTCGAACCACCAATACTGTTAAATCCTGACTATAATCACGGATAGATTAGCTTTATTAAGCTTTCATTCATACAATAGTATTCCTAATATTGAAAAAGGTGCAAAATTTTATTCAATGTTCCATGTCCACCTGAGGGGGTATTAGAGCAGTTGAGAACTTTGTTAATGAGAATAATACAAATATATGAATAGAACAATATTTATTGTAATTAAATAAAAATAAAATATAAATTTTACAATCTGTTTTTATTTAATATATAATTAATAATTATGAATGAAAAACATGATAAACATATGCAATATAACATCATAAGCTACAAATATCCATTAAAATTATTAATCGTAAAAATATAATAAATATGATTCAAAGCTACTCTTTATACCCCCAAGGAAGGGTATCTGTTGAAGCAGGTAGTAACTGACGCTTATCGTCATAAGGATTAAGGGCTATTTTGGTTTGTTCTATACTGTAAATGTTATGGGCAAATGATTGAATTGTTCTTTGAGAAATCAACTTTTCTTTGTGATCCGTTAAACAATTAAGGTAGTCTTGAAAAGATATTTTATTTTAGACAATGCTAGATTTGATCCCCTTAGAATTTTTTGTGCATTTATCCTCATTAGTATCATATATTTTGAATGTATACATCTTTGATCTCAAACCAATGAACACTTTAATGATTTTACCATTAACCTCATCTTTCATAAGGCCAGGAACTTTTTTATTTACAAGAGGTATATTGTATTGATTATCTGGGGGATAATCACTTGTGTCAAACTTGCATATGTCAGCTTTAATAATTTCTTCATGTACATTATCAGAGTTTATTTCATATATTAAGCTGTCTGTGTCTGTATATAACAGTTTGCATCTACCAGGGAATTTCTTAAGCATATATCCATAATGGAAATCGTACACACATGTTTTTGAAATTTCTAAAATTGACATCCCTACATATAGAGGTTTATTAAATACAATATTTAATTTGTTCAACTCTATTGCCATTAAGTTATCACTAAAAATAGTGCGATTATGAAACGCTGGATTCGATATTAAATTTTTTGCACCATACCGTCCCTCCCATTTATTCACTAATTTCACGACCCGATGTTTTCTTATATTTTCCATTGTTTTACCAAAAACTGCGTTATTTGCCGATTTGTAAAGGTTTTTTTCGAAATTAGTAGTAGCTTTAGTTCGCAGTTTGGTATTTAAATCAATATATGGTTTTAACCATGGACTTTGACTGAATTTCAATATGCGGTGAATCTTTTTAAGTTTCAACCCATACTGTAGAGCTTGCTTTACATTTTTATAATGGATAATATATTTTTGTTTATCATAAAGTGTTGTCCTCAATTTGGGTAATTTAGACCCTGGTGGGATAGAATGTTCAGCACAGAATGGCAAATCCTTGTGCGTTTTATGAAGACTTGCACAGTATTCCAAATCAACTTCTAATATATAACCTTCTAGAGAATCATCAGATATGGAATTAACATAAAAAATTTCCACATTTTCCACCCATTGAAAATTCCCATGTGGTAGTGGCTGACTCATTGCCCACCCATATAAATTATTGACATCTAGATAGAGGATATAGGAAGATTCAGATACAGCATTGACTTATTCCACCTCGAATTCCTTTCTCAATAAAAAGAAGAACATCTACGTCCTGAATTGTTTCCAATTTGCATTTGGTATACTTTAGCATGCATGTCCACGTATAACCTAGCATAGTATAGAACCAAGCTGGATCTAACCCATATGTGGAGTGCGCCTTAGTACGGAAATTTTCAAATACATCTGCTAAAAGCAGTACATCAGTTTTTAAATATAGGTCAGAATATTCAGAGTTTGGGCATGCTGATAATTGTCTGCAGAAAGTTCAGTGTCACAGAGTTTGTTATAGAAGTGCTTAATTGAAGGAAGATTTAGAGGAAAATGCTGTATATTCCAAACGTTTCGGGGTCTAGATCAGACTCCGTTGTCTAAGAAACTACGGATTAAAAAGTTACAATTCCAAGATGTAAATTTAAATATTTGACAATGTTTATTATTTGATTTTTGACGCAATTTCCTTTAAAGTGTGGTGTTATTTCCCAATAAACACTTAGACATTAATTAAAATATTATTTAATTTTTCAAATTTAGAAATTTGATCCAAAGTTAAGATGATAGTCTGTCAGAATGTTTTTCAACTGGAAATAAAGTTGACATTATAGCCCATGCAAAACAGGCATTATCATTATAATTTTTCACATTGACACATGCATGTTTTCTAGAAATTTCCTCCGGTAATCTAATATAAGAAGAACCTGCATTATTACTAAAATAAAATTTGTTTATATTCACTTCTAAATTTACAATCCTACTCAGTGAAAATCCGCTATCTTTTTCTTTCTATCTTCTCTTTTTCGGAAAATTCTTGTAATTTTGATAAAATTTTATCCTTAAATTCCCGAAACCAACTATGGAGTACTGTTCCATGATCTACTAGAACATTTTTTGTGTTAAAATATTTAAAGTCACATATTTCCTGGCCCTGTGAAGTTTTAGTGTTTACTTTAACTGTTGGATAAGATTTCAAAATATTTGAAATACGTGATTTGATAAGATGAAATGCATCGTCTACGAATTGAATAATATCTTTATGTTTTAAATTTATAATTACCCCAGTCCTAATTCTACCCATGAAAGCTGACTCTACATCTTCCCACTGAACCCTTGTACTACGTTTTCTATCATCATTCACAATTGGATTTAATAAAGTTTTAATTTGAGTTCGCAATTTTTTTAAATAACATAAATCGAAGACGAATTTGGCTATTAATATGTTTTAACCATGTATTTTTCATTTCATCATTTGAATTTTGTAATAACTCAAAAGCCTTATGAAAAATAGATTTAATGTCAGTACTAACCTGCATTTTTGGAGTAGCTTTGAATCCTCTAAATTTCGATTATTTCGAACTTGGTAATGGGTTGGTATTTTCCAGTTGCTTCCTCAAGTCCTCGGAAAGCTACTGCGTATTTCTCTGGAATACAGTTTTTTAGTTGGGGCTTAAAGGCTGCTGTCACTCGTGGCAAAAAACAGCTATTTTCTTCCAAATCTAAGAGAATCGATTCTCCGTATTTTCCATTTACCACCCTTGCTGCCAATATTTTAAATGTTTGCCCCTCCGGTAGGTCCTTTAGTTTTATCAGGGGCTTGCGTTCCGCAACTGCAGAAACATTGATTGCTTGTAAATTCATATTTACTAAAAATGGAATTGAAATAATCAAAAAATGTAATACAAACAAAAAAAACTTACTTTTTATCAGCACCCTTTGTACCAAGAAATTAGTAAATATGTCGTCGAAGAATTGCACTTTATCACCAAAACTTGGTAGAAGTTGATACAGTCAAAGCAATTTGAACTCTGAATAAAAAACGCGGTTTAATTTCCTTATTTATACGATTATCATCACCACTAATACCACATTTAAAAACACATAAATTGGGAACGTAAATGTTTGCGGTCTTTAAATTCCTGATTTCTAAAATAAAAACTGTTATATGAATACTTACATCAAGTTTGCGGCTAACATGCAAACATTCAAATCCGCTTTACTAAGATAAAATATAAATAATGGTATTTCACCGGATACTGATAAAACAATGAGCTAATTGTTTGCAATAAACTTGTGGTTCTTTAGTTCCGCCTTACTAAGATATGATATAAACATTGGTATTTCAACGGAAACTGATAAAGATATAACACAACTTTTTGTGGTTGGGATGTGGTTTTTTTTAAATTAAATTGTAAATAATGATATTTTACCGGAAATTGATAAAAACCATGACGTCAGTGTTTGCGATCTTTTTGTGGTTGTTCAGTTCCGGTTTACTAAGATAACATATAAATGTTTACGACAATTTTTAATCAATCTATTTTCTGAGGTTTTTATTATTCATATAATTTTTAAACAGTAAATTTATTGGGTTTTCTAATATCAACATGATTTTCCTTAGGAAATATACTTTTTACCACTTAACTGCGATTAGGAGTACAATGAATGTTTATAGAAGAATTATACTGGTAGATAAATTTTAAAAACGGAAATGTCGCAGGATATATAAGAAATATATTAACAATAATAAGTTTAGTTTCGTGTAAATCGTTAAAGTTAAGAAGTGAGTTAAAATGGCCAGTTTTTTTGAAGAGATTGAAGAAGAAATTGCAATGATGCAAAATCGAGAGAAGGCAGCTAACGAAATACTATGGGACAGGAGTGAATATACCCAACTACAACTATTGACAAGTAGATTAACTCCTCCCGTGTATATTCAGAGGTATTTCGACGAAAAGTAAGTTTTTAATCCTCATACATATAATTTTTTCAAACAATTTTAATTTTAATTAAATGACAGTCCCTCTGTTCGATTTTTAGAAGAGATCGAAAGAGGCAGCTAGAAATCCACGGAATGAGTTCATAAAAATGGATTTGTCAATAAATCCATATATCTCTTCCGTGGAAGAAGGGAATCATATAGAAGAAATGTAAGTTTTTACAAAGCATTTCTCTCGTTATGTATATGTTCAAATATATCTTTGATTATTACAGTGGATTAAAGGTGAACTCCCCTATAGGCAGTCAGGACTGCCAAAATGGGTGTGATCTGCACTTTTGTTTCTGTGAAGAATCCATAAAAATTCACAAGATGGATTCCAGTACAAGGTAAATTTATAAAATTTAATTCTTGCTTCATGATCTCAAACATTTTCTTTTATTTTAATAGTAATATAACGTGTCCAGAAACAATGCCTGATTCACCCATTGCACCCACCGGGGGACAACCAAGTGAAAGGTAAATATGCAAACTTTTTTTCTCTTATTTATTAATTAATATATATTTTTTGTTACAGTGAAAAGACTCCCAATTCACGGTCCACCATAAAGTGGCAGCAGTGCCAATATTATGGCAGTCAGTACTGCCATAATTGCAATATGAGTTTCTGTTTTTGTTCCTTATCAATAAGGATCCATAAAAATATTTAATTCAAGGTATATTATTAATGTTTCTTTTATTTTTCCTTTTATTTGTTGCTCTCCAGAAAATCTTATATATTTTTTGTTTTTACAAAAACAGAAACGGCGGAGCTCACCTGCGACAGCCCACTTATTTCATTTTTTATTTTATAGGTTACATATATTTACATTAATATTCAACTATTTAATAAAATTATATATGTTTATAAACAGTTTTTTCATTTCATTTACAAAAATCGTAAAAGACATTTAAATTCAAATTCTAAACATTTTCCTTCACTTCACTTTCTAAGTTCTAAGAGTTAACAATAATGGAAGAACAAACATATAATATTTTTGAATCTTTTGAAATAAGACTGGCAACATTTGAAAAATGTTCTTTTCCGAAAACCAATTTGGCTGCAGCAGGGTTCATTTACTCTGGAAGAGACGATGTAATTATATGTCCCTTTTGCAAAACTGAGGGACATAAATGGATGCCTAATGACGATCCTCTTATAGATCACTTACGATGGAGTCCATTGTGTCCTTTCCTTCAGATTGACGACACCATATCAAAATTACCTGTATACAATAATAAGTGTACATTTGAAAGCAGATTAGAAACATACAACACTTGGCCAAAAGCATTAGTTCAAAGACCTCATGAATTAGCAAAAGCTGGGTTTTTTATACTGGGCATGGGGACCGAATTATTTGTTTCAATTGTCGTATCGAACTAAATGACAGATGACATTAAGGAAAGACATTCTAAGATGTTCAGTACATGCATCCTATTAAGTGAAGAAAGTGATGAACAAAACTCTCAAACACCACACTGCAGAATCTGTCTTAAAAAAGATCTTAGTATAGTTTTTTTACCATGCAAGCATACTGTTTGTTGTACCGATTGTTCATTTAAGGTTAAACAATGCTGTATTTGTAGAAAAGATATACTTAGTTATTTAAAAATATATATTCCATAAACATCTTTTATTTACTTGAACGCATTTTCCCACAAAAACACTCTTCAACTATCACAGTGTCACACGGACTTTGCAAAGAACCACAGAACACACGACAGACGACGTTACAACCTGTCATCCCACAAAACACAACGTCAACCACGAAACACAACCACCTTTCAACATAACCTCATCATTTCAGCCCCCATTACATAACCTATACACACACACAATCAGCCCCCATAACTTCTCACACATCTCAACACCCACAAACATAACCTCACTTTTCATCAAACACACCACTCAGCCCCCATAACAGCCATCAGGTCCCCCCAAAAGAACGACACCCGGAAGACAACACACATAACCTCACAATTACACATCACCCCATCCAGACACCACCAACATACACCGGGGGCCCCAGCTGAACCCCCCACGAAAGCACACCCAAAGACAAGACACATAACCTATAAACACATAACCTATACACACATAGGACACCAAACATCAGCCCCCACACCAATGACACATAACCTTACACGGGGCCCCAGCGGAGCCCCCCACGGAAACACACCCAAAGACAACACACATAACCTATAAACACATAACCTTACACCAAACATCAGCCCCCCGGCCCCCACACCAATGACACATAACCTATATTCACATAACCTTACACGGAGGCCCTCCACCGACATACAAACAACACGGGGGCCCCAACGGAGCCCCCAGAGGAACCCTACGGGCGCACACCACATCCAAAACACCTAGATGCGCAGCCCTAAGCCACTTCCGGTCTAGAAACCCCGTTGTTATTCTACTGGGGTGCTTTGCGGATATTGTTTTATCAATACTTCAACCGAATTTTGCACGGACATGTCTGACACCTTAACATCTAAAGGAACATTATCAAATAACAGCTCGTTCTCGACATCGCCTTGGTAGACTTTTTGACCAGCATAGAGTAGCTTGTCTTGGCCGAACAATACAAAATTTTCATTTTGTGTGGCACGGGATCCATTGTGTAAACGAGCCACCTCTTCGGTCACACCTTCGTACAACATAACCATGTATTTGTCACTGAACTTTTAAAAGTAATTTATGCCAACTGCTAATTTCTACATTAGTTCTCAATTTATTATTTAGATCACAAGTCTTTTTTGTTTGGATAATAATGTTAAATTGATTATTAGAGTACCTGTACTGCTTTTTATTAGTTGGCGTTTGGAGGACCGGAACCCCGTAAGCGAGTCGATCTAAATGAACTACCTTTAATTTAGCCTTGGGGTTTCGACGGATCCGGTAGCCGACGTCATTAAGCCTCTTGACCACCTCGTACGGACCATCCCAGGCGGGTTTAAGCTTTGGGGATTTACCCTTGCTCCGTTGGGGGTTGTACAGCCAGACCTTCTGGAATACATTAGATTCGAAGTTGCGCCCCTGGTCTGAATGTAATTCCATTGGGACGCCAAACCTGCTGAATAGTTGTTCTACTAGTACCGTCGCTACCGTGGTTGCCTCTTGGTTGGGTATCGCATATGCCTCAGGCCATTTGCTGAAGTAATCCATTGCGACCAGAATGTATTTGTTCCCCCTCTCAGACTCTGGAAACGGACCGGCGACATCGATGGCGATTCTCTCAAATGGGACGCCCACATTGTACTGCTGCATTCTGCTCTTGGTCCGGGTTTTCGGACCCTTACTGGCCGCACAGGTGGCACATTTGCGGCACCAAGCTCTGACGTCTTCGAAGTAATTCACCCAGTAGGGTTTTATTCATGCCCAGGTGGCCTCCGATAATTCCATCATGTACTTCGATCAGGATGGCTGGTACCTTTTTCTTTGGAACTACCAGTTGGGACTTGGTATCTCGTCCAGCAGCGCTTTCCCAAACTCGCTTGAGCATTCCATTGTCTACTCTTAGAGAGTCCCATTGAGCCCATAACGACTTCAGCACGCCGGAGTATCTAGCTACCTCGTCCCATCGTGGCCTGGGTGCTCCTCTCGTTTTGAGTGACAAGATTGGTTTTTTGTCTGGATCAGCCATTTGGTCCTGGATGCACTGTTGCGTTGTCCAGTCTTCATTGGCCTACACTCGGATCTGCCTGATGGGGATACCCTCTCGCTCTTCCGTTCTCTGACAATGTCCGCATTCCGCTCTACAGGGTCTTCTGGATAGGGCATTGGCATTATTGTGCAAACGGCCGGCACGGTGTTCCACCTTGAAGTCGTATTGCTGTAATTTCTCCATCCATCTGGACAGTTTTCCTTTCGGTGTCTTCATGTCCAGCAGCCATTTGAGTGCGGCATGATCTGTTCGGATTAAGAAATGACGACCATAGAGGTATTTGTGGAAATGGTCTACAGCTCTTATTATTGCAAGAAGTTCTTTTCTGGTGACGCAATAATTTCTTTCCGGTTTCGAGAATCCACGGCTGTAATACTCGATCACCCTCTCTTCACCATCTTGCACCTGGGATAGGACGGCCCCCAAACCTGTGTTGCTGGCGTCGGTGTCTAAAATGAACTTGCCGGACTGTGTAGGAAAGGCCAGGATTGGGCTGGAACATAGTGCTGCCTTCAGTCGTCTGAATGATGTTTCGCAATCCTGATTCCAACGGAAGGTCTCTTTCTCAGTGGTCTGCCGATGTAGAGGGGCGGCGATGATGGCAAATCCCTCAACAAAACGCCGGTAGCATGAACAGACGCCCAAGAAGCTTCGGAGTTCATGCTTGTCTCTTGGGACTGGCCAATCACGGATGGCTGCTATATTGTCTTCGTTGGTGCGGATTCCTGACTCGGACACGACGTGGCCCAAACACTCTACTCTTTTTGGAACAAGGAACACTTCTTCGGGTTGAGTCTCAGGTTGGCGTTATTCATTATGGAGAATACTTCGCCCAGGTCTTTCAGATGGTCGTCGAATGTCTGACCCACGACTAGAATGTCGTCGAGGTATACTAAGGACGTCCTCCATGTTAACCCGCTCAGTACATACTCCATTAGCCTCTTAAATGTAGCGGGTGCATTACATAACCCAAAAGGCATGACCGTGAACTGAAACAGCCTTTTACTGGTGGAGAACGCTGTCTTCTCTCTGTCGTTTGCGTGTAGATCAACCTGCCAATATCCACTTTTTAGGTCTAGTGTGGAGAACCGACGGGAGCCTGCTAGTGTGGTCAAAGTGTCATCGATTCGGGGTAGTGGATAGTTGTCTTTCTTCGTGACGTCATTCAACTTTCTGTAATCCACACAAATTCGAGTGGTTCAATCCTTCTTTTTAACTAGCACGACGGGAGCAGACCATGGGCTGATGTATGGCTCAATAACTCCACTATGTAACATGGACTCGATGTTGTCCTCGACTGCCTGTTGTTGGCCCAATGGTAGTCGTCTAGGTGGTATTCTGATGGGTTGAGCCTTTCCGGTATCTATTCGATTCTGGATGATGTTGGTGCGACCGGTGGTTCCATCTTGACTGTTAAAAATTTTCCAGTGCTTTGTGATAAATTGCTTGGCTTTCTTCTGCAAACTGTTGTAGGAACTGTTTACTAGGCCCTGTCTCCTTCACCGACGTCCGGTACTCTTCTTCGCAATTGATGATGGTCTCTACTGGCTCGAAACAAGCTATCTCTTGACCATTGGCAATTATGATGTCATTGTTGGACAAATTCAGGACTCTGATTGGTATATCTCGTCCGGTTTTAACTATAGCCCGTCCAACTAAGTAGTCAAGAGCTGAGTGTACGGGCTCCACCATTCCAACATGCCCATGAATAATCTGTTCCGTTCGACCGGGAATTCTAGCTGAAGACTTTGTCACAATTTTTATGGGGGTGACTGATGTGTTGACGGGCCGTGTCAATACAAATTCCTCATTTAGGAACCGAAGAAGATCATATCTCGGGTCGAACATAAATCCGTGCTGGCTAATTAGGTCCATTCCCAGTATAAAATCGTCCTCAATATTCGCTACCAGGACCCTATGCCGGATCATGTTGTCCCCTATCTGTGGCACGACATCTGCCTCACCCTGTATTTACATGGACTCGCCGGTGACTGTTCTGAGCTGGATGTTATTGGTAACTGGCGGAATTTCTGATGCTCTCAAAACCCTGGACTTGGTAATGGACACAGCGGCGCTGGTATCCATGGTGATGGTAACTGCTCGCCCATTGATGGTGCCTCTGATGACTAGGCTGCCGCTATCTCGGCAAAATCCCCGGATGGATAATGTTTTGGGGGCTGGTGGAGGGTCAGTCAGCATTCGCCCCCTTATGCTGACTGGCTGACGGTCCCTGGACACGTGTAGGCTTACTCGGCAGTCACGTTGGAAGTGTCCTGTCCGACCGCAGCGGTAACATGCCCCTCTGGTGCCAGTTCTTTGTGACCGTTCTAATATTTTGTTCAGACCAGCCAGCAGCGCTTGAAATGGTGACTCTGACTCTCCCTGGTTAAATGAATTGAATCAACCATATCAATCATGCAAAAAAAAACATTCAACGTCGTCACCTCTTAATGCTTTCTCGGCAGCAAAATAAATTTGCGAAATTTATTTCCAACGGAATGAATGAATATCCCGAACTTGCTTTCTCTTTTAACAAATAAAGAAACGAAAATTCAATGCGGTTTTCAACAATAATTGCAACGAAAAATCAATGGTTTGATCGATAAACTCTGCACGGAATTAACTCAAATTGAATCCGGCTCGAAGTTGGACCAAATTATGGAATGTCTTCGATGGCACATTACATATAATATCCAAAAAGAAGTATGAATTAGGTGTTGCGATTTTAGTTTAATGCTGGTTCAATGCAAGTATGTAATTGCCGAAGGACCTTTAGCGGAAATGAATCACCAAATAAAAGTTAATCACTGACCTTTTACGTCGAAGCTCTGCAGGTGGTGTTTTCTTGGTTCTTCTTTCTTCAGAGGCTACCCCCGCAACAGCAGGAACTGATTTTAGAGCTTCGTCTGGACAACACGTTACACAAAAAATAGCGACGTAATGTTCATTGATTGAACAAACTAAAATGCGGGTTTAACAACAAATGATGCGCTTTTGTAAACACAAAAGAAACAAAATGAAATCGGTTTAGCGGTTGTTACGACCGGAACTATAACTCGCGAAATCGTAACACAATAACAACAAAAAGCGGCCGTCTTACAGATGGAATCAAAAGCGTCCGAATAGCTCGGAATACAATACAGGAATCACGAATACTGTCTTTATTTTACACGCAAAAAATACTTAAAATTAGCATTAGCACGACGGAATGTTTTGGAAAAGGTGCAGAAGTTTAAAAATCAATGAAGTAATTCAATCAAATTTAAAACAATACACTAAACAAATTGCGGGAACGTAACATTCGAGATGGCAAATAAATTATTCAACGTTACGGCATTACTTAGCAAAAACTGTACAATTGATTGTCTTTGTTTCCAATTAATAGATGCACTCTGACAATTAGCTTCTTTTATGTTTACATTTAATTCGTATAACATTCCATGACCATAATTTGGTAAATTATTTTAAAATAATTCATAACGATCTTTGTTTATACTGTTTAAAAAAACACTAATACAGTTAAATGTAAAATTATAATTTGGAAATGCACACAACAAAATGCTTTCCAAGTTCTTAAGTTTTTTTGTAACCCTATTGAATTTTCAGATTTACTACAAACTTCTGATGTCTTTATAAACTCGTCATTAATTATTAAAAATATTCCTTGTAAGTCAAATTTATTTAAAACGATATACTGTATTGATAGTGTTTCGTTGATAAATTTCGAAAAAAATGGTGTTTTCTTTACGATAAACAAAATCTATCAAAACTAACGGTTTCGTGACACTTATAATATCTGAATCCATTTTAAAATTATCAAATTATAGTGCACGCAAAAAGCTACTTAATGCACCGTTGTTAGCGGATCCAATATCGATTAATGAATGTAGGTTTTACTTTTTATTTGTAATCTTATTCCCCCCTCCTCTCACCGAATTAATATATTTAAATACAAAAGGAAGCGTAAAATACCATTCTAATTTTAGTAGTAACCATATCCCAGTGTGATATTTATGATTATCTCTATCACGAAGCACCGTATCGGCATACTAGCGGAAAATACGATATTACTATATGTAAATCTTCCATTTTATATATAACAGTCTCTTCGTTAATAGATATATTAACGAAGAGACTGTTAAAAAAAGAGAAAATATACATACACATTTATAAACGAATTCATTAACTTATTTTTAAGTTTTCTTGCAAATTGCAAAATTAAATCATTAACTTGTGAACAAACAATAAATCTCGTAAAAGAAATTTTAAACTCCAATGATATTTTACATAATTTATTAAAGCGTAATGTATCGTATACTGCCTGCATTCAAACTGTTACCAATCCCACTAAACGTGAATGAGTATTTAATTATGATTGGTAGTTCGTTAGAAAAAGATATTTTGAAAAAAATTTTAGAAATGGCTAAATTTCAAGTTGATATTAAAAAACACCATTTGCTAAAAGGTACATATATGTTATGTATCACCCTAACAATGAACCTATTGTAAAAAGACACTACGCAGTTAGAAATATTAATCATTTAACCTAGTAATGACTTTTAAGTAACAAACAGGAAACACCTACACTTTAGCAAATTCAGCACTACGTAGCGTCTTTACCCACGCCTAGACAAGAGATTATAAATAGGAATAATAATTCATTTACAGAGGATTTTTGAGTTAGTCTGTAGTTAGCTTCCAACCAGTCATTTAAGTGTTTTAAACATATAATTATTTAAATTGTTCAACTAATAAATAAAAGTAGAATCAGTGAACATTTGTATTTCCAGCTTCGAAATAAATATATTTTTTAAAAAGGGTTTTTAAGTCCTAAAGACCCAACAAATTTGGTGCAGTCAGCACGGATGCAGAAAAACCAATTTGAACTTGACCAGCAAAGAACGAAAATCCAGTCCCAGCCAAGCGAAAATTGACCAGACCAGATTTCGAGAAAGCAGTCAACAACGAATTGGGTGACTTCCAAGTTTTTAATCTACACAAAGAACCAACTACGACAACTCAGATCCCCAGGGATAAATCAACGGTAAGACAAAAGATTTTTATTTGTGGCATTGCTATATATATATATATATATATATATATATATATATATATATATATATATATATATATCCTCATATCCTTATAATAAATAAAAGTTTATATTCATTAAACAAACGGTAATACAAGATATTATCTTCGAAACTTCCACAAAAAGGGGTTAATTTTTGACTGAGCGTAAATCAAGCAAAAGTATAATCCGCGAGTTCGTCTTTGAGCGCAAATCTTAGTGAATTCGAGCAAACGTAATTGGAGGTTTTCAGTTAGTTTGAAGTGGAAAACAAGAATAATTTTCAATTTTAAAAAGTCACTATAACATTTCCAATATGAGCCAAGAAAATATATATGAACCTGAATATCGATTAAGCGAGTTATGTCAGATAATCCCTGAGTACGACGGCGATTCAATTCTTTTAAACACTTTTTTAAACTCCTGCGATGCAGCATTCGACGTCGCAAATGATCAGCAAGCGTATCTCCTCACGATATATTTAAAAAATAAACTTAAATGTAGAGCCTCGCAACTAATAAATTCACGCGATTTAAAAACATGGGAAAGTATAAAAACAATACAAAAACACATTTCGGCGATTCCCGCGACTTAACAAGTCTCATATATATTATCTTCAACAAATCAAACAAGGTACGAATGAAAATCCACAGAATTATGTACACAGAATCAACGCCCATCATTCTAAATTATATGCAGCAATTAATCAGCAGTTAACTTTAACCCGCGAACAAAAGGATGCACAACAAGCGTTAGTTGATAAAGTAGCATTACAAACTTTATTAGTAAGTCTCGACGCAAAGGTAGGCGCGATTGTACGGGCCTCACGACCTGCAAACCTTTCAGAAGCAGCAAATATTGTAAAGACGGAATACCAGCTGAGTTATCTGGAACAGCGAAAACCGTGCGTAAATTCCCCCAATGTTAACAAAAATTAAAAATTCTGTAACTATTGCAAAAAATCAGGGCACACAATTAATGAATGTCGACAAAAACAAAATAACGATAGATTCAGAAATTCATACAATAATCAAAATCCATCTTATCAACGCAATTTCAATCAAAACTTTCAAAGAAATGATAATACAGGTTATCATTCTCAACAAAGGTACGACAATAATTACCACAGACGTGATAATACTGCTTATCATAGTCAAAATTCAATTCGACCTTACCTGGAGGTCGATTTGAATTCAAAATCGAAACTTCCAGAATGGATCACAAAGAAGCTACCATTTAAACGAGACGAGAGCAGGAACAGAGACTGGCTCTTCTGCTCAAGGGGCTTCAACCAGTCAAACGCAAACTCAAAGAAACAAAGAGAACCGAAACAAAATATAAAAATACGGCAACACACGTCTAAAGAAAATAACTTATTTTATATAAAATCACGCAACGGAGAATTAAAATACTTATTAGATTCAGGAGCCGGAATAACTATTATAAAACCTATTTCCTAAAGAATTAATTAAATCTATCAACCCAATACAAGTACACGGTGTAACAAATCAATATATCGAAATAACGCAATCGGTAAGAAATAATTTTTTCACAGAAGATGAACAAGATGAAATGGATGTATATCTTTACAATTTAGACATGAACTTTGACGGAATACTAGGCATAGACTTTTTGCAAAAATACGAATGCATCATTGACATAAAAAATCGTAAATTAATTACAAAAACCAAAACTGTACCGTTGTATAAAGAAAATGAAATAACAATTGAGCCGCGAATAGAACAAATATTCAAATTAAAATGTGATCAGTTAAATAAGGAATTAATTTTAAATTCACCAGAAAAAGATGGTGTTATAATTTCAAACTGTTTAATAAAAACCAACAAAAAAGGTGAATTCTATACTTCAATTCTAAACAAAACCGAAGAAATAAAAAACGTAATTTTTGACAATTTACATTTTGAACCCTTCATCGAAGAGAAGAAAGAAGACCGAAAACAAACTTCAGTGTTCAACATAAAAATCCAGAATCACTATACAAGGCAGCAACGAGTCGAAAAAGCTCTGCGAACCGACCATTTAAATAAAGAAGAAAAAGATGCCATAATCCCTTTATGCAAACGTTACACCGACATCTTTTATTTAGAAGGAGACGAGTTATCATTCACAAACAAAGTGAAACATAAAATAGATACGGGACAAGCGAAACCAATTTATACGAAATCATACAGATATTCATAAACAAGAAGTGAAAACGCAAATAAATAAAATGTTGGAACAAAGAATAATACAACCCTCATCATCGCCATGGTCATCACCAGTTTGGGTAGTACCAAAAAAGCTAGACGCTAGTGGAAAACAAAAATGGAGAGTAGTGATTGATTACAGAAAGCTAAATAATGTAACAACAGATGATATATATCCATTACAAAATATCAACGATTTATTGGACAAATTAGGAAGATGCAAATATTTTACGACATTGGATTTAGCGTCAGGATTTCATCAAATAGAGATAGATCCTGCAGACATTGAGAAAACAGCTTTCACAGTGGAAAATGGACACTACGAATTTAGAAGAATGCCATTCGGATTAAAAAACGCACCAGCGACATTTCAACGCGTTATGGACAATGTATTTACAGGAATTCAGAACGAACGAGCATTAATTTATATGGATGATATCATATCCTATGCATCATCACTTCAAGAACATATAAACAGATTAACAGAATTATTCGAAAGATTAAGAAGAGCAAATTTAAAGCTACAACCGGATAAATGCGAATTTTTGAAAAAAGAAGTATCTTACTTAGGACACATTGTCACAGAAAACGGAGTAAAACCGAATCCAGAGAAAATAAAGGCAGTAAAAGAATTTCCGATTCCCAAAAATCCCAAAGATATAAAAAGTTTCCTAGTATTAGCAGGTTACTACAGAAAATTCATCAAAGACTTCGCAAAAATAGTAAAACCTCTCACGCAATTATTAAAGAAAGATGTGAAATTTGACTTTAACCAAAAGTGTATCGAATCATTTGAAAAATTAAAAGAAACTCTAACAAATTTCCCTATACTTCAATACCCAGATTTTGAAAAAGAATTTAATATCACAACGGATGCAAGCAATTAAGCAATCGGAGCAGTCTTATCTCAAGTTCCAATTGGGAAAGATTTACCAATAGCTTACTCATCACGTACCCTAAATGAACATGAACAAAATTATTCAACGATTGAAAAAGAATTACTTGCAATAGTTTGGGCAGTATCCCAATATCGACATATAGTCTACGGTAGAGCCTTTAATTTAATAACCGATAACCGCCCAATAACATGGCTATTTAATGTCCAAGACCCAGGTTCAAGATTAGTCAGATGAAGACTAAAACTTGAGGAATACAAAAAAAATAAAATTCTCATTTTGCAATCACATCAATAAATATAAAGCCATTGACAACGAAGTCAGAATAGACTTTGAAACGTTTGGTATTCCTGCAATATACGTAGTTTTATTTCTATTGTGGTGTTATTCCCCAAAGAAACATATAAGTTATCAAGAATATGCCACAAACAACGTTTAGAAGACAATTGAGGAATACAATTACAAAATAATTTATAAACCAGGTAAACAGAATACAAACGCAGACGCCTTATCAAGAATAAGAATTAATCACGTTCTAAATATTCAAAAAATATTCTCGTAAGTATCAAAGAAGGAGAAGAAGAGGAACGAACATGAACAAAATTATTCAACGATTGAAAAAGAATTACTTGCAATAGTTTGGGCAGTATCCCAATATCGACATATAGTCTACGGTAGAACCTTTAATTTAATAACCGATAACCGCCCAATAACATGGCTATTTAATGTCAAAGACCCAGGTTCAAGATTAGTCAGATGGAGACTAAAACTTGAGGAATACAATTACAAAATAATTTATAAACCAGGTAAACAGAATACAAACGCAGACGCCTTATCAAGAATAAGAATTAATCACGTTCAAAATATTCAAAAAATATTCTACGTAAGTATCAAAGAAGGAGAAGAAGAGGAACAAGAAAATGAAGAAAGATCAGTAGAAGGATTATGAGGGCCACAGACCAATTTGCATATTCCATCGAACCGAAAGATATATCAGTATTTCAGCCCCCGTAGATCGCCGGCACTGGCTATGTGGGTTGATCGGTTTGTTGGGTACCTATTGAATAGTTGTGTGAGTTTCATTAGTTTGGTTGTGGTATTAGGGAAGAAAAATGGGAGAACGTTAATATCCATTGAATGAAATGTAAAAATGTGTGAAATTTCCATCCGTCCGCCACTGGTAATGCGAAATAATTAAAATAGCTTAGTGGCTTGAGTCGCGTTTGGCGATTTTTACTTGTACAGACTTGTTTTCCGACATCAAGGCGACGGTATGAAGTTCAACGATATTGCGATCATTTTGAAGGTCAACTAGTATTGCCGATATGATGTAGAAAAATTCGCATTAGTTTGAGGATCAGATAAGTATATATGATAATCACATCCGCGATTTTTTTATAGACTTGTTTCTAGAGATCAAGGTGACGGTGGCGGTTCATCGATACGGACTTTTCGTGGAGGTCAGCTAGTAAAGCGCGAACGACCTGATATGGAAAAATACGCTGGATATCCTAGTAGGTGGGTTGTGACGCAGTCTTGAAATTGAAAATACAGGGTAGAGTAATATGCTGAAATAGGTTTCAATTAATCTTACACATAGTTTTATGGTAACTAGGTTAATTGTTGAATAGAATAAAAGAGGGTTTAAATTATAAATTTGAAGCAGTGAAAATTCAGTTTTATTTAATCATTCAAAGAGAACAGAAGCAAAAATAATGTTACTGGGAATTTATATAGCGTCTTCTATTTCATTGGTAATGTGTGACGTGAATATTGAGAACTTTTTAAAAAGATATGGATTTTTAAGTGATAATGGAACGTCTATAACAGACCTAAAGGAGGGATTGATTAATTTTCAAGAACTATATAATTTGACAGTAGACGGTACTGCAAATGAAGAAACTTTAAATTTAATGAATAAACCACGTTGTGGTTTACCTGATTTCCCTTTGAGTTTTCGTACAACCCCCCAAAAATGGCAAAAGACTAAATTAAAGTGGTACTTTGTATTTGCTGATTCGGAAAGGAAATTAGTGGCAGAAAAAGCTTTTGAAGTATGGCAAAATGTGTCAAACTTACAATTCACTTATTCACCTACTGCACCGGACATAGTTATTTCCTATGCCGACGGGCAGTTCCGGCACTCAAACAACAGAAGGTGTCAAGATGCGGGAAATTGTTATTATCTATTTGACGGACCTTCTGGTGCTTTGGGGCATGCATATCTCCCAAATAATGATACATGTCGTGAGATTCATTTAGACCGAAGTGAGATGTGGTATTTAGGGTTGGATAAAATAGAAGATATTCCAGCAAACCAGACAAGTTTGCTTTCTGTTTTGATTCATGAGGTCGGTCACAGTATTGGAATGGAGCATTCCCCTTTTTGGAGCTCAATAATGTATCCATATTATGGCCGTTTACAACTCGATGAAGATGATATCCGAGGAATTCAATTTTTATATGGAGCGAAAAAAATTCCTCAAAGTACGACCGTAAAAAGCGTTCCAAAGACGACGAAAAAAGTCCCCGAAAGTGTGACGGTAAAAATTACCCCCAAGACAACACAGAAATATATTCATGAGATTCCTTCGAGTACACAAAAAATTATTATTTCCACAAATACCACTAATACCACTGTAAAAGGTACACAAGAGAAAGTAATAGACTTATGTCAAGTAGATGTTTCGGGATTGCAGTTTTTAGTATTAAGAAGCAATCTGTATATTATATATAAAGACAGGCTATGGATCATGGATATGGAGAGTAGAAACATAACATCAAAAAACGTTAATCTACGGAAAGTCCTACATTTTCTACCATCGGATGTCGCTGAAATAACTTCAATATATCAGAGACCGTCTGGTGAAATAGTTATGATTGGAGATAAGACAAGATTATTCTACATCTCAGATGAGAACTTTAAACTACTGAAAACTTTAAGCATTAGCGATTTCAAGCTCTCAATACCGGCAGATCAAATCATTGCAGCTGTTACCAGTTATACAGGACAAACTATTTTTTTCTTCTCAAATAATATGTACGCCGAGATCAACGAGTGTTCCTATGAAGGGAAAAATTACGGTTATATAAGCAGAGACTTTAGCGGTATACCCGAAAATATTAGAAGTGCTTTTCGGTATACTAACGGAAGAATTTATTTTTTTGAAAATAATAGGTATTTCGAATATAATGAATTTGCAAATATTCTTGTAGACACTAATAAGTTAACATTAAGTTTGTTTAATATCCCATGTCCAAATCTAACGCTTTACGAACAACTGAAAGAATTGTTGACTAGGATTTTGGCTATAGAAAATAAAAATTAATAAGAAATTAGTATGTGTTTATTTTCACAGCATTCGTTTGAAATGAGTATTTTCTTAAAAACCAAATCATACAAATTACTGCGTATTATCACCCTGTAAATTATCAAGAACTACTCCAAGAAGCGGATCTTGTTGGAATGTGGTCGTCGCGGTCGGCTGTGAGAGCGAGAGAGGACTAGTTTTGCGTAGTTTGGTACCCAGCGAAACGGTTTAAATACGACATCCTAATCGTACTGAAATCAATTGAAAGCAGTCTTTCAACGTGATAATAAGTGTATGTGAGTGAAAAAATATCTCTGGTAAGTTTTCTTTATTATTATTATTATTATTGTTATTGTTTTTACATTTTTTGAATATGTTTTGCTGTCTTGAAACAAATTTCTAGTCGCTAGACTCTATCTTGTGTGTAGTTTTTGAACATGATTTTTGTCTTAGAATGGATAAATAGTTTCGGTGGGATAAAAAAGACTTTAGTTTTTGTTATTTGTTTACGAATATTTCTTTAAATGTATTGAAAGAAGTTTCTAGTGACTACACATAATCTTGGATGTGTTTTAGAGTACGATTTTTTTCTTAGAATGGATAAATGGTTTCTGTGGGATAAAAAAGACTTTAGTTTTGGTAGTTGTTTATGAATATTCCTTTGTCTTGAAAGAAATTTCTAGTCACTAGACATTATCTTGGATGTAGTTTTGAGTATGGTATGTCTTAGAGTGGATAAATAATTTATGTGAGGGAAAAAGATTTTAGTTTTTGATAGTTGTTTAAGAATATTTCTTTATATGTGTTGAAATTTTTAGATAATTTCTAGTCGCTAAATATTATCATGAGTGTAGTTTTGAGTATGATTTTTATCTTAGCATGGATAAATAATTTCTGCGGGAGAAAAAGACTTTTGTGTTTGGTAGTTGTATATGAATATTTATTTAAAAAAAAATGTTTTTCTCTTGATGTTGCTGAAGTGAGAGAAATGTGTAGTCAGATAACATTATTTTATAGCAGTTTTGAGTAGGTTTTTTTTTGTCTTAGAATGGATATTTATATAGAGAGAAATTAAATATAATGTATTTCTAAATATCGGCTTTTCATATTATTTTAGCGCAAAAATCGACGAGACCAGACATTTAAAATCCAGCACATCAGTAAACAGCACTCCAGAACTTTACGAATCTACCTGAGCTAAAAACCAGCACATTAGCAAATCTGCACTCCAGAAGTTTGCGAATCTACCTAAGCTAAAATCCAGCACATTAGCACATCAGCACTCCAGAATTTTACACATCTACCTGAGCTAAAAGCCAGCACATCAACACTCTGAAGCAAACAAGAAAAACAAAAATAAAAGTGAGTATACCATTGTATCACATAAAACTTAAATACAATATTATTTTATTGTTACAGATGAATTTCTTAAACGAAATTAACAATGTTTCAAATTCTGCAGTTGTAAAGAAGCCGGTCATAAAGCTAAAGGACTTACCGCTGAACACCAAATACAGAATTCTTGCTGCCAAACTAGTGAAGTCAACATTCGGTGAAAACATCCTTCTAGAGTTAGAGGAAAAAGTCACGTTTTTACCGAAACGGGTGAAACGTTTACACCACACATCCCAAAATTCAAAAGCGGGAAGTTGTACGTCAGCTTCACGGGGCTGCAAGAGATTCCTGGGTTTCACCCAAGAGTCTTATTTAAGATAGAAGAGGACTAGGTATTTAAGATAGAAGAGGACTAGGACTCGAGAACTTCAAACAAAAAAATTGTAAGTTTTTACCGTTTCTGTTACTGTAGAGAAAAATGAATTCAGATAAAATTGCGCATCTTAGTGATGAAATGAGGGAAGTAGAAACTATTTTGTCATCAAAATCGAAACCGTTAACTCAATGGGACATTGAAAATTATTCAAAACTTATAAAGAAACACATTCTTCTTTGCTCTAGAGCCATTCGGAAAGCGGATTTATCAATAGGTACATTACGTAAATTACAAACCAATATTGGACATCTCAAAAGATTTAGAATTGTATTACAACAAAATAATTCTGTGGGAATGGGGATTTTCAAAAGTAGGAATATCAGTGATCGTGTTAAGTGGGAAGATGTAGCATCTGCTTTTAAAAGTCGCGTAAAAACTTCAGTAATTATAAACAAATATCATAAAGATGTAGCGGAATTTTTAAAAGATGCTAGTCGACTTTTTCAACCTAGAATCAGAAATATTTTAAAGAAAATGCCAATGGTGAAAGTAAACACTTCCTTTTGTGGAGAGTTTTCAAAAATTTCAGGCGATATGGAGATAGTAGATAAAAAGTATTTTCCAACCAAAAATGAAGTTATTGACTTAGGTACTGATCTGCAATATTGGTTTGAATTTTATGTAAAAGATCGTATTTTAAATGCGCTCTCCGAGTTTGCTGATGAAGGTTCTGGGTGGTGTTTCAATGAGGTTATTTCCCTAGAAATTAATATTAACAAATTTTCACTTGGTACAGGTGGTTCATCTTTCATTGAGTTACCTGCAAAAATTAAATCAACAAGAGCTTGTGTTAATATTAAGAATCGTGATGAGGCTTGCTTTCTTTGGTCTATAGTATCTGCTCTTATTCCTGCTGCAAATCATTCTGATAGAACTACTTCCTATCCTCACTACAGTCAAGTTTTGAATTTGAAGGGTTTAATTCTTCCAGTCAAGATAAATGAAATTTCTGTTTTTGAGAAGCATAACCAGTCAATAACAGTCAACGTGTTCGGATTAGAAATGGATACACGTTCCAATTATACCATTGTTCCCGTCCGTTTAACTAAAGAGAAGAGAGAGCAACATGTAAATTTGTTAATACTACAAGATAAATATTTTCCTAAAAAAAGTACTCAAAGTCAAAATAATTGTCATATATTTCAATTTTAGTTTATAAATTTATATCCATTGAAAACGAAATCCGACAGGATTTTGAAACGTTTGGTTTTAAAATATACACAAGTTTGAACTCTGATGTGGTATTATTCCCAAGAAAATCTAAAATAAAAAAGTACTCTGGAAGTAGATGATAATGATGAGAATGAAAATGATGAGGATCATGAAATTCGATACCACTTCTGCTGGATCAAAGATCTTTCCCGACTTTTATATAGTCAGATATCGAAACATAAGGGGAAGAAATATGTCTGTGATAGATGCCTGAACTATTTTTATTCAGATGAAAAGTTGAAAGAACATGCAGTGTACTGCGAAAAATTAAATGATTGTAAAGTAGAGTTTCCAAAGTTTTCTCATGTTGAATTCAAAAATTTCATGTTTAAAGAAAAAGTTCCGTTCATTGTATATGCAGATTTTGAGTCACTCTTGGAACCGTTTAATGATCGAAATATTTCAAGTAATAGCTTGCGTTATCAAAAACATACAGCATATAGTGCGGGTTACTATTTCAAGTGCCATTATAATGATCAGTACTCCTTCTTTAAGAGTAATAGAAGTTTGGATTGTATGTCGTGGTTTGCTGATGAAATGCAAAATTTAGCAAAATTTGTGCAATCTAAATTGATTAACATTGAACCAATGAACACAGCAGTAGACTTGAAGGATGCCACTGGGGTTTGTCACATTTGTGAAAAACCTTTTGGACCTCAAGATAGAATAGCTAAGGATCACTGTCACCTTTCTGGGAAATTTAGAGGCTTTAGTCATAATCAGTGCAATCTTTTATATAGGAAATCTTTTGTTGGCCCTATAGTTTTCCATAATTTGAGTGGCTACGACAGTCACTTCATAATCAGAGATTTGGCGAAAAGAAACCATATAACTCTTTTACCTGTTAATAAAGAAAAGTATATTAGTTTTACAGTTCATGATAACGACACAAAAATCAGATTTAGATATATCGATTCCTTCAGGTTTATGGGATGTTCATTGGACTCGTTAGTTTCGACTTTAAATGAAAACGATTTCGATATTCTGAACAGTCAGATTGCACATTTACCTACTGAAAAAGTAAGATTGCTGCATAGAAAAGGTGTATTTTTTTATGATTACTTGAATAAAATTGAGAGATTAGAAGAGACAGCATTACCAAAAAAGAGAAAATTTTATAATCGATTGAACGATGAACATATAGAAGAAAAAGACTACAGACATGCTAAGTTAGTATGGGATAAATTCGAGTTGAAAACGCTTGGCGAATATAGCGATCTCTATATGAAAACAGACATTTTATTATTGGCTTGCGTATTTGAGACTTTTCGTAACACCTGCCACAAGACATACGGATTAGATCCCGCACACTACTACACCATTCCCGGTTACACTTGGGATTGCATGCTAAAATATACTAAATGCAAGCTAGAAACAGTTCAGGATGTTGACATGTTGCTCTTCATCGAACGTGGTATAAGAGGAGGTATATCGATGTGCTGTAATCGGTACGGGGAGGCAAACAACAAGTATATGGAGGGTTATGATCCTTCTAAACCCTCCAAATTCCTCTTTTATTGTGATATTAATAACATGTACGGGTGGGGAATGAGTCAACCCCTCCCCTACGGAGGGTTCAAATGGGTTGACTCAAACATAGATATCACCAGCATCCCCGATGATTCGTCTACAGGATATATCCTGGAAGTTGATTTGGAGTATCAAGAACATCTCCATGATCTTCATAAGGATCTCCCATTCTGTGCGGAACACAAAACCAAGGAATTCAAAAATCGAGAAGCTTCTAACCACTTTGGATAATAAAGAAAAATATGTGATTCATTATAGGAATCTCAAGCAAGCTTTATCTCATGGTTTAAAATTGTCTAAAATTCATCGTATACTGCAGTTTGATCAATCAGCCTGGTTGAAACCATACATCGATTTTAACACAACACTAAGATCTCAATCAACTAATAACTTTTCAACAAATCTTTACAAATTAATGGTAAATGCTGTCTTCGGAAAAACAATGCAAAACGTGAGAAAACACAGAAATGTTAAACTAGCTAGACGATGGAATGGAAGAATGGGAGCTAAAAATTTAATTTCTAGTCCAAACTTTCACAGTAGAACCATATTTGATGAAGATCTTATGGCAATTGAACTAAAAAATCATAGTATTTTATTCGACAAACCCCTGTATATTGGAATGTGTATCCTCGATATTTCTAAACTTTGTATATATGAATTTCACTATGAATATATGTTGAAAAAGTTCCCTGTAGAGAAATGCAAACTACTTTATACGGATACCGACAGCTTAATATATGAAATTCAATGCGATGATCTATATGAAGAGTTTATAAAAGCAGATATCGATCGTTTTGATACCAGCGATTATCCTGCTGATAATCGTTGGAATATTCCTCTTGTTAATAAAAAAGTGCCGGGTCTAATGAAAGATGAAGTCAAAGGTGAAATTCTACTGTTTTTCATCGGTTTAAGCTCAAAGCAATACACCTACAAGATGCAAGGTGGGAAAAACATAAAAAAGGCGAAGGGTGTAAAGAAGAATGTTGTTAGGAAAAATATAACTTATGAGGACTACTTGGAGTATCTCGAGGAATTTACTAGAAACGACAACAAAAATTTTGTTATTAATAAGACTCAGCGGTGCATTCAAGCTAAACAACATAATGTTTATACTGTTGAGCAAACCAAAATTGCTCTAAATCCCTATGATGACAAACGATTTTTACTCCCTCATAGTTACGATACACTACCATGGGGTCATTACAGACTCAAACAATTTTAATTTGAATTCTTTTTTTCTTTTATAGGTAACAGAAAGGTAAAATATGGTTACATTGCAAGAAATCTGCCTCAGAAAAATTTATCAAAATATTCAAAATTTAAGTGAATTTATATTATTATCACCGCTTCCTTGGAATTTAACCAAGGAAGTGATAAAAAATTTCAGTCAGTGTAGGCATGATGAGTTTGCAACTCTGTATTCAAACCTGACTATCAATACTGATTTGATTTTGAAAGACTCTGAGTTGGTAGACGGAAATCAAATGTCATTTGAGCTCAAGCTTGTTCTGATAAATTCTACCTCACTAGAACAATACTGCTTTTATGAGCAGTACTATACATGGTTTGATTATCATGTAGTTTTTGAATACAATCTTTCGTTATGCACTCCATGCCTAAACAAATTGAAAAATGTTTTTGAACAAAAGGAAAAAAAATTTGACCATCATTCTGTGAAATATTATGACATGTATAGATCTAGTTAACTCCATGTGCTATATGAAAATAAAATTTCTTGGTGTTCAATTTGTTCGACACTCTTATTTGAATTAAATAATCAAGATGATTATATAGCTGATTTGTACTTTTCTAAAAGATAAAATTTCTCGAGTCAGGTTTTAGTTATATGTATACTTATACTTATATTAAAAGATGAAATTTCGAGTTCTCGAGTCAGGTTTTAGTTATATGTATACTTGTACTTATATTAAATTTGGTTTACATACATGTACTTAATTATATTATGGCTTTGTAATAAAAGTTTTTTTGAATAAAATGTTTTATTATACATATACTTTATAACAGTTAAGAAATAAAGAAAGGTTTTAGTTATATGTATACTTGTACTTATATTAAATTTGGTTTACATTTACTTAATTATATTATGGCTTTGTAATAAAAGATGTTTTTTGAATAAAATGTTTTATTATACATATACTTTATAACATTTAAGAAATAAAGACCTTTAAATACCCAACCGTCTCACATCTACAGATACAGCATTTGTCAATATCTATGAAACAGCTTGAACAGCATGCTAAATGTCTACAGGGAAGAAGTACAACAGATATTTCATTAGTTAAACAAATTTTACAACATAAGTTAGTAGCTTTTGAATCTTCTATTGTTTTTTGATTCATTAAACAGTTGCTGGATATCATCAAGTGCCTTTCAGTAACATCATCGTTTGGCAGCAAGTTTGAAATTTGTATGCCACAACAATAACATATGATTCTATCTCCTACACCACTATAAAAGAATCCAACTTTTGCCAAATCATTAGGTCTCTGCTTTAGAGCTATAGGCCAATTGTCAAACGTAGAAAATCTGCTGGCAACACTTATTTTATCTTTATGAACAACAGGTTTTTTTCTATTTATTAAGTATACGCTATCTGTAACGAAGAAGGAACAATTTGGATTCCAATCCAAATGGTCAGCTACAGGATCGTCTCTCATTTGCCAGTTGAATCCTTCAGTCCCACAAAATGCACATTTTACTACATCATTTTGACCAAAATAAATAAAGCCAGCCCTTGCTAGTCTGGAAGCTGGGAATTCTGATGGCCAGTTTTCAAAGGTACGTAATCTGTGTTCGTATACTTGATACCAATCTCTACACTCCATGATGGTAATATATCAACTGAGGGAAAATAAAAAACGGGATGATTTTATACATTTTATTGAGGTTTTCTCGCTACAATGTCGGCTACAATTTTTTCTCTGTAATAATAAAGATATTCTCTTAAAGCAATACCCAGTTGAGATGTATTATCAAAACAAAAAGATGATAGTAGTCGTTCAACTGGTTGCGAACAAATTAAATGTTTCCATGAACAAATTTTATTTAAAACTTTAAAATAATATTTACAAAAGTTCATTTCTAAATATGCTTCTACTCGACTAGAAATTATATGTTCAATTCTAAAAAGTTCCACTACATCACTATGAGAGAAATATAACGCAATAATATTTTGCATCAACAACACTAGTTTTTCATCATTCTCAGATCTTGTTTGGGTTATATGTAGAAATTCTCCACAGGAAATTGGTGCAGCAACTTCGTGACTGTTAATATTTGGGTTTTCTAAATAATTCTGATTCATCAACTTCAGAACGCACAAAACATCCGCCCATTCGAAGCTGTTCAAGACAATTTTCACATTATTTTTTTGTAGAATAATTACTGGTGCAAACGTTCGAGCTGGACTTAATGCACATTGGATTTCCAACTCAGAATTGATGAGAGGAAATTTGGTGTGTAACAGGTAAAACGCTTCTGTTTTAACTGCATCTTCGTACATGTTTAAGATTCTATCTAGGTCGGCGTTGTAGTCAATTTCTTCAAAACTAGTATCACTCATACTGCTGCTCACCAAATTGAACTGCTCTTACTGAAGGTAATGGGAAACTCAGAAGGTTTTTATAACGTCTCCGTCGTTGTCTTCCCTCCTACTCCTGTTTTACAAGTTATAGCCTGTTGCTGGAATCAATCCAGCTGTCGTGACTTTTATCAAAACCCAACCATCGAACTTTGACTTTATTGCCTTTTTTCTGCAACACTTTTTCCACGAGATAAACGTCAGGGTTTGCGGTTTTTTGCAATTCTTCCTCATAAAATCCCCCTTGAATTGGTCTGCCACTCATGTCTTCCAACAGGTAGGTAATGGGATTCGTTAACTGATATTGACGTACCTTGAATAGCTCTGTAGTCCAATTCCTGGTGTGTTCTTTTTCAAAGACGTGTTTCACTTTACTTATTCGCACCACATCACCCACCTTGAGTTTCCGAGGTCCGGTGATTTTCAATCTATTGAATACTTTAATGTCCTTAGCATTAGCAGCAGTTACGTCGCTAGGGCGCATTTTCGTCGTCTGATGTTTTTGATTGTTGTAAGACTGAACGATATCAGGTAAAATGTCAATCCACTTGTAACTGCCATTTAAACTGAAATATTTGAATAATTTCTCCTTTAGCGTCCTTATCACGCGCTCACATATGGCTGCTTTCATCCCACTAAATGTACTATAGTGGTTAATCGAATATTTTTGCATTAGTTTCGTAAAGTGGCTATTGTAGTATTCTTTTCCGTGGTCTGTTTGTAAGTTTTTCGGACGGCGTCCACCATTAGCAGTGAGAATACTCTCGAAAGCCTTTGTCACCTCCTCTCCTGATTTTGATTTCAGCGGCCTCGTCCACACGTACTTGGAAAAACAATCAATTACCACTAAGATATACTTAAAATTTCTATTAGTTCCCGCATAAAGATCTAATTGTCCTAAATCAGACTGCCATAAATCATCGAAACCCTTAATGACGGTGTGACGTCGTGGAAATTTTTTTCTCACAGGTCGATGCAGCTCCTTTACAACTTGAACTTTTTCCTTGGAATAATTCATGATGACTTTATAATTTAACGTGGATGATGACTTTTTATTTAGTCTTTAGAGCAGATTGCTGTTGCTGCTGTTGCTGTTGAATGGCTACAATTTTTGGATTAATCATCTTTAGTTGATTGTTGATTTGCGAAGAGACTTCGTTTTTGTGAGATCGCAGTTCGCTCTTGATGCCATCTGATAATTTTTTCATCTCTAAGTTCATCTTATTAACTTTATCACTCATTTCATCGTGTAATTTTTGCATATCCACATATAGTTCGGGTACAACTTTTAGCATTTTCTCTTTGATGGCCTTCACTTCATCAATATCGTTTTTCAATTGCGAAATTTCATCACTTATAGTCTGTTTTAGATTCTCTTCAATTTGCTGTGGCAATTTCGTAAGCTGGTTAAGCTGGACGTTGGTATTCCACTGAAATTCCAGAAAGGTCTGTTGATTAACCCTTAAGCTGCTATCAATAGAATGTTGATTTTTCTCAAGTTTTCGCATACTGCTGTAAACCTTATCGCTGAAATCATTGAATGCCACTTGAAAGTCCTTTTTAATTTGAGACAACTTGTCGCGTACTCTGTCATCGACATAGAGTTTATTGGCGGCATCCATATCCGCTTTGGGATCTCCAACATTTGAAATTATCACTTTCTCTACATCGATATTTCCATCGGTTGTGAAGGAAAATGGTATTTTTGCGTGCTCATAATCACTCGGTTGCTGTTGTTGAACAGCACTTCGACCAAATTTATCGAGAGACATTTTACTAATGACTACTTTGGTTATTTGTCGCGTATAATATTGGCTTCTTTGAGCTCATTTATTATCGCTACAATTTCGTTGTCGTGGGATGTGTTGCCGGCCTCTTTCGATGCAACAAGTAACCTTAAACGATCTACCAATTCATTGGGATCGTCCCAGTAGACGTATTCCATAGGCTTTGTATTATATTTCAACTTCATACCTCTTCCTTCGCTGCTGCTGCTTGGTTTAATTGGTTTTATAAACATAGGTTTAATGACATCTTTGTATTTGGATATTCCTGAGGGTTTCAAATGTCCTTTTACATTCCGGTGTACTAATGCGCGCTCCAGAACTTTTTGGTACACGATTTTGTCATCTGGAGTGTATGCGGGGTCCTTGTAGAATATCAATTGGTAAAGACCAGGTGATCCTCGAAACACAGCGTCTCCAACAGTAAGACGTCCTGTCCTCGTATCGAAGTTGATTTCTTTGTTACCGAGATACCACTTGGAGGTTTTCAAATTGTATGAGGGTCCATAAATGTTGTCAATTTTATCACTCTTGTGAAAATATTCGGTTACGTACTTTTGCACCATTGCTGGATACTGGTCCATATAGGACTCAAAGCTTTTTTCAGAGTAATTAGTCGGATCATCTTCCTCTTGTTCCGTTTCCTCGGCTTCAGCATCGGTATAAAAACTAGTCTCTGCGACTGGTTCTTCTTCGAGGAATAGATTGGATTTTGGTGTTAACGGCTCTAGTTTTTCTTTTTTCACAATTGTTTCTCGTTTGATAGATGGCAACACCGGAGGTGATTTTGTTGACGCTGGTGGTATCTTGGTGAGAACTTTGGATGTAGTTGAAACTATTTGTTTCAAAGGTCCGACCACCGGTTCAAAGAGCTTATTGAGGGTCTCATCGTTTTCCGATTTACCCAGTTTCAGACTGTGGTACTTCTTGCGAATGGACCGTGCTAGTTGTTTGATTTTTTTCTTGCGAAAAGCTTCTGCAATGCTGTTGCTGCTCACTGAAGACATTTTTGTTGACTGACTGATTATTTTTCGCTTTGTAGTCTTATATATTTATCGAAACCTTGGCGATATCGCCCTTCATTTAAATTGAATTCTGTAACAATAACCACGAACCCGTAGCGATCCTGCCAACACTTTGAACACAAGTCTTTAAACTGTTCGAATGACATATCCGGAGATACGTGTTCATCATAGGCATGCTTTAAATTGATTTCATCTTGTTTGAATAGCACAATCACATTACAATTGTCTCGTATTAGTTGCTTAGGCATTTTACTATACGTCTGCAACAAATAAATTGAATCGATGTGTCGGTGTCGTCCCATGGAAAAGAAATTCTGAATCTTTTTCTGTTTATCACCAGCCACATCATCAAAAATAAACACTGAATACTCACAGGCGTCTGATGGATCAATTACATTTTCGTTTTCGCTGAAAGGGAAATATGACACACCTTTAACGCTCTTGAGAACCTCTTGTAGTAGTTGGTATTTTGGTTGGTACAAAGATTTCGAGTACACGTAGACATTTTTAAATCGCAATCCGTTTTCGTTGAACAAAAGCGAGAGCAGCGCATTGGTTTTCCCGCAGCCGCTGGGGCCGCAGAACGCCGCCCGGACGGAATTTGGCCATAGTTTCCCATTTTTCGATGGTACACTATCATTGTCACCCCCTTCCGCCACAAAATCTAGATTTTCTATAGGCAATTGAATATCTTGCTGCTTTATGTGCATCTCAAAGTAAACTGATGTACATGTGTTTCGGGTGGACTTTTAAATATAAAATTTACTTTCTGAACGTCAGTCAGTCAGTATTATGTTAACCGCTGAAGGTAGTGGAAGTGTAGTGAACACTCTAATCAACAAGTTACCCTTTGAAATTCACCTTCCTGGCTATCAATTTTGTGGACCGGGTACGAAACTCGAAAAACGCTTAGCTCTAGGACAGCGAGGTATAAACAAAACCGACGCAGCTTGTCGGGATCACGATATTGCTTACAGTAAAAGCACTTCTCTGGCAGACCGTCATAAGGCAGATTTTGAGTTGGAGAATAGGGCTTGGGAGAGATTCAAATCTAAGGACGCTTCACTCGGTGAAAAAGCAGCTGCTTGGCTCATAACAACGACTATGAAAACCAAACAGAAACTCGGTCTTGGCATGAAATCTCAAAAGCGAAAGAGGAGTAGAGGTGTGAAAAAATCTTCCCGTAAGCGAAAATCTTCAACACGCAAAACCCTTTTACCATTTCGAAAGCATGTCATGCTACCTACGAATAAAGCTATCGCTAACTCTCCTGCAGGACAAAGTCTACGACAGTCATCGCTGATGGCTTTGAGAGCGGCTAGGATGGCAATTAAGAAAGCTGGCGGTCGTAAGAAAATTCGAGTTCCTCGTGTGATACCTTTCGAGTCAAAAGTCGGAGGAATTCTCCCATTACTCCCGCTATTTGCAGGACTCTCAGCTCTTGGAACCCTTACTGGAGGAGCTGCAACTTTGGGTAAAACACTAATAGACGCAAAAAATGCTAAAAAGAAACTCGAAGAGGACAGACGACACAATCAAGCTATGGAGGAGATTGGAAAGAAAGGGTCCGGGCTCTACCTGAAAAAATCCCGCAAAGGAGGCCTTGGTCTCTATCTAAAGAAACAACAAAAAAACTCCCGATAAAGTTACCCAGTCGAGCACTTTACACAAACGAGCTTGTAGAATACGCCAAAAAATTGAAAATACCAAATTTTAAAGGTGTATTTATGCGTGATGCCTTACCTAAAAACAAACAACCATCAAGAACCGAGTCGGCAATCATCAACTTGGATTCTAGCCGCAACAAAGGCACACACTGGGTAGCTTACATTAAAAATGGAAACGTTGCGCAATATTTCGATAGTTTTGGTAATTTGAAACCGCCTCGTGAATTGGCTGAGTATTTAGGAAGTAATGTATCGATACTCTACAACAACGACTCCTACCAAAATTATAATCAATCTAATTGCGGTCATTTGTGTCTGCAGTTTCTCTATAATAACACATAACATTATCGAAAATCAGTCATGTCTTTGATATTAACACTGAAAGGACGCAGTTCAACACTGTCCATTGATTTTCAACCACCTATTCAACTGAATCCTGACTACAATTACGGTCTAGCCTTGCTGAGTTTCCACTCCTACAACAGCATCCCGAACATTGAGAAGGGTAGCAAAGTGCATTTAATCGACTCGAAAAAGAAACCAACCACCATCGAATTACCTGAAGGCAGCTACGAAATTGGTGATATTGAAGCGCACATTAGAAAAGTCTTGGGTGTGCAGCATTCGAAGTGTGGATGAGATTTTCTCATTGAAACCCAACAATAATACACTTAAATGTGAAATATACAGCAGTAAATACGCAATAGACTTTCAAAAGGAAAACAGCATCGGTGCCATACTGGGTTTTTCCAAGAGACTGCTCACACCTCTTCAAGTGCACAGCTCTGATTTACCAGTGAATATTATAAAAGTGCGAACAATCCATCTCGATAGTAACATCACATCGGGAGCATTCTACAACGACAGACCGTCACATACCGTATACGAGTTTGCCATTGGAGTTGATCCTGGTTTCGCTATTGACGAAACACCTCAACATCGTATCTACCTACCTATCAACCGAAGAGAAATACACAACATAACTTTGAGAATTCTTAATCAGGAATCTGAACTCGTCAATTTCCGAGGGGAGGAAATCATTGTGAGACTGGAACTGAAACAGCTATTGCAGCAATAATGGGACGCTTACTCATATTTGAGCATCCTCATAAAAGTACAAACATACCACAGCCAAAGTCAGTATCAACGAAACCTTTGAAGAGATCACTTACGTTCTCCAATAAACTATTTCTACAATCGCTAGGCTATCATGTCAACTCAAGCATTCGATATCTTCTGAAAGCCCAGTTTCGATGACAGCATTCGCAGAATGGAAGTCAGAACCTACTATCCCTATGTAAAGTCATTTGGAAACAACGACATAGTGGAGATTACTGTGAACCAAGCCGATTCCTGGTTATCCATGGCGGACTCGTATATCGCCGTTAAGGGTCAAATTAATGTAACGGCAGGTGCAGGTGAAGTTTCCCTATCCCCTAATGCAGGAGCATTTTTCTTCGATAATATGGTTTACGAACAGTGTGGTAAAGAAATGGAATCGGTTCGCGATCCCGGTCGCGTCAGTGCCATACGAGGTTATCTGTGCTATGATCCTACCAGTTCAAGAGAATTAGCTATTGCTGGCTGGAATTTTCCTGGTAAACCAATTGTGAATGCAGCAGACAGATCTTTCCGAATGTACATCCCGCTCAAGCATTTGTTTTCCCTCTTCAACGACTACCAGCGAGTAACCTGTGGAAAGCAAACAATACGTTTAGTGCGAGCAAGAAATGATGATGATTGTCTTATTATTACTGATAAATCTACAAAAGCAAGCGTGACGATTGACAGCATTGAACTCAAAGTCCAGCATATTTTCCCCAACGATGATATGAAACTTGAACTGCTGCAAGCCGTTAAACAGGATACTGGCATTATTATCCCGTTTCGTAAATGGGAACTTCATGAGTTGCCTGCTCTGAAGACAGGCGCCACACGAGAAATTTGGGCTGTGAAAACTTGTGCTGCTCTAGAGAGTCCTCGATACGTCATCGTTGCCTTCCAGACCAATAAGCACAGCAACATAGCGGCCAATCCTACGGAATTTGATCACATCCACATATCTAATATTCGTCTAACTCTTAATGGAGAAATTTGGCCGAACGAAAGGATGCAGTTGGATTTCCCCAGGAACGAATACGGAGAAGCCTACAAACGCTACTTTTATCCCAGTTTTGCTGGCAAACGACACCCGCTCCTAGACTATCTCACCTTCAAGAATCACACTCTCTTCGTAATCGATTGTTCCCGACGTGAGGACAGCATGAAATCCTCCACTGTAGATGTACGCCTGGATATTGAATCTCAAACAGGTTTTCCTGACAAAACACGTGCCTTCTGTATAATCATCCACGATAGTTTGATGGAGTTTCTCCCACTCAGCGAAATTGTTCGAAACCTCTCATAAAAGAGCATATCTTCACATTACAACTTCAGTTCACCATGGAAATCGCAATCGTTGACATTCAAGGCTTCATCCTTAACGGGGAATTTGTCCCCAAAGAATTGGCTATCAAGACACATGCAACGGGTGTCATACATTACCTGTTTAAGCCTCCTCAGCCATTTGAATTGCTGTGCAAGGAAGATCGACGAACCGTGAGATATTGTGAAAATTGATGTTCTCATGTCTACGTTAGAGGTCACCAAAAATATGACTTATTAGTTAAAAAGTGTAAAAATGAGCTTGGGTTCAATCATGTGAAGTTCGTAAATTTGGAGCATACCATCAACGCCGTAAAGTTGAGAGACGTGACTAAGAAGGACCGTGAGACAAGTAAATATCCCATAGTCTGTGGCTATCGTTATGAAGATTCTAATGAAGAATACGCAGAATACAAATGTGCTATAAAAAATTGTAATGATATTTATGATTGGTTAATCAATAAGATTTTACCTCAATAAATGAATGAAACATAACATGCATTTTTATTTCTCAAAATTATTTTATTAACGAGTGTATAGATCTTGTACATTTCAACATAAGTTTTACCAACAATAATATCAAAGATATAACAGCAAAACATAATAATATTAATAAGTTATTAAGTTCTCTCTGAAGCGAATTTGGTAGCTGTTGTCTACGAGTCGTTGCTGTTGCTTCGGCTTCCTGCTGACAATCATAATTTGCTGTTAAACCATCAAAATCCTCTTCAGTGCCATTGTAAAAGAAAATTTTAAGTTTGTAGCGTAATGGGGTGTCATCTTTTGGAAATTCTGCAAAATATGCTGGTAGTAGCCCATCATTTAGCAATGTCCGCCTCATTAGCGAAAAATCAGATCTCTTTGAGCAATTCATAGAAAAGCATACCGCCACATTTTCCACCCCCTGTGGTATATTTGTGTATAGCATATTTTGTGATATAAAAGTCAATATCACAAAACTAGTAGTAATAGTAGCTTTCAATAATATCATTATTGAAAATGACGTATACGTCTTTATTCTTCAGTTAACAATTTTATAATGCAACACTTATACCTTTACACCCTGTTTTGTATTCACCCAGAAATGGCCGAGTAGAAAGAGCGCCGAGTTAATTACAAAGGTAAGTATATTCCCCATTACAGGTCCCCGGTTCGATCCCATTTCTCGGCTAACATTTCTGGGCAAATTTTTTATTTATTTAATTTTTCTCTTTCATATATTTAAAATAAAACACACACACACACAGTATTGCAATTGTTTTTTATTTACAGATTTCGATAATACTTGTAAAAATATACTAAAAATAAAAAACTTGTGACTCCAAATCTAAATCGTCCACATCGTCTGGTATTTCGACCAGATTAGAACACTTGTATCGCATTTTCTTGGTTGGTGGGTTAGTAGAGGAATCAGCAACGAATTTCTCAGGTTCGGACTCTTTTTCTAGCGTTTTATATAGCACACTATGTATTTGAAGGATATTTTCCTTACTAAAACTCATACCTGTCTTTAGTTTGTTCCTCACCGTCTCAAATAATGACAGACCACCTTCGTTATAACACACATTGATACATAAATGGATGCCATCGGTGCAGGTATCACGAGAGTCCCAGAAACAATCGGGATCGTCGTTTTCTGGATAATTGATGAATTTGCCAAAACTCTCTTCTGAGAGCTGTATTGACGTTTCCTTATTTTGAAGCGTAATCGAACTATTGCTGCTGATTGTTATTTTTACTAATTCAGGAACTTCATAAGTACCAACTTGTGGGTTTAGTTTACCAATTAAACTCATTGTTACTGCTGATGTCTACACTTCAACTAACACTGAAGAACTAACATTTTGCTTGATTTTACTTTATAAGATCAATTCAGTTAGCACGCTGGCTAACCTTCATTCTACCAGTTTGTTGGGTATTAAAAAAACAGATATTATCGATCTCTCTCACAGGTATTTTATGAAGAAGCTGGCTTCGCTTCCCACGTAGATGGGAGGCTCATATAGGTTATTTGAAAATCCAGCTAAATGTGGAATGTGGAATCCAACGCCTTTGACCGCTCGGTCGATCTGACGTAATTTCTAAGAAATCACATCTTTACAAGTAAGAACTCGCAAAAATTCGAATCCGGCTCACCAGTTAGCCTTCGAGATGATATCAGTATCGTTGAACTCCATACCGTCGCCTTGATGTCGGAAAACAAGTCTGTACAAGTAAAAATCGCCAAACGCGACTCAAGCCACTAAGCTATTTTAATTATTTCGCATTACCAGTGGCGGACGGATGGAAATTTCACACATTTTTACATTTCATTCAATGGATATTAACGTTCTCCCATTTTTCTTCCCTAATACCGCAACCAAACTAATGAAACTCACACAACTATTCAATAGGTACCCAACAAACCGATCAACACACATAGCCAGTGCCGGCGATCTACGGGGGCTGAAATACTGATAAATCTTTCGGTTCGATGGAATATGCAAATTGGTCTGTGGCCCTCATAATCCTTCTACTAAGATCATATACATCTGAAACAGAAATAGCTTACGAAACAATCGAAAACGAATGGAACAATCAATTATTAAGAGATTTAAGTACCCTTTATAACATCCAATTAACATTTTCGTCAATCAACCACCCACAAAGCAACGGATCAGTAGAAAGATTTATGAGCACTTTACTAGAGATGATAAGAGCAACAGTAACCGACAACCCAAAAGATCATCCCTTGACATGTATACCATATGTTAAAATAAATAATTCAATTAATAGAACACATGGTTTTACACCATATCAATTAATTTTTGGACACACGAATTCCAGACCCTTAGAACAGGTATATAATGAAGAAGAATTAATTTCAAAAGAAATTAAAAGCAAAAGAGAGACACGATGAAAAATCAAAACCCAGAGAAAAACATTTTGAGCTAAATGATTTTGTATTTATAAAAGAATCTCAAATTAAAAATAAACTTTGTAATAAATCAAACGGACCCTTTAAAATAATTAAAGTTATGGACAATAACGCCATAAGAGTAAAAGATATCGAAACTAATAGAGAATTTACAATAAATTCAGACCAAATAATTTCAATCATAAAATAAAACTTTTTCTTTGCAGATGCAAAAGTTCTCAAACGAAAAATGGAAACTATTAGTAGTCAAAGATATAACACTTTTAATAAATGCATATCAAAATGATATTTCAATTTTAAACCATATTAAAAATTTAAATGAACAAAACACACCAAGAATGCTATCATTCTATTCTGAAATGAAACCACACATCACAATGCTAAATAAAATGATTATGACAATGGAAAGAAAATTTAATGAAATCAAAACTGACATAAACCCTTATATCTTACCCTTAAATAACACGAGATTTAAGAGAGGAGCATTTAACTTTCTAGATTCAATTTGGAAAGCAATTACAGGAAATTTAGATAGTGAAGGCGGACAATAGTATGATAAAGTAATTCAAGAAATCTTCTTAAAAATTAAATATCTGTAACAACATCTGTTATTAAAAATTTCAATTATACAATCAGAAAACTTCAAATTGATGAAGAAACTTTCAATAAAATCTCCACCTTATAGAAAATGCAATTTATAATATTTCAGATAATCAAAACTTTTACGAATCAAAACTTCATTTAATTAATATTTGCGAACAATTACTTGAATCATTAATTTTAATCGAAGATGAACTCAACGATATAATCAATTCAATTACCTTTGCTAGATTAAAAAGCATACACCCCTCAGTCATTCAACCCGAAGACCTTATTTTTCAACTAAGGATAATATCAACAAGTCTCAGTTCAAATAATTTACCTTTACTACCAAATATAGCCAATATAGCTAAATACTTTGAAATAATTGATTTACAAGCTTACCAATCAAATAACAAAATTGTTTTCATATTACCAATACCATTAGTCGAACCAGAGGAGTATAAACTTTTTCACGTATATTCACTCCCAATATTCAACCCAAAAACCAAACTATCCCACCTAATCCTCAATTCACACAAATATATAGCGATCAGTAGAGATATTAATCTTTTTATCACCCTTGAAACCCTCGAAAAGTGCAAAAGCCTAAGCACAGAAATTTTACTATGTTTTAACCAAATTTCATATCCAACCGACGAGAATTCCCAATGTGAAATCAAAGTTACCAAATCTACAAAAATACCAGAAAACTGCAAAATCATAGATGTACCAATAGAAGATTACAAAGTCCAACTAATTTCGGACAACGAATGGTTAATAGTAACAAGTATAAACATACCAATTAGTATCCAGTGCAAAAACACAACAACCAAAACTTTCAACGTACTTCGGAATTCAATCCTAAAGCTTCAACCCTATTGCATAGCTTACATAGGTTCAATACGAATCCAATCAACCAAAAGCTACACGTCAGAAGACACAAGTGTAATCGAAATGCCGAACATACCCCGCTAGTGTTGTGAAAACGAAAATAGTGCAAAAACCCAAGTGATCAAACTAAAACCCTTAAAAATTCAAAAACAAAACCTTGACGAACTAAACATCGCCGAACACAAACTTAACCAATATTCAGAACAACTTGATGAACTAATAAACCGACCCTTTCTTCAAAGACACACACATTGGTTAACAATATTTTGTATAGTTATTGTAATTCTATTAATCTTATGTTTCATATTACACAAATGTAGAAGAAGATACACGAAAGTATACCCCGCTATACTTTATCCACCACAACAAGAAGAAGTACAACCATCCAGAAATATATTCAGACGGTTTCACCCAAGAAGAAGGAATTCAATAAGAGATGAACCAATACTGGAAATGAGAGAAGCAACTCCAATTTAATGTGAGAACTTTTAATTTCAATTTTGAATTTTTCTCATTTAAATATCTATATATATTCTTATGTTAATTTATATGCTAATAAAACGATATATTATTCATTTATATTAACCAGATATCTTATACCATATTCTAACCAAAACTATGTATTTTAATCTCAATCACTTATTTTGAAAAATTTATAATTTTAACAATTTTGAAAATTTGCGTCATTGTGTAGAAAGCAAATTTTTTCTAAGGAGGGAAGAGTGTTATGTATCACCCTAACAATGAACCTATTGTAAAAAGACACTACGCAGTTAGAAATATGAATCATTTAACCTAGTAATGACTTTTAAGTAACAAACAGGAAACACCTGCACTTTAGCACTACGTAGCGTCTTTACCCACGCCTAGACAAGAGATTATAAATAGGAATAATAATTCATTTATAGAGGATTTTTGAGTTAGTCTGTAGTTAGCTTCCAACCAGTCATTTAAGTGTTTTAAACATATAATTATTTAAATTGTTCAACTAATAAATAAAAGTAGAATCAGTGAACATTTGTATTTCCAGCTTCGAAATAAATATATTTTTTAAAAAGAGTTTTTAAGTCAAAGTCAAATGGTTGTTTATATTATTGTTTTTCGAGAAGTAAACAATAATACCATATGCTATGAAATGGGAGCCAACAAAGAAGAGACGTTTTTTTATATTAAATAATGAAAAAATATTCGTAACGCAAGTTATATGAATTAAATTGTTTATAGCTTATTAATAATGTTTGCGTCACGTTGAAATAAACGCTGATGCCTTTTGTATTCTTTATGCGAAAGATTG
This sequence comes from Octodonta nipae, assembly GCA_034190945.1. Taxonomy (NCBI): domain Eukaryota; kingdom Metazoa; phylum Arthropoda; class Insecta; order Coleoptera; family Chrysomelidae; genus Octodonta; species Octodonta nipae. The sequence goes on from CM067216.1 coordinate 171,017,190, forward strand.
TATTTGAGATCATTCTAAGAACGTAATTTTGTTTGTTGTTTTTTGGAAAATAAAGTTTTTGGAATTTTTAAAAACTAATTTTAAACAAGAAATAACTTAACTGGCGCAGTCTCAGTAGTATTGGCGTAGTACTGGTTTAGGAGAAAGCCACAGCATTGGGCTGATTTTTTCAAACTTCCGAGTACGTGGGTTTTGACTCTTAGACGCCAAACGGACCAGTGAACGAGAAAACAGTAGCTTCAGGATCACGAGAAGGAAAAGAGCTCTGAAGGTTAGTGTAACCGAGTTTTTCTATTTCCTTTTCACCTAATTTCCTTGGTTGAAAGAAAAAATCCTTGATAGGGAAAACTTAGTTTTAAGAAATTTTGTTTTTATTGAAGAATAATATTTTGATAAATTTACAATTGAATTTATATTTGATGATTTTATAATTGAAATAACAATTACATAAAGAAAGATTTTATTATTCGAGTCTATTTAGCAAAGTAGTTTTTAGATATAGAAAATATTTTAACATTTCAAACTTGTTTGAATTTATGAGTCTTGATCCAGAGATAGATCAATTGATTAATAGCATTAATAACAACTTAGCTATAAACGAGGAAATGGCTACTAGAACCACCACACCTCAAGAAAATGTGCAAATTAATACACAAATGCTAAAACTTTACGCAGATATGATAACACCATTTGATGGGAACTCAACCTGTCTTAATCAGTTTATTTCTAATTGTGACTTTTTAATAGATGCCTACAAAACAATTGCAGACCAAACATTTCAGCAATATTTAATTAAAGTTATTCAATCTAAACTAATTGGATATGCAAATGTTTTGGTTGGCTGTAGAAGCGAACTGACATCTTGGGAATTAATAAAAAATGCTTTGGAACAATGTTTCGGAGATAGACGTAGTCTAGATTGTTTAGAGCAAGATTTATTCATGGCTCGTCCAAATAAGGGCGAATCGAGTACTGATTTGGTAAACGTCTTCAAGTATTACGCAGCAATTTAGTACAAAGAATCGCTAGTTTACCTATTACCGAAATGAATAATGAAACTAAATTAGTTTAGTCAACCTATTGTAGTTCAACCGAGACAAATCCAGCGACATTATCCAACACATAATCAAGTTTTCGGAAAACCCCGAAATGTTTTTGCACCCACTGGGAAAACACCCCAAAATAAGCCAATACCAATGCCAATTACCAGTCAACTTTCAAATAATAATCCCCAGCAACAATTCAGAAATGAGGAAAATTTCTTTAAACCCTCAGGACCGAGAAATTTTTATTCGGAGGAACTTTTTCAGATAGATCCCACTGAAAACTCTAAACCTGATCTTCAAAATGACTAATTATGAAGAACAATTTATTGACAATCAACCTATTTATTACAAAGGAAGTCCAATTTATGAAATGTCTGAATATCTTTTTGAAGACCCAACAAATATATCGGAAATTCAAACTTTCACTGAGCCTAATATAAACCAAAATTTTCGTCAAACCAGCCTAAACAAGGGGACGACATAATAGAAAATTATTCCGATTTTAATTCTAATAATCTCCCATTTATTCAAATCAAAAACCCCCCTATAAAATTATTAATAGATACCGGCAGTACGAACTCGATCTTAACTCCTGACATAGCAAAAAAGTATTTTCGCCATAAAATATTTCATTCAATGACACGAATATAGACAGCTGTTGGGAAAAACAGTAGTTTTTTAAAACAAAGTTAGATGCATTCAAGGAATTTAACACATCTTATAAAATTACATTTGCGTTATTCAAATTTCATAGTCATTTCGACGGCGTAATAGGATTAAATGACATTAAGAATATGAAACTTACGCTGGACTTTCTTAGAAATGTTTTATATAACAATTCTTGTAGAATACCCATTTTTTACGAACTTGACACTTCAAAACATAATATTTCCGATAACGTTCCGGAAGTCGTCGCATTAAATATTCCCATAAATCAAAATACTGACAAAGCCATTATTTTACTAACTAAAAATTAAAAAATCATATTTTCCTGAAAGTTCAACTAATGCAAAAACCTATTTAAAAAAAATGAAAATGAATAATACCAACAATAAAAGAATTCCAATATTTTTTACGAAGCCAATTCATGCCTATAGATCCAAAGTTAAACAAAAAGACGGCTTTAAGTCTTCCTATATAGAAAACGTGTTTCCTAATATTTATTATCAAATATAAAATATAACTCTCAAAATATGTTAGTCTGATGCTTCGTTCCTCGAAGTTTCCTTGGACTTCCATCGTCTTAAAATGGTTGATGTCACAAAGTTTCAATAGATTTGTATCTGCCATCGTCATCAGGTGAATGATGGGAAATCCAGATTATTCGTTGTATTTATACTCTCAACCGGTCCAATCAGCATCGACGTACCTGGCGGTTGGTTGTCGGTGGTGCTAATTATATTCTCATTCGAGATTATACAGTGATGGGCAAATGTGTGGAACCAAGTAAATATCTCTGGAATTATTATAGATATCAAAATGAAATTTGGAAGGTGGATACTGCAGTAGATTGTCTATTTGTTTCCATTTTTTTACAATTTTGAACTTCCTGTTTTACCGGAAGTAATGTCGATTTTAAAATTTGCAATGAAACACCCTGTCTAGTATTTTAGTTTCTGATGAAACATTTTATTGCGAATACAAAAATATCGGGTTTGATATTGTTTACTTCAATACCTACCGAGATATTAACAGATAAGTACCTAAGGAAACGAAAAATTCGATGGTAGTTAAACTCGGTTCAGATTTTATATGGAAAACCGCAATTAACACCTATGGAAAACGAAACTTTCATTGACAACTCTAGCAACGTTAACGAAATAATCCCGCAACAGGATAACGAAAACTATACATACATAATTGCTAAAAAAAACAACCAAATAATTTTTACTCAAGAGAAAACAAAAATCATCCTTATTAACTAAAACACGCATAGCTGTAAGGTTAACTGTTAACTACGAACAAGAGATAATTAAATTTTTCAAAAATTTTGTAGATCCGAAAAAAAATATATGCTGCTTATATATTAAAAAGAAACAACCATTGTCCTTCTCCCAATTTTACTAACTACAATACAACGAACTTTTAAAAGTAACACTTATCAGTTAACTCACTCAAATAAATTTATTCCTGATATTGAAGTTATAAATAGGCAAAATGAAATAGTTAAACATCATGAAATGAAATAATTCGCGAGAAATTCCAATTGAAATTAGAGAAAAATCAAAATAAACATAATAGGGAAGCTTTAAGAAATAAAGCAAAACACAGGTATGTCAAAGAAACTGTGAAATACGACCTCGGTTTGAAAGAACTTCAAAAAATAAAATGGTACACAAATCAAAAATTAGAAAGACCAATTTCTAAATAATTTTTCCAGAATCCTCAACGTCATTATGAAGATCCCGGTCCTTCTAATACTGCTAATTTACTCGAAATGGACAACGCCCACTGATATAACCATCCAAGAAATAAAATCCTTACTTTTACCTCTTAATTTAGGAAATAGTAAAATAGTAGAAACAAAACATACTTTTATCATTACATAGAAACCACCCCTATTTACTCGCAATTTGCTAATATTGAGTATTTTTATAATAAAACTAAATTAATATTAAAAACTATTTCTATAGATAATTCTAGTGCTTTGCTAACAAACTTACTTAATCACGCTGAATATATGTTAGATTTAACAAAAACAAAACAAAAAATCAGACGCCTTATCAAGAATAAGAATTAATCACGTTCAAAATATTCAAAAAATATTCTACGTAAGTATGAAAGAAGAAGAAGAAGAGGTACAAGAAAATGAAGAAAGATCATATACACCTGAAACAGAAATAGCTTACGAAACAATCGAAAACGAATGGAACATTTTCAAAAAGAATTTGACAATCAATTATTAAGAGATTTAAGTACCCTTTATAACATCCAATTAACATTTTCGTCAATCAACCACCCACAAAGCAACGGATCAGTAGAAAGATTTATGAGCACTTTACTAGAGATGATAAGAGCAACAGTAACCGACAACCCAGAAGATCATCCCTTGACATGTATACCATATGCAGTCATATGTTAAAATAAATAATTCAATTAATAGAACACAATGGTTTTACACCATATCAATTAATTTTTGGTATATAATGAAGAAGAATTAATTTAATATTGAGTATTTTTATAATAAAACTAAATTAATATTAAAAACTATTTCTATAGATAATTCTAGTGCTTTGCTAACAAACTTACTTAATCACGCTGAATATATGCTAGATTTAACAAAAAATAAATTAGGAAACTTAGTTGTCAAAAACTGACAAAAACGTGGATTAGTAAACATTATAGGAAAAGCTAGCAAATGGTTATTCGGAACTCTTGATTCAGATGATCAAGAAAGATATGATAATGAAATCGAACTTTTGAAACAAAATCAAAATTCATTTAATACTGAACTAAATTTAAGAGCATCCCTTAATAATAAATTAATTGATCACTATAATGATACAATTTACAAACTTACTGAAAACCAGAATATAATAAAAAATAATTTAGAAACACTAACCCAAAATGTCTACAGAGATATAAAGATAGTTTATAATTATTTGTCACTTTTAAACACAATTGATCAAATAATTTTGAATTGTCAAAATTTGATCAATTTCATAGACAATTTAGAAAATGCTATAATATTTGCTCATCTTGGTGTTCTTCATAATTCCGTAATACCCTTAGCAGAACTCACAAAATTAATTTCTAATTTGGAAACGGTATATCACCAGAATGAGATTCATAAATTTAATAACCCTCTTTACTATTATGAACTTGCCGGTTTACAAGTTAATTTTATGGAAAGTAAAATAATATTTGCTATTCATATACCGATATTGTCAAGGGATATTTTTCAAACCTATCACCTGTTACCACTACCTTATAATTACTCAATTATCATCCCAGACCATCCCTATCTTATACTCGGCACAAACCATTATCAATTCGAGAATGCCTTATGTCCAGAGCTAGACAGCATATTTTCTGCCACAAGCATATAGAACTAAAAGAAGACACCTGCATATTACAAATGATGAGAGCAGATCATCCAAACTGTCATGCAACCAGCGCCATACTGACCAAACCCATAATAGAGGAAATCAATAATAAACATATATTGGTTATCCCCGAAAAAGAAGCAGTAAAGATGTCCCAATCTTGTCAAACCAAAGCCGTGATTCTTATCAAGAAGCCAAGCCTGATAACGATTCCCGAAAACTGCAGTACTACAATTATTAATATAACATTTTCGAACTTTAACAAAATTTTTCATAGGGAACCACTAGTATTACCGGAAATTCAGACCACATTGCTATCCAAAGATGACAACATCAAACCAATCCAGCTTCACACTATTAACTTGAAAGAAGAAGAAAAAAGAAATTAAACTTTTGAAGCAGAAAACAATATATGAAGAAAAATTGGGCCAAACGTCACTGTTCATTTTGGAATACAATTTTTATTTCATTTGGCCTAATTTGCTTAATTTTATCCATTTCATGGCTGGCATACTGGAGGAAAAAGCTGCAACGTTCTGAAGCTAATCAAACAGGAGACCACCCCAACCGGCCCAACCCCTTATCGGTGTTGTTCCAGCCTAACGAGGGAGGAGTTATATGAATTAAATTGTTTATTGCTTATTAATAATATTTGCGTCACCTTGAAATAAACGCTGACGCCTTTTGTATTCTTTATGCGAAAGATTGTATTTGAGATCATTCTAAGCTTAACCATTGTTCGATGTTCACGTAATTTTGTTTGTTGTTTTTTGGAAAATAAAGTTTTTGAAATTTTTAAAAACTAATTTTAAACAAGAAATAACATAACTCGCACGACGACAACACAACAGTCATCTAATGTACAATTACAGAATGCTCCACACAATCGTTTAGGTATCAAATATCTCGAATAAAATACTACATTATGATTCTTTCTCGGAAATTTCTGATGGTCTTCGACATTATGTCACGAAAAATAAAGGGATATACAAGGTAATAGTAAAATACGAATCTTTCAAATTAACTGATGATCAAATGCATTCAGTAATTTTGAATGAGGGAAAAGGATTTTTAAAGTCGTTTGAAGATTTGATAACGTTTATTAATTATTCTGTGAAACAATCTCTAATGGCTTAATAACAAAAAAATCTTTTCTTTTAGATGAACTCAACTTTGGAGTTAATGTAATCTTTTTATTATACAAATCATTCTGTTTCGATGACACACATATAAATCAACTCATTTAAACTTATTAAGAACTCAGTGTATGATGCAACTGGGTAAATTTTGCAGTTAAAGTACTAAAAAGAATGAGATTAATTAAAATTAATATTAGGGGCTTCTTATTTTTCCAGTAAAGTTCAGGTGAGGTCCTATATCCTTTTTTTTCAAAATTTTACGGCTTATAGTTTCGGAGATAAGGTAGGGGGAATGGGTACAAATTTTTATATTTTTGTTAATATCTTTAAAATAATTTATTTAAAAAATACGAAAAAAATATATTTGTTTTCGCCATAATGAGCCCTTTCATTTGATATATTACATGATGTGTTAGAGAGAATTTTAATTTTAAATTTTCCATTTAATTCTGTAATTTGCCCCCCCCCCCCAAAATTAATAGTAAAGGTTTCCCCTTATTTTTCAGCTGACGCCCTATATCCAATTTTTTTTTCAAAATTTTACTTCTAGTTTCGGAGATAATAGGGGGAGGGGGACGGTAGATTTTTTTAGTTTTTCCCCAGAAGTACCCCTAAAATCAATATTTCTTCATTTACGATATATACTCCTGATCGAGTCACCAAACTATACACTAAAACGAAATGTCAACCTTTTCCATCCAGTAGTTTACGAGAAAATTGCTGTGATGTGAAAAAGGCAGAAATCCAGAGTGATATTATTCAATTAAATTATATTATATTATACATGAAACACTTAAATAATGCAGAAATAAAACGTTTACCGGTTGGTCAACTATTGGCTCTAAACGACAATGCCGCTCATGCCTGGTACAATTTGAACGCAGCCTGTAAACACGATGGTGGATATAATGTTGTTCATTCACAAACGAGATGTAACGATGAAATGATTACGTCTTTTCGTTATTGTAAAAAATGTTTTAGACGAGTGTACTTAAGTCCTCTTTATAAATAATGATATGGCTAACTCCTGTTGCCGTGTCAATAAAATTTTCCAAACAAGCAGACATATTTAATCATAAAAATGTAATTATCGATCAGGTCTTGAATTATTTGCCTGGAGTTTTCTCTCGTCCGATTTTTTTCCTACAATAAATACGTATTTGAAAATTGTAAATTGTAAAATTATCTGTTGTAGAAAAAAATGCGAAAAGACAAAACCCCAATGAACAGGTAAAGTAAAAAATTTTGAAAAAGCATATCGTAAACGATCTCAACGCTTCAATAGTTTTGCAATGTCTCGAGAAAATACAAGTTAATTCAACTGATAGAAGATGTGAAAGCAACAAAAAAACTCACAAAGATTATTGGCTATTAAAACATTACGATATATATAAAATAAGAAATTGTAAAAAGACAATTTTTCCAATAAAAAATACAAAAGTTAAATTTTTGTATTACGTAGTGACCGATGAGTTATTTAAAATATTGTTATAAAAATCTATCCAGCCCGTCCCTGGTTTCTTTCCGTGAGACATCAATCGCTGGGATAGAAAAAAAAAGAAGAGCTAGAAGGATGGGAAAAAAAACTTATCTCGAAATAACTCGACAACTGTAAAATTGTCACTGGATTGTACGAGAGGATTCGATGCTGATTTTAAAAGGAGCGGCCCATCATCGCAGCAATTAGTTACTTATTGCGAAGAGTTTATTTCGTGTTATTATTTAGATACTCGAATCAGCTGTTGTGAATATTTGATGTAAATAAAAGTTTCTAGAAAGTGAGAGTGAATATTAGTTTTTAAATTTTAATTGAACCCACTATATAACAAATTTGGTGATGAGAAGTGCAGGATTAAGTGAAGTTAAAATCGTAATTTGATTTATGGAAACCCGAAGCATGAAAAAAAACGGACCAAACTAACAAAAAAATAGTCAGACAGGTTACCGAGGGATTAGATGAAAAAATAACTCAGATTCTGGAAAAACGCGACAAGAAGGAGAAACAACATCAAGAAGAAATTCAACAAAGGTTAGTGAAATCTTTTGATGATAAACTTGAAGTTGAGTTAGGAAATCTTGTCCCTAATATCGATGAAAAACAAGAAAATCTTGTCACTGCAATGTAAAATAATCAACTACTTACTCGAAAGATTATTCTCGAAATTTGAATTAACCAGGCAAAATGATTTTAAAAAACAAGAACAAATTGAATTAAAACGACACGAAACTGAAGAGAAAAGACAACTGCAATTTGAACAATTAATGCAAATAGTCGGACAAGTTAATGAAACAGTTAATGAAAGAATACAAATAGTTGAGTCAGCTATAAATGAGATAAATGATGACATTAAGACCATAAAAATACCGTGGACACTCTTGAAACCAAAGTAGACGACCTCGTTTACATCCAAAGCCAGGTGAAATTTGAAACCAGTTCCATTAAAAATACAGTACAAAGTGAGGTGCCAGATAAAATCAGTGCCATCCAAAACAAATTGGAAACCGAAATTAAACAATTACAACAAGATTTGCAGAGAGTGAAATACTAGCACACCGTGAGTACCAAAGGTTCCTATAGTAAACCACCCACATTTGATGGCAGTTCATCTTGGCCCATGTATAAACGGCAATTTGAAGCAGTGGCTACAGCTAATGGATGGGATAACCAAGAATAATCTACCTCTCTTGTAATTTCCTTAAGAGGTCCGGCCTTAGAACTCCTCCAAAGCATTCCAGTCGGTGAACAAGGCAATTTTGACAAGGTCATCGCCATCCTGGACATAAGATACGACAATCAGCCCTTGAGCCAAGTATGCCGGTGCAACTAAGTGGAAAAATGCAAAAATCCGGAGTGAGCCTTCAAGAATTCGAAGCAGAGGTTAGACGTTTAGTGCACTTGTCCTACCCAGACCTGCGAGAGGAAACCAAAGATCAATTGGCCACACAGAGTTTCATAAACGGTATCAGAGATGTGGAAGTACAACGAAATCTAAGACTAAGTGGTGTCAAGAAAAGTAATGAAGCTTTACTCCGGGCGTTAGAAGTAGAGGCCGTCATGAACATGTCCAAGCCGAGGGTCCGAGCAGTTTACTTTAACCAGGAAGAGCCAGATTCACCATGTCAAGCACTGCTGGCTGGTCTGAACAAACTATTAGAACGGTCATAAAGAACTGGCACCAGATGGGCATGTTACCGCTGTGGACGGACATGACACTTTCAACGTGACTGCAGAGTAAGGCTACGGGAACGATCACCAACCAGGGGTAGCCAACAAACTGACCTTACCAATCAGTCAGCATAAGAGGGCGAAATGCTGACTAACCCTCTACCGGCCTCCAGGACAGTATCCATCCGGGGATTTTGCCGAGATAGCAGCAGCCTAGTCATCAGGGGCATCATCAATGGCAGAGCAATTACCATCACCATCGACACCGGCGCCGCTGTGTCCATTGCCAAGTCCAGGGTTTTAAGGGCTTCGGAAATCCAGCGAGCTAACAACAACATCCAGTTCAGAACAGTCACCCGCGAGTCCATGTCAATACAGGGTGAGGCAGATGTCGTGCTACAGATAGGGGACAACATGTTCCGGCATAGGGTCCTAGTAGCGAATATTGAGGAGAATTTTATACTGGATATGGACCTAATTAGCCAGCATGGATTTATGTTCGACCCGAGATATGATGTTCTTCGGTTCCTAAATGAGGAATTTGTATTGACACGGCCCGTTAACAGCTCATCGACCTCCATAAAAATTGTAGCAAAATCTCCAGCCAGAATTCCCGGTCGAACGACACAGATTAAACATGGGCAGCTAGAAAGCAATCCTGGGAGCTGCGTTGGAATGGTGAAGCCCGTACACTCAGCTCATGACTAGTTAGTTGGACGGGCTATAGTTAAAACCGGACGAGATATAACAATTAGAGTCCTGAATTTGTCCAATAACGACATCAGAATTGCCAATGGTCAAGAGATAGCTTGTTTCAAGCCAGTCGAGACCATCATCAATTGCGAAGAAGGGTACCAGACATCGGTGAAAAAGACAAGGCCCAGTAAAGAGTTCCTACAACTGCTGACCATTTGACACACCTGACACCAGAGGAACGGAAGAAAGCCAAGCAATTTATCACAAAGCACTGGCAAATTTTTAACAGTCGAGGTGGAACCACCAGTCGCACCAACATCATCCAGCACCGAATAGATACCGGGAAGGCTCAACCCATCAGAATACCACCTAGGCAACTACCATTGGGGCAACAACAGGCAGTCGAAGAAAACATCGAGTCTATGTTACAAAATGAGTTATTGAGCCATCCATCAGCCCATGGTCCGCTCCCGTCGTGCTAGTTAAAAAGAAGAGTGGAACCACCCGATTTTGGGTGGATTACAGCAAGCTGAATGACGTTACCAAGAAAGACAGCTATCCACTACCCCGAATTGATGACACTCTGACCACACTAGCAGGCCCCCGTTGGTTCTCCACACTAGATCTAAAGAGTGGATATTGGCAGGTTGGTCTACACGAAACCGCCAGGGAGAAGACAGCGTTCTTCACGAGTAAAGGGCTGTTTCAGTTCACTGTCATGCCCTTTGGGTAATGTAATGTCCCCGCAACATTCGAGAGGCTAATGGAGTATGTTCTGAGCGGGTTAACATGGAGGACATGCTTAGTATACCTCGACGACATTCTAGTCATGGGTCAAACATTCGACGATCATCTGAAGAACCTGGGCGAAGTATTCTCCAGAATTAATAACGCCAACCTGAGACTCAACCCGAAGTGTTCCTTGTTCCAAAAAGAAGTAGAGTTTTTGAGCCACGTCGTTTCCGAGTCAGGAATCCGCACCAACGAGGACAAGATATGCATGAAATCCGAAGCTTTTTGGGCTTCTGTTCCTACTACAGGCGGTTTGTTGAGGGTTTTGCCACCACTGCCGCGCCTCTACATCGGCAGACCACAGAGATAGAGACCTTCCGTTGGAATCAAGATTGCGAAACATCATTCAGACGACTGAAGGCAGCACTATGCTCCAGTCCAATCCTAGCCTTTCCTACACAGTCCTGCAAGTTCATTTTAGACACCGATGCCAGCAACACAAGTTTGGGGGCCGTCTTATCCCAGGTGCACGATGGTGATGAGAGGGTGATCGAGTACAGCCGTGGATTCTCGAAACAGGAAAGAAATTATTGCGTCACCAGAAAGGAACTTCTTGCAATAATAAGGGCTGTAGACCATTTCCACAAATACCTTCTTAATCCGAACAGATCCTGCCGCATTCAAATGGCTGCTGGACATGAAGGCACCGGAAGGACAACTGACCAGGTGGATGGAGAAATTACAGCAATACGATTTCAAGGTGGAACACCGTGCCGGCCGTTTGCACAATAATGTCGATGCCCTATCCAGAAGACCCTGTAGGCAGAATGCGGACATTGTCTGAAGACGGAACAGCGAGAGGGTATCTCCATCAGACAGATCCGAGTGCAGGCCAATGAAGACTGGACAACGGAACAGTGCATCCAGCACCAAATGGCTGATCCAGACATCGAACCAATTTTGTCATTCAAAACGAGAGAGGCACCCAGGCCACGATGGGACGAGCTAGCTAGATACTCAGGCGTGTTGAAATCTTTATGGGCCCAATGGAACTCTCTAAGAGTAGAGAATGGAATACTCAAGCGATAATGCCCTACTCAAGGACCTCTGCAAACTTTTTGATATTAAACTGTCATTTTCCAGTGTAGGACATCCACAGTCCAATGGCTCACTTGAGCCTTTTCATTCGACACTTCTAGAAATGATAAGGATTCACAAATCAGAAAACCCTGATGAACACCCGTTCAACATTTTACCTTATGCTGTGATAGCATACGACAATTCAACAAGTAAAACCCATGGTTTCACACCATATGAACTTGTATTTGGCCACACATCCAGCCGACCTCCCGAAACACTATATAACCAACAAGAGTTAATTTCCAAATAAGTTCGTGACCTCAATAAACGTATATCCCACTATTACAGAATTGCACGCAAACGAACAGAAGTTCAAAAGCAAAAAGCAAAAGAAAGATTCGATAAACACTTTTCTGAAAACCTTCCAAATTACCAAATCGGCGACAAAGTCTATGTCAAAGAATCGCAGCTTAAAAATAAACTTGAAAATAAATTCAATGGACCCTTTCAAATTTTGGAACTTCATAACAATTCCGCAACTCTCCTAAACTTAGCAACTAATCAAAGGACTAAAGTTAACTTAGATAGACTGAAGCCTTATTCAGAAAGTTAATTTCTGTTCCAGATTTTTCTTGCTGTTCGGATCAGCAATATCACACTTCGAGCTAAAACCAATAATAATACTTGGGATATATTATCCCATCCCAACTTATCAGCACTAGAACACGTTTTTACAACCAATAACCGATTACTTGACACTTTAACTAAAACAGTAAGTCTCGATGTACATTCTATGAATAATTTTAGGTCTGAAATACAAACTCGGACGGCGAGTTTTACACAAACAGCATTAATAGTTTAAATCAAAAACAATTGCAAATTGAAAACATAATGAAAAATCAAATGAGCATCACATCATCAGTTATTAAAAATTTTAATGAAACCATTGCGAAATTACAAATACACGAGAAGACCTTCAACGAAGACATTAACCGGATTAGAAGAACAATCATTCACCTCGCAGACAAAACAGCATATATTCAAGCTAAACTTTAATTTTTAGATATATCCGTAAAATTGTTGGAAAATTATCTTTATTTACAGGATAACCTAAATGACCTTTTAAACGCTATCACTTTTGCCAGGCTCAAAATAATACATACATCAATTTTAACGCCAGAACATTTGATAACCGCCTTACAGGAAATCTCTCAAAATATAGTTAAAAACAATTTACCACTTCCAGTAAGATATTAAAATGTTGCCAAATATTTGGAAATTATAGACCTCGAAGCGTTCCAAACACGTTCAGATATTGTTTTTGTTCTCAAAATACCTCTCGTTGAACAACAACCCTACACCGCCTTCCATCTTTATCCTATTCCTATCTATGACGATAGAATAGGCCTACATCATATACTTCAATTTATTCAAAAATACATTGCTAGGAATGATGGTACTTTGATGTACATCCCCGTAAAAGACCTTAGTGCATGTAAACCCCTAAACTTTCGCGAAAAACTATGTTCCTAATTATACGCTTACCCCATAGACACAAACGCCTTATGTGAAGCCCAATTACTGAAAAACTTTAAAAATGTGCCGGAAAACTGTAAAAGCTCTATTATCTTCAGCCAAGGCTATAATGTGCAAAAAATCGAATCTAATACATGGTTCATAATAATTTCAGAACCCCTACGAGTCACAGTTAATTGTGCGGAAACGGACGTTAAAACAATAACAATTAACAAAAATTCTATTCTTAGACTCTACTCGGAGTGCAGTGCTTTTATCGGTATAACAAAAGTGCAAGCAGAAAATCGAAAAATCTTAAACATTACCGATAATTCTCATCCGGTGTACATCCCGTACAATTGCTGCCAAACTATTCCAGACAAAATCACTGTCCCAGAACTTAAACCTTTAAAACTGGACCACCTAAATATTGAGAAATAAGATATAGCCAGTCATAAACTCGACCAATACTCTAGAGACTTAGATGACTTAATCAATCAACCATTCATAACGAAAAATATTTCATGGTTCACATATGTAACTATTGCAGTTATAATAATCATAGCAGCCTACATCATATACCGTACCATTCATAAGAAATTACAGCCCCGAAGAAGAAACCCTTCTGCACAACATACGCCACAACCGACCAAAAGAAGTTTTAGACACTTAATTCCAAAACTTCGCTCTACTTTGGACATTCCCGAAAAAGACATTGAATTGAAAGAAACTGCTTAATAAAGTATGTACCTTTTTCATTCACGATTTTAACATTATATTTGGACTATTTTATTTGTAATATTATTATTTTATTATTTACTTTTATATCGTTTATCATTATATTCGTAACCTATTTTATATTATTATTCAATTTATCGTATTTTGCTTATTATCATGTTCATGCTTTATTTTGACATTATTATTTTTATGAATTATTAGATATTAAGTTATTTCAGACAATTGCTAAGGTTTTACGTTTCACTTCATTTAAATATCATATTACATTTTAATGTTATTTCAAAAAGTTGATGCTATACCATCAACTTTTCATTTGTGATGGGAGTTGTTATATCATATTTCATACACACACGTGTTGCTTACTCAGCAGTATCCGTGAGAAGCGTATCATTTACGATTTCGCAATATCATATTATGTTAACGATATGACAATTCTCAGTATAATCCTGTAGACGCTAAATTGCAGATTTTATCACGTCTTGAATTGTATAAATACTAAATAATTAACTGTCTGGTTGGAGATCATTATAGTAACTTGTGTAAGGCGTAACTCTGCCCGTTTAAATTTTGAAATTTGTATTAAGTACACGAATGGCAACCCTCACATTGTCTATGCTTGAAAACGAAACGCATTTTCGGGGATTCCCGCAAATATACACGCATACGTTTAGGCACTCGCTTTAGAATCGATTCGGGGAATTACCGCGCGCTGTTCACTTGTCTAAATTTCTTCTGTTAGTGTATTGTTTTGTTCGGATACTATAGCGAGTAGACGTATTGTAAGCATAGCAAAGCAATTCAACATTTGTGTTACCGTTGATTCCATTCGCCAAAGTTTAACGTTTAAATAAGATGTCGTTTCAAATAGACAAATCCAAGTTATACCAAAAATTGTTTGAAAGTTTTTAAAAAATCTCATACAAGTACGAAAGTACAAAATGTACAAAAGTTAGTTAACGAAGTGTGGCGAAATTATAAATTACAAGCAAAGTCGGACAAGGAACTAGATATCATTGTATCTAAGAGAATTGAAGAAGAATTGCAAGCGGCGACTAAGATGAGTGACGAAATCATTTTAGGTATCTATGAGTACTAGAAATATTAGAAAGGAGGTCATTAAAAGTGGCCCAAATGATGTACCCTTTGGGGAAAGTTGCCAAATGACGGCTTTAAATAATCTTTAAATGCAGTTTTTATTGCATACTTTGTATTTATGTAGCTTAATAAGAGAATCTTTAGCAGAATCAATAGAAAGTTTTTACTTTTAGGCAACGACTACCTGTAAACCTGCAGAAAAAACACAAATTATACAGCCAGCTTCAAATATTAAAAAACAGGAAGAAGATAAAATAAAACCCGGTAATGAATCACAACAGCAACGCGAAAATAATGAAAATGCAGATAAACGGAGAGCAAAACCTTCTCAGGAAGCTATGAAAAATAAGATTGCTCTACTCGAAAAAAATCTGAACGCTTTGTATTCTGCCAGAGATACTATGCCAAGCCGTGCTGAAGTTGATAAACAGATCATTAAGTTCCGTGAGGAAATAAAAACAGCAAAACAGTCTTTAAACAGGAAGATTCAAAACGCAGTTGCCCAGAAGAAACACAGGGATGGTATGAAAAGAAAGTTAGAAGATATTTGTCATGAAAATCCAGAAATAAAAAAAAGACTATCTCTGAGGGATTCAGTGGGACGTCCTAATCTTGAAAGCAATCAACCATCACTATTGAAAACAATTGCGGATATAGCTTTATTTGGGAGTGCAGCAGATGATAGAAGACGAACGGAATCTATTCGCGGCGTAAAAACTCTTGATGAACTCACACAAGAATTACGTAAAATAGGATTTGACATTAGTCGCAGTGGGACATATCTTCGTTTGATTCCCAGAAAATCTAATTCTGCAGAGGGACGAAGACATGTATCGACAGTCCCTGTTAAGCTCATTCGGGCTCAAACTGATCACCACAAGAGCCACTTAGATAACAAGTTCGCTGAAACATCAATCCATTATTTAGAGAACATAGCATTCATACTTGGACCAGATCAAGTATTTTTCATATCTCAAGATGATAAAGCTCGAGTCCCTAAGGGCGTAACTGCGGCAAATAAGCAAGCACCTCTTTTAATGCATATGGAATATAGAATCAAATTACCTGACCACGATTGGGTATTCGCTGAGCGTCATAAATTAATACCATCTATTTATGCAACGCAAGCCGTTGGATATTCTGGACCAACATACATCGCTATTCGAAGTGGAAAGCATAGTTCATCTACTGCTAATACTCATGCTCAGGATTTCGAGACGCTTCTCGAACTTGAAGAGTTTCGACCATTAGCTAAAACTGACCATGGACTAGTAAAACCAGTGGTAATCATGACGGTTGATGGACGGCCAGATGAAAATCCGCGTTATGAAAAAGTCATAGGGTTTGCTATACAACACTTTAAGCGACATGATCCCGATGCATTGTTTTTAGCTACCAATGCTCCTGGAAGAAGTGCGAACAACAGAGTAGAGCGCAGAATGGCTCCTCTTAGTCGGGAACTGGCTGGTTTAATATTGCCTCATGACCATTTTGGGTCTCATTTGGATGAACGTGGCGTTACAATTGATGAACATTTAGAAAGATCTAATTTCGAATTTGCAGGAAATGTATTAGCTGAAGTATGGAGTTCAATGGAAATTGATGGCTATAATGTTACTGCAAAATATGTTGGGGCAGGTCAACAAGATGTTCCTGTATTTCCAGACATTAAATGGTATTCAGAACATGTGCGTGAAAGCCAATACTTGCTTCAAATTGTAAAATGTAAAAATACAGAATTCTGTCGTCCAAGAAGTGGTCTATTCAGATTACTAGATAACAGGTTTCTTCCACCACCTGTAAAAGTAAAACAAACAGTTGATGACTTGGTTTTGGATGAAGGAGGGCAATTTCTTGATCTTCCAGTCAATTTAGCTCTACGCTTAAGTGCTTCACTCAAAGATTTCCTGCAAATGCCCTACGATTATTTTTGTCCGACGGTAAAATTGAGGCTATCAAGTCGAACATGCAAAACGTGTGGTCTTTATCATGCTTTCATCAAGTCACTAAGTCGTCACATCGAGAAGATCCATAAAAAAGTAAACACGCACACTGATAGGAAAGTTAGACCTGTAAGAGTCGCTGCTCGTCGTGCTAATGAATTGATGTGCATTATTCAAAATTTAGAGCACCATGATGTTGAATGGCTCCATGAGAACGACGTAGATATTCCAAAATCGGATGAAAGTGAGCAGACTCACAACACTGAGCAGCAATCCAAGCAATCCAATGTCATCGACAACTTAGAATCATGGATTCGGGTTTCATGGACTGAAGACTGTTAATTTGAATTTAATATGTATACCAAAAATTTAAAATAAGTTTGTTATGTTCGTAAGATTATAATATTTTTGTCCCTTACTCTATGTTGATTACTGCATCAGTAAAATCTAATCTCTATTCTAAATCAATTTTCTTATTTTTAAAATTATAATTATAACATTATAATTATGATATAAAAAAATACATTTTTAATTGAAAAATATTTACGTAAGCATGGGGGAGGGGGTAAAAGCTTTGCTTACTTTTGCTGACAAGGGGGATGGGGGGGGGTAAATAATTGTAATAAATCTGCTTACGTAATATTTGAACGGCCCCTTATTGATTTATTGACACATTTATTTATACGTTTTACCATTTTCAATTTGACAATATAATCTGATTTCGACTCTTAATATTGTGCAAATTTTTAAACAATATGACCACTACAAGGCAAGGTGCAGCCACTCCAACTGTGGAGCCCTATAAAATTTCCGAGATTTTTGCGATAGTACCGGAGTACGACGGTAACCCCATCTTTTTAAATACTTTTATCACATCTTGTAACACCGCCCACAGTATGGCGACCGATAACCAACAAGTCCTACTTATACTCCACATAAAAAATAAACTCCGTGGCAGGGCAGCGGAACTAGTAAATTCGCGAAACCCTACACAATTGACTGACATTGTAACTCTTTTAGAAAACCATTTCGGAGATCCTCGAGACCTATCGGCGCTCATTCAGGATCTCCAATGTATGAAACAATTACCATCCGAACCACCCTTAACTTTCTCAACTAGAATTCAGACCCACCAGGCAAAAATGCTGGCAGCGGTCACAAAATAAAATTTGACTAGTAAGAAAAAACAAGCCCAAATAGATTTAATTGAACCTATGGCACTAAACAGCCTGCTTACAGGCCTAGAGCCATAAATGGGACAATTAATTCGAGCAAGTGACCCGAGAGATATTTTAACCGCGATCTGTAGAATCAAAAGAGAAATCCAATTGAACCATCTCGAAACTCAAAAAGTTTCTAATTTCAAAACTACAACTCCGTCCTTTAGAAGACCCAATCAATTGCCACCTCCAAAACAATGTACATTCTGTAAGAGAATGGACCACTCAGTTAATGAATGCCTCATTAGATCGAGGCAATTCCAACAAAACCAAAGCTTTGGACAAAATCAAAGTTTTGGGCAAAATTTTCAAAGACCTCGCCCTCCATTCGCCCAACATTCCAACCAACAAAATTATCAGCAACCTCGTCAAACAAACTTTCCACTCAATAGAAATTTTCAGCAACAACGCCCATCAACAAGTAATCAACCCCCAAATACGAAGGAATTTAAACCGAACCCTAATTTTTACCGCCAACAACGTACTCATCACCTAAATAATCATGAGTTCAAAATCCTAGAAGTGAACAGACTTATTCCAACCCAACACCTAACGAGTACCAATACACAGATTTCGACTATAACGATTATTGTTCCTACGACAATTACCAGAATGACTTTAACGATTACTTTAAAACAGACTTCGAGAGCGAAAACTACTCTCAAAACTACGACGAAATTTCTCCTACAAATTTTCAGGACACTACCTCTCAAACAGGACCCCCGGACATGTCAAACCTCCAATCGCACATTCAAACTTTAAATTTAGACAGCTTCGACCCCAATCTGAACATCCCCGAACAGAGATTTCTGTAAGACATCTCTTGTCCGTAAACTCTAAGAACTTATATTACATCACCGATGCATCCAACACCTACAAACTTCTTGTGGACACCGGTGCAGGACTCTCTATTTTTAAGCCAGAAACTTGCAAACGCTTCAGGAAAAGGTTCCAAGAAAATGTGGTCATCCAGGGAATAACTAACGAGAAAATTCATATCAACGAATCGACTCTCGTCCCGTTTAATATCAATGACCTTCATAAAGTTTACATTGCAACCTTAGAGATACAGACGCCTTATCAGCAGGCATAGAAATTGAAAAAGTCCATCTTCCGAATGCTCTAGTAAAAGTCGATAGTAATGGCCAATTTTTGACATCCGTATTAAATGCAAATGCCATCCCTAAAACTATAAATTTCACTGACATTAAACTTGAGCCATTACAACAGTTTAGTGTGAATTCTATTTCACAAACCCAACCAACAGACAACAGCATACTAGAATGACAAGAGCAAATTTTCAATCAACTTCGACTTGACTACTTAAACGAAGAAGAATCCGACTTAATATCACAACTATGTCTTCACTACTCTGACATATTTTATCTCGAATTCATTCATTCACCAACGAAATTAAACATACCATCGAGACTAACAACTCTAGACCAGTTTTCACGAAATCTTATCTCTACCCTCAGATTCATAAAGAGGAAGTTAAATCCCAAATAACGAAAATGCTAGACGAAGGTATTATACGCCATTGAAACTCGCCCTGGTCCTCCCCTGTATGGGTAGTACCAAAAAAACTGGACGCTTCAGGAAAGCAAAAATGGCGCGTTGTAGTTGACTATCGAAAACTCAACGAACTAACGCTTGATGACAAATATCCTCTCCCTAACATTTCGGACTTATTAGATCAACTTGGCAAATGCCAATATTTCACAACACTCGACCTCGCCTCAGGATTCCATCAGATTGAGATTGACCCCAAAGACATTTCCAAAACCGCGTTTACCGTTGAGAATGGGTACTACGAATTCGTAAGGATGCCCTTTGGTCTAAAGAATGCCCCTTCAACATTCCAGAGGGTTATGGACAACATTGTTTTAGGAATTCAAAACGAACGTTGTCTCGTCTATATGGCCGACATAATCGTATACTCTCCCACCATTAACGAACATTTGTCTTGTCTTACTGATGTTTTAAACGCCTACGAATGGTAAACCTCAAAATCCAACCCGACAAGTGCGAATTTCTTCGCAAAGAAGTTGCCTATCTCGGACATCTGATTACCAAAGATGGAGTTAAACCGAATCCATCAAAGGTAGAATGTATATTGAAATTTCCTCAGCCCCAAAATCAAAAAGATATCAAATCCTTTCTGGGATTAGCCGGGTATTATCGTCGATTCATACCCAATTTTGCTAAAATTTCAAAACCACTCACAAAATTGCTCCAAAACGATATTTCATTCTACTTCAGTTCTGAATGCGTTAATTCTTTTAATGAATTAAAGCAAGCCCTCACACTTCGACACCGATTTTAATTTATCCCGATTTCAATGCGCCCTTTATTTTGACAACTGACGCTAGCGCATTTGCAATCGGCGCTGTGCTTTCACAGGGACCAAAAGACAAAGATCTGCCAATTGGATACGCATCTAGGACCCTCTGCAAAGCTGAGACTCGATACTCCACTATAGAGCGTGAACTTCTGGCTATTGTTTGGGCCGTTAAACACTTCATGCCAATACTTTTTGGACGAAAGTTTAAACTTCTGACCGACCACCGCCCGTTAACGTGTCTCTTTTCTATTAAAGATCCAGGTAGTCGACTTGCCAGATGGCGCCTCAAACTCGACGAGTACGATTATGAAATTATATACAAACCGGGAAAAGTAAATAAGAACGCAGACGCCCTTTCACGCATTCGAATCAACCATTTTGATGAATGTATGACTTTCCAATCAAACACCATACTCCAACTTCTCACGATAACTCCCTTGAACGAAAACGAAAACAGTGATACAGAACAACTTGAAACAGACGACGATGTAACATCCCGAGGATGTTTACAGGAATTCATAATGCAATTTTGAATTAATTCTTTATTCTTTTATCGGATATGTTATTTAATATTTGTTTAAGTAAGTAAACTAAAAAAACGTCGTATACAAAACCTCGCTCGTATTGCAGAAAAGAAACGTCTCGCTAGAAGTGTGAAATTTCACCTTTGTATACCACTTGCATGTATTGCGAAATTTAACCCATTTTCCATGTTATAATACTTTTATTTAAACAATGAATAGTTTATACATATCGTTCCGTTTTATGATCTGCCGATTCAGGGTTAGCAGAAAGCTGAACTCTTGTACGTGCTAAAAACCAGGTAGACACAAATTGTGTTGCAACATTTTAAACAAAACAACCAAAGATGGCCGATTTTACGCAGTTAGAGAAAAATTGCTGAGTTTGCCGTCCTTAATTAAAAGTTTGTTCTAGAATTTTTTTAAATGCAAAAGAAAGGCACGTGCGTAGAACCCGTCGGTTAATGGCGGAAGATTCAGCCAATCGGACAATGAAAAACTCACGAGGTAGGGGGTTTTGTGGTTAACTTATTCGTGAAGATAGTACCCATATGGGAGGGGCCAAAGTTCACGAGGAACTAGTCGAGAGAATTTCCAAACAAGTTCGGGGCCGGAACTCAAGAAAAGGAGTCGTACGTGGCGCGACGGATTTATAGGGGACATAAAAAGGGTGGAAACCAGACTCCTAAGAGAGGAAGGTTTCACCTGTCCAAATAGGGTTTTAGGAACTAAATTAAAGAGTCATTATAGAATTTATCGTCGAGGGACGGGAAACGCGAAAGTCGCGAGTGTGTTTTTAACAGTGATTAGCTAGCTAAAAATCCAGTGAGGTATAATTTCTTTTAATTCACAGGTAAACCTTTTGGGATTAACGGATAAATCGCATCCGGTGAGTACCTTTTTATTTTACTAACCGAGGAGTGTTAGTGCCAAAACTTGTGAGTTTGTCCGTAGAGTTGTAGGTTCAGATTCTGAACCCAGGGTAGAGGTTTCTTAGACCAGCAAACGGCAGGGAAGAGACCTCGTGATAGGGACTAAGTAGCGTCGGGGTACGCACAGCTAGATTGTAACCTGGTAAAGATTTCATCTGACGCCCTGAGTCGGCAAAAGGAACGAGCGGCAAAAGTTTAGGTTTCTTGTCTTATGATATCTTGTTTAAATTTGGTTTTGTTTTAGTTTATTTTTTTTATATATAGATATATATTATATGTTTATTGGGGATGCGTTGGATAGACTGGCTCACCAACGCTTGCTGATATAAGGGAAGACCTATTGTAGTAGGCACCGATAGGGCTTAAATAGGGTCTAATTGTACCTGTCATTCCCAGGATTAGTGGGTATAATTAATATTGTGTCCCTTAAAGTTATTTTCATATTTTCTTGGGGTTAATTAATTAAAAAAACATAAATTGGGGAGTTACATTTGTTCTTAAGTATTGTTTAACCACTAAAAATTGAGGTTACTTGTTTTGTATTTTTTTTGTGTTACATATCAGGATTGCTTTATTGTTTCTAATTGTTCTTTCATTTCATTTTGTTTTAATTCAATATATGTGTCATTTTTTTCCGCTGTTTACTTTTAACTCCTTCCTTCTTCCCATACAACCACCAGCATTTGAGAAGCCTGGGGACTTACCCTCTTAGAGGAGGCCAGGTGACGAAAACCAGAAGCTACCAAGGACTGAGAGTCAAGGCAGATAAGGGGCAGTAAAGTTCCTTTTATATTATTTATTTTCAGCTAACATTTACAGAGAAGGGTTCCCGGAGTCTTTCTTCGGGTGGTGGCAGCATTCCCCTTTTCTCTCAGGTTCTATATACTATATTTCTTTCCCCATTATACAACAAGTTTAGGGCAAAACTGTTACACTGGTGATAGGACGCAAATTGTTACACTGGTGGCAGCGGTGGGATCTGGTTATATTTTAGGAAGTTAGGTGGTGATGTTAGGGACTTGAGAGAGGAAAACAAACACAGGGTTGGCACTAACTTTTGAACAATAACAGGGTTGAAAAGTCTAGCAAGAAAGGTTGAATTTAATGTGAAAATATAAATTATGCACTGTCGGTTTTCAGATTCTATTTATGATTGTTTATGATTTGTGATTTAATGATATCATATACAAAGTAACTTTTGATCGTTTTTTTGAGTTATTGACTTGTAGAGTTTTACCAATTGATATATATTTTCAATTGCATTTGATTTACCATTGATATATTGAAATAGTTGATTATTTTCTGAAATATTTTCTTTAAGTTACCACTATTGAGAAATATTTATTTGATATAATTGAAATAATTTTATTAGTTTTCGTGCTATTACTTTGCTTCTGAGTGGAAAGGTTTTATTTGATGTATTGAAAGACATTTATTATTTTTCATTGCTTTTAGTTAAACTGAGTTTACATGAAATATTTATATATATTTTATTATTTGATTGATATTGATTACTACATTTTATTTGATATATCATATTGAACTTGGGAAGGTTTCCAAGATATAGATACCGCGAAACCCTATAAAATTTTTGTGACATTAGAATCCTTAGAGACCGCGAAACCCTATATACATTTTTTACATTAGAGCCACTTAATTTTTTTTTTGTATTTTAAATATATATAAATCCGTGTTACTATAATGCCCGGTCCAGGGGTAGTAAAACCAAATGCATCGGCCGGCGGCCCAAGTAAGGAATCCTCGAACCCAACCAGTCCGACGGGCCCGGGGAAATTTACTTTGCCTACCGTACCGGTAGCATCCGAACAGGGATTCCACCGATGGCCGAATGTATTTTCGTTGGGGATGATAGCCTCGTCACTAGATAATTTTTCGGGCAAAGATGTCCCAAAATATTTAGAAAAATTGGAGCAACGTTCGAAATTAGACGGATGGTCAGAGGACGAGACATTACGACTATTAAAATTTAAGTTTGTTGGAGATGCCTATAATTTTTTTAAGTCAGATTCTACCCTAGATACGTTATCCTATGCCGATTTAAAAAAGAAGCTGATTGCAAGGTTCACACAAGTACGATTGCCTGGGGAAAACCAGCTAAATTTGAGTAGATGTTATCAGAGACACGATGAAGACGTTTCATCATTTTGTACACGTTTAAAGACGCTGGGTGGACGCGTCTTAAAGAGGATTTGCAAGGAGCAACTCCAGAGGAAGAGGCGGGATTAAGGAAAAAGAATCAAGCCTTATTATTGAATCAATTTAAAATGGGGTTGAGAAAGGATCTTCTCAAGGATATGGGAGTCGTTCTTCTAAGAGAAGATAAACTCACTTTAGATAAAGCGGAAGAGTTAGTCTGGTTACAGGAAACCACTACTCGTATGCTCCAAGGCAAAGGTAATAATACAAAGGTTTCAGTTATTTCAGAGAGGAGAAAATGTTATAATTGTGGAAAGGAAGGGCATTTGGCCAAAGAATGTCATTGGAAGCCGAGAATGGAACTGCCGAAGAAGGAAATTAAAGAAGAACGGCCATGTTATTTTTGTAATAAATTAGGACACTGGGCTAGAGATTGTTACAAAAAACGGGCGCAATATAAAAATGAAGAAAAAACTATAGACTCATATAAATTTAACAGACCGAGAGGGTCAGGACAAAACGGCAACTATAAACAGTCGGAAAATAGAAATAGAAATGAAAATAGAAATATTAATGATAATAGAAATCTGGATTATACGCGAACAAATAAGGGCAGATACCCTGAAAATGGGACGTCGAAAGGAGCTATTTCTAAGAAAAGGAATGAGTTCGTGAACTCGAATGCGAAGAAATGCGCGTCAAGTTCTTTAAACTAATTTCGCCTTCGAATGTTCCCCGGTTAGAAGGCTCTAGCGAAACACAGAATAGGGGAAATGAGATTAATGTTCAAAACATTAATAAAAATTTGATTGAAGAAATTACTAAGCAAGTTTTAGAACAGTTAGGTGTAAAGGCCCAAATAGTAGAGAATCAAAGACAGGACAATATTCAGAAATCAAAAGAAATTGTAGCCGAGGAAAAAACGCGCCAAAGAGAAAATTTCATAAATAAATTTGAAGAAAAAATTCCTGAAGTTAGGACGGAAAACTTGAATAAAGTTCCACATGTTTTAATGTTAGTAATAAATGGTCAGAGGCAGATATGTTTAGTAGACACCGGAGCGGCGGTAACCTTGATACAGAAGGGGTTGGTCAAGGAAGAAGACATTAACCCGCATGGCACAAGGGATTTATCACTTTCGAGTATAACTGGTCACAAAGTGAAAACTTATGGAACCGCGGAAGTCTTGGTTGGCGCCACTTCTACTGGTCCTCATGAAATGGTTGAAATGGTAGTTTGTGACGATAGACTCTTAGGCAGTACGCAAGTTTTATTAGGAAGAGATTTTTTTGCAACCCATGGAGTAATACTAGACTACAGAGAAAAACCGACATTTCACTTATGGGGTAAAACGATTGACATGTGTGCAATGGATGATGAAATGTTATTACAATTAAATATACAGGAGAACTGGAGTAAATGGTTAATGTACGTTAGAAAATTTCAGAAAAATAATGGTCAAACTGAAAAGGATGCTTCAGACAATAATTATATGGAAATTGGGGCCCAAATTAACGAAACGCCCTGTACACCACGAACCATAACTGAGAAAAATGAATTAGATTGTTCCGTTGATGAGATGACTAGCGATGACGTACTGGCCACAAAAATTGTAGCGCCAGAATTTATTTCAATACCTCCGAGAACGGAATTAGTTTGTCACGGTCGTTTAAAGAAGAAATTAACCGGCAATGCACTGGTCTGCGAGCCTATCGAATTAGCGCACGGTTCCGCGTACATAGCATGTGCAATTGTACCGAATGAAAATAAAATACCTATACGTTTATTAAATCTGTCAGAACAGGAAGTGAGAATTCAAAAAGGACAGGACTTGGGTATTGCATTGATGGCAACAGAAATGAAAGATTCATCAAAATCAGCCACGATAGGAAGATTAAATTTAGCAAATAAAGAATGGTTGAAAGAATTTGATCTTGGGCATTTGAAGACTGATACTAAAGTACAACTTCAAAATTTGTTGGAAGAATATTCTGATTTATTTATGGGCGAAAGGGAAGTTTTACCAAGCGCGTCTCGAGTTAAACATTGTATCACGTTAGAACCTGGAGCACAACCAATTTGTAAAGCTCCGTATCGAATTCCTTATAAACAAAGACAGGTATTGCAGGATGAAATCGATAGACTGCTAGAAACACAAGTTATTCGCCCTTCAGCGAGCCCTTGGTCCGCCCCTGTTGTTCTTGTATCCAAGACATTGCCCGATGGAGAAGAAAAGGGTAGAATGTGTATTGATTATCGAGGATTAAATAGTGTTACGAAAAAAGAATATTATCCACTACCAAATATTTCTGATTTACTTCAAGGTTATCAGGCGGGAAATAAAGCTTTATTTTCGGTGATCGATGTAGCAGAAGCTTATCATCAAATTCCCATGGAAGAAAGGGATATACCGCTATTACAGGATTTAGCACTTATCATGGACATTATGAATACTTAAAGATGCCCTTCGGATTAGTTAATGCACCATCTACATTTCAGAGATTTATGAATGTTACCTTATCAGGTTTGACCGGAGATTCGGTTATGGTTTACTTGGATGACATAGTGATATATAATTCTGACGGTCCCAGAGAACATATAAAACGAATTAGAAATGTGTTTGAAAGACTAAGGGATGCCAATATTAAATTAAAACCGAAAAAGTGTAATTTTATCGTAGAAAAAGTAAAAAATTTTACCAGACCCAGAGAAAATTAGAGCTATCAAAGAATTTCCAATACCAAAGAATGTTAAAGGAGTACGATCATTTTTAGGACTAGTTGGATGGTATAGAAGATTTATACCGAGGATAACGGAATTAACTACACCATTGACAAATTTAACGAAGAAAGACGTGAAGTTTCAAATCACTGCCGAAGTTTTAGAGTCAATAGAAAAATTAAAGGGCGCTTTAACAAATGACACGCTTTTAATATTCCCAGATTTTAGTCAGCCGTTCATTTTAGCCACTGACGCGTCCAATACGGGCGTTGGCGCCATATTAAGTCAAATCAGGGATGGGCACGAGAGACCGGTGGCGTTTGCAAGCCGACAAATGAATCAAGCAGAGAAAAACTATTCTACCACGGAAAAAGAGTTACTTGCTGTTATTTTTGGAGTACGACAATTTTCATGTTTTCTTACCAACTCCAAATTTACTTTAATCACAGATCACCGAGCGTTAAAATGGTTATTGACAATGAAAGATCCGAGCTCCAGATTGACGCGATGGGCCCTCTCGCTTGCAGAATACGATTTCGAAGTAATTCACCGGCCTGGTCGAAAACATGGAAACGCTGATGCATTAAGTCGCATGTATAATACCGAGGATAACTATGTAGATATGTCTTATCTGGATTTCATAGATTATCGCAGGAAACACGCATTACCCCAAATAAAAGATATGGAAATAGTAACTGAATTACCCGATGACTTGTCTATAGTAAAATTCGTTACCAAGGAGCACTTACGCGGGACTGCTTTAGAAAACGCAGATGCTGGACAAACCGTTAAAATTACCGACAGACAGAGGACAATATTTTATTTAATACTGGGAGAACGAACTGATGAGCAAATAAATTTAGAATCTATGTGGACAGGCTTACAAGAGCTATATAAGATGGCTTACGAAAATAATGAACAAAATATAATTTTAATAAAGGATGATTTAACGGAGGAATTAGTATTTATGGATATATCTAAATCAACAATCCGTCAAATTGCCGTGATTGAAGAAGAACTTATAGAACCTAATTGGGAACGAGATGCGATAGTGAGAGAACAAAATAAAGATACATTTTGCAAAGGGATCTTAAACCATTTAAGGGAAGTTAAGACAGGAAATAGAGACGACGAGGAACTTAATTATTTTATGGACAAAGATGGTGTTCTATATAAAAGAGATCAAGATTTAAAAAGAGACCAGCTAGTGATACCGAAAACCTACGTTAATAAAGTACTCAGGGATTTTCACGATAACATAATGAGCGGACACGCAGGAAGACAAAAAACTTATCAACTTATACAAACACGATTTTATTGGCCCGGGATGAAAACAGAGATTGAAAAATATTGTGATACATGTGAATCATGTAATCAGCGAAAAACGTCACCACATTTTAAGAAAGTACCACTGCAACATTTCACGTCTGTGAGTGAACCATGGGAATTAACCTCGATGGATATCGTTGGACCTTTAGTGACAACAATGCAAGGTAACAAATACTTGTTAACTTTTCAGGATCATTTTACAAAATATGCGGAAGCAATACCTTTACCAAATCAAAGAGCGGACACGGTAGCAAGAGCGTTTGTAGAACACATCATATGTCGTCACGGTACTCCTAAGAGATTATTAACAGATAAAGGTACAAACTTTACATCCACACTATTTAAAGAGATATGTAAACTTTTAAAAATCGAAAAAATTCAGACGTCTAGTTATGCCCCTTCCACGAACGGGCAAATAGAACGAATGCATAGAGTTTTAAAAGATATGTTGTCACATTATATAAACGACAATCAGAAAGATTGGGATACGTTTATTCCATACGTATTAGCTGCTTATCGTAGTCACATCCATTCCTCAACAAAATATTCGCCCTTTTTCTTACTTCACGGTAGAGGCATGACTTTGCCCGTCGATGAAATAATACGTCCGCAACGAATACGATATGATTACGATGACAATTACGCATCTGAAATGATGGCCAGATTATCTAGAGTGTACCGGGACGTTCAAGAAAATACGGAAGAAGCTAAACAGTAATCGAAAAAACTGACCAAGAATTGGGTAGGACCTTACAGGATAATGGAAGAAATCGGCCCAGTGACGTATAGAATTCGAAAAGTAGGAGGTCGAGATGACCAAGTGGTGCATATAAATCGGCTAAAGGATTTTAAACCACGTCAGACAGGTGGTTATAATAAGGTGGAATCGACCGACGATGAGGAAGTCGAAACGATGATTTCGGAACCGGAGACTGATGGAGATCCGACTGAAGATGAGGAGGAGCAACCTACGCTGCAAGTAATTCTCCCCGGATGGATCGATGTTGATAAAGAGGAGTTGAAGAAATGCCTGAGTAGCACCGAGGACCCTAGACGAAGGACGCAATCAGTAGACATGGAAGGTCATCTACGGAGGTCCGAGCGAACCAGAAAACCCCCCTTGCGTTTTCATTATTAAGGTAATGGCATCGCCGTGCGAAAAACGGTTGAGAATATTTTTCGCAGCTTTAATGTATTGGCTAGCTGTAAAACCCAAGCAAAATTAATACATGCCCAGATGAGGGATGTAAAAATCCTGATTCCCCCTCCCCTGAAAGTCTATAGCACATAGACTCATTTTTTTCTCCCCCCATGGAAGGTTATCATAACCATTCATATTTTCCTGGACAAGTCGTTAAATGCAAGAAGGGTAAATCTTACGTAGAATTTTCTATTCTAAAATACAAAGATACATTTTTGTCCAAATGTGTAATTAAATTTTTTTTTGTTGTATTACGGAGATAATTTTGTTCTCCACCCGTAAGATTTTCCTATATGACATAATGGCGGTAAACATAACCAATTTTATTTTTGAAAATAAATGTAAAATTTTAGTTTCGAGATTAGAGTCCGAGAAACATAGATAACTCAAGCGAAATGCTAACTAACGTTATATAATCGCCGTAGAAATAAAAAGATAATATGGTATCCTATGCATTGTAGCATAAATGCAATGTTAATTCTGGTAAAATTATGAAATATTTTATTAAATGTAATGAGATAAGTAGGGGAGGCCGGGGCTGGAAGTTCCCGGGGTAAGTTGTTCCGACAGTTATAACTTTGTAAAGGAAAGAGATAGCAATACACGTGAAGTGCGTCGTTTAAGCATCAGGTGACTCGCCGTGCTGGCGGCCATTTTAGTTGCTCCGACGGCGTGGGATGAGTGGTTGTGTGCACCGTGCTATTAGAACATCACGTGAGTACATTTTTTCGTATTTATTCTTTTTGGTCTATTTTTATTTATTATTGACCGATTTATGTGCGTCTTTCCTATTTAAGAGTGGTGGCATTTGTTAGGTATGTTATTGTTTTAATGTTTTTTCAATTAATTTCGTAAATTTGCTTGTATGACTGTTTTTGTACAAAAACTCACTTTGGGGCTACAAGTTCCCTCCGAAAGGGGCTGGTTGTTCGTCAGAACAACTTACCCCAATTGACGTTCAAATTTTTTAAGGTCTTTTTACTTGTTTTAGGATGGTACGAACCTACAAACGAAAAACTGAGAGAGGGAGAACCTCCGAATCGTTATTACGCCAAGCTGCTAGTGCTGTCATACAAGATGAAAGAAAAATAAAAACGGTCGCAAGAGACCTGGAAATATGCCACATGACGTTATATCGATTTGTAAAAAAAATGAGAGCTGGTAAAGATCCTAAAGTAGGCTACAAAAGCAGGTCAGTGTTTAACACGGAACAAGAAAAAGAGTTAGTGAAATACATTTTAAAGTGTTCATCAATATACTTTGGTTTGCTGCCAGGAGAGGTGCGCAAACTCGCGTATGACTGTGCACTTAAATTTTCTTTGGGTAACATTCCCCCTTTGTGGCACAAGAAAAGAGAAGCTGGGGAGGATTGGTTTACTGGGTTCATAAAAAGGAACCCAACATTGTCCATACGAACACCAGAAGCGACCAGTGCAGGACGTGCATCTGCATTTAACAAACATAATGTAGATAAATTTTTCACTAAGCTCGGCGATATTCTACTCAAATATAAGTTACCACCTTCCAAAATATGGAACCTGGACGAGACTGGAGTCACGACTGTATTAAAACCAAAGAAGATAGTAGCTCAAAAAGGTATAAAACAGGTCGGTGCTATAGTGTCTGCTGAGCGTGGGACATTAGTTACTGTGGAGTGTGCCGCAAGTGCTGCAGGAAACACGATTCCGCCAATGTTTGTGTTTCCCCGTTTAAAATTTAAAGACTTGTTTTTAAAGGACGGGCCCTCTGAGTCTATTGGAGCTGGGAATAAGTCAGGTTGGATGACTGCCACTGAATTCCTTATATATATGGACCACTTTATCAAGTTCACGAAACCTACTCCAGAAGAACCAGTGTTACTATTATTAGACAACCACTCGTCACACATAGACATCAATGTAGTAGAAAAAGCTAAAGCAAACTCAATAATAATGCTGTCGTTCCCACCTCACTGCACACATAAGCTACAGCCACTGGATGTGGGCGTCAATGGGCCTTTTAAATCGTATTGTGCTAAAGCTCAAGATAATTGGCTACGAAATCACCCGGGAAAAACAATGTCAATTTATGAAATTCCCGGAATTGTTAAATCAGCATGGCCTTTAGCAGCAACCCCTGTAACTATTATGAACGCTTTTAAAAAGGCTGGAATATGTCCCTTTGATTCTGGCGTATTTACAGAGGAGGATTATGCACCATCTTTCGTGACAGATCGGCCACTGTTAGAAGCTGCTTCATCTCAAGTTGCGTCAAATGAGGAACTACTCCAGCCATCAAGCAGTTCAGTTGCGGCTGAAATAGATGACCAGCCAGGACCATCCAATATTCAAATATTACCTCCGAATAATGTGCCGCCAGAACCTGTAACCATAACCACTTCAACATCGGGTCGGATTGATGAACAACTTCAGCAATCGGCTCAAAAAACACCAGAAAAGATAAATACTTCAGCTGTGTTTAGCCCTGAAATTGTAAAACCTTTACCAAAGGCACCACCAAGAATGCAAACGGGTACGAAGCGCCGTCTAAGAAAGACGGCCGTTTTGACTGACACACCAGAAAAAAATGCATTGGCAGAAGACCAGGTAAGAAAAAAGCAAGGAAAAACGAAAGCATTACAAATAAGGGAAAAGAAAACAACAATATTAAAGTCAAAGACAAGGAAAAAAGAAAGGGAAAAGCTCAGAAAAAAACTAAACGAAGAATATTACAACAAAGCGAGAGTGATAGCGACGAGGATCTGGTTTAATTAGGAGCAGTTGTGTAACTGATAAGATTTTAAAGTTAATAAATCTCTATTATAGTATAAAAGAATCATTTACCTATCTGAAGGTTACCAGTTATGTTTTTTTAAGTTCTATTATGGTAGTACCAATATGTTTTAGTTTATAATGTATAAAAGTTGTCTATCTCGAGGATCCTTTCCAGTTAGAAATGTTATATCCTAAATTATTGTTAAGCAAGTAGGTCGTAAGATCTATAAGCCAACAGATCTCATTTTAATTTACCAGTGCAAAATGTTTATCTAGATGTAACTAGGAATGTTTTGTTGTTGATTTGTTTGTAGTTTATAGCGTTGCGTTAACAGACAATAAATGTAACTTTAGAAATGAATGTTTTATTTAAAAGAAACCTATATTAATTTCATATTTCATTTCTATTATCCAAGCGGCACAATTTGCCCCACACACGGAACAACTCGCCCCAACGCGGGGTTAAATGTTCCCTTCCGAAATTTTGCAAAAATATGCCTGTAAAAAAAAACGATAAAGATTTTCGCAGAAATGACTGTACTATTACAGAGACCGATTAATATTCTTTAATAGATTCAAATATTAAAAATAAACATTATCATTTTCATCATACAATTCCATGTTATTTGAAAATCGGAACTTTTAGCCCTGGCCTCCCCTATTCAGACGACTTACAGTATTTTGAAAGACAGTAAAGTAGATGAAGAGATATTTTTTAAGAGAAGAAATTATTTCCATGAATAAAAATAATTAATTCAATACCGGATATGAAAAAATAGTGTAAACTATATAAATAATAAAAGGTAAACGTACGGAGTATTGTTTGCTAAAGGAATGTACGCTGTCAACAATTTTGTAGTTTCAAGAATACGGCCTCAGCATAAGCTGTATTATACTTGAACGAAGAGCGAATAATTATTGCAAAGATTTTAGTGCTACGGGGCATGATTATAAAGAGTATGACATTTTGAAGTGCTAATGTTTTTGACTAGGTAAAAGATTTATCACAGGAACTGTACTGTGGGTATACAAGTAAAAATAAAGATAGTTGGAAGGGTCTTTAACTAGTAGCAAAGATAAAGGTTTATAGAAATAATTGAGTAAGCTTTAGAGAAATTTGATTTTGTTTTGTTTTGGAAGATGGATCAATCATTGAGTCAATCCTTTGGTTTTTTTTTCTTAAAGAAAATAAGATGGAGGCATGCTCACCAGTAGTGAGCTGAGACAAATTGTCTCTTGTTTTTTTAATAGTTTGTCTTTTCTTTGATTTTGTGTCACGAACTATAGGAGTCAGTGATGGACTCACAGAGCTAATATCCGTCAGATATTGGATGAATAGCACAAATGTTTGCTATGAGCCAGGGCAATCATTTGGAAGAATATAGGTGGGATTTAATTTTGGTGAATTATAAAAATGTTAGAGATAGATGTTTTACTTATTTTATTTGGGATATAAACGAAACTTAACAGATAACGTTCAGACATTTTGAAATGTTGATAAATATGTTTATTTAAGTTGGGTTATTTATATATTGTAAGTGATTTGGGATGATTATTTTGAATTTTGATTTTGGTATTTATATAAATAAGTTTATTTTAATTTGATGATTTTTGAAAATATTATTGGGAACATGTGCGTAGAAAATGTTTAATAACATTGTTAGTTTTGATTTTTATTTTGATTTTATATTTTTGGTGCCTTAGAGAATGTGTTTGTATGTTTTTTTGGAAATAACTTTGGGTTTATTTTTTTTGGTTATTGCAATTAATTGTTTTATTCTAATAGGATGTAATTTAAAGACTTGAAAAAAAAAACAAGGTTTTGTGTATGGCTTCAAGAAAGAAGTCCTCAGTTTCATCGTCATGGTCATGGAGATACAGAGATCCTGATGCAGATCTCCTACTAGCGCTTAGCTAAAATACTACCATTCATGAAGTCATGTACAGGGTATGGTCAAAAAGTTGGTATCCCGCAGTTAGTAGTACGGTAATAGAGGTACGCGTAGAGCCTATGAACAGTTTCACGTTAGTGCGTTGAAGGAATGCATTTCGAAATGCAAAGTAAAGCGTTGCAAGGTCGCGAAAGGACTTAATGGTTCGATTTCAAGTTAAAAAAAAATGAGAATCCAGTCAATCGTGGAAATGGACATGGTAATTTTGGGCAGAAGAAGTTTTTGGAACCAGAAGTGGCTTGAGAAAAAAAAACGTGTGCAAGATTATCTAGAAAAAAAATATTTAATTTTGGTAAATAAGATGAGAGGCTGTAGGAAAAATCGTCCAGATATAATATTGGTGTGGATACACCTGGGTTAAAAGTGTATCTACACACGGAGTCGAAATGGATCCAGAGAATCCAGATGACAAATTAATGGTTTGGATACTAGAGTAGGTATCCGTAATGTTCACTTCCAGAGTGGAAGTCAAGACTTTTGGGAAAAGTCCAGGAGAATTTTGTTTAGTGTGGCCACCGGGTTCAGGTAGGGCTACACAGGTTTCAATGATGAAGCAATGAAGCGTTGTAATAAAAGATGGCAGAAGCCATGAAGAATTTTTGGTTCCCGGACATAGGAAATGTCCTAGGAATCGGTTTGTCTGAGTAAAGGCATTTGCGTTGATAAAAGCATAAGATATAGCGAGATAAAGATAAAGATGATAAAATATTGGTTCGAGAAGAGCCAATAACCGGACGACAGACAGCCAAATTTACCAGGGAATAAGTTCCAGAAAAGATAACTAGCCAAGGGAGAAGCAGATACCGAATTATAAGTTCCAGATATCAGAGATGCCATAATGATCCAAAATAGTATGAGTTCCAGAGTCAACCGAAGTTCACAGTTCAACCCGGACAGCCAATTAGCCAGCCCAAATATATGCAGTACCAGCAAGCCAAATTAATGCCGTTTCATCCAAAACAGGTCGACCGATTCGTTCACTAACGTAAGTTTCGTGAAACCACCCCGCATTGGACTGATATTTTAGACATTTCCGCGGACGAGTGAAAGAACTTTCAAAAACCATAACAAACTTTTACTTGTGGCGTAAAACGTATAATTTGTAAAGACTCTCAAAAGTAGCGCGCAATTTGGACTTCAACCATGTTGTTTCCAACCTTGGGTTACGTTAAATCAATTTTTCGCATGTTACCTACTGAACTAATTTTGACCTACCTCATCTCAGCTGATATGATTTAGCGGCGTGTAGTAGTGGAGACAGGGAGAAAATGCAGCGTCTACAAAAGCATCGAGTGTGTTTGTGAAGTGCGTTCAATTAAATTTTGTAACGGAAAAGTGCAACTTTGTCAATAGACTTAAGTATAAATGCGACAACAGAAATTGTAATGCAAAATTTCGCTTTACGAGGGGAGATCGAAAAGTTTTTGAATTTTTCAGGAAAATTCAAGGCTACTGAGCCTTAAATTTTTCGAAGGGGGGAATGATGTAACATCCCGAGGATGTTTACAGGAATTCATAATGCAATTTTGAATTAATTCTTTATTCTTTTATCGGATATGTTATTTAATATTTGTTTAAGTAAGTAAACTAAAAAAACGTCGTATACAAAACCTCGCTCGTATTGCAGAAAAGAAACGTCTCGCTAGAAGTGTGAAATTTCACCTTTGTATACCACTTGCATGTATTGCGAAATTTAACCCATTTTCCATGTTATAATACTTTTATTTAAACAATGAATAGTTTATACATATCGTTCCGTTTTGTGATCTGCCGATTCAGGGTTAGCAGAAAGCTGAACTCTTGTACGTGCTAAAAACCAGGTAGACACAAATTGTGTTGCAACATTTTAAACAAAAAAACCAAAGATGGCCGATTTTACGCAGTTAGAGAAAAATTGCTGATTTTGCCGTCCTTAATTAAAAGTTTGTTCTAGAATTTTTTTAAATGCAAAAGAAAGGCACGTGCGTCGAACCCGTCGGTTAATGGCGGAAGATTCAGCCAATCAGACAATGAAAAACTCACGAGGTACGGGGTTTTGTGGTTAACTTATTCGTGAAGATAGTACCCATATGGGAGGGGCCAAAGTTCACGAGGAACTAGTCGAGAGAATTTCCAAACAAGTTCGGGGCCGGAACTCAAGAAAAGGAGTCGTACGTGGCGCGACGGATTTATAGGGGACATAAAAAGGGTGGAAACCAGACTCCTAAGAGAGGAACGTTTCACCTGTCCAAATAGGGTTTTAGGAACTAAATTAAAGAGTCATTATAGAATTTATCGTCGAGGGACGGGAAACGCGAAAGTCGCGAGTGTGTTTTTAACAGTGATTAGCTAGCTAAAAATCCAGTGAGGTATAATTTCTTTTAATTCACAGGTAAACCTTTTGGGATTAACGGATAAATCGCATCCGGTGAGTACCTTTTTATTTTACTAACCGAGGAGTGTTAGTGCCAAAACCTGTGAGTTTGTCCGTAGAGTTGTAGGTTCAGATTCTGAACCCAGGGTAGAGGTTTCTTAGACCAGCAAACGGCAGGGAAGAGACCTCGTGATAGGGACTAAGTAGCGTCGGGGTACGCACAGCTAGATTGTAACCTGGTAAAGATTTCATCTGACGCCCTGAGTCGGCAAAAAGAACGAGCGGCAAAAGTTTAGGTTTCTTGTCTTATGATATCTTGTTTAAATTTGGTTTTGTTTTAGTTTGTTTTTTTTATATATAGATATATATTATATGTTTATTGGGGATGCGTTGGATAGACTGGCTCACCAACGCTTGCTGATATAAGGGAAGACCTATTGTAGTAGGCACCGATAGGGCTTAAATAGGGTCTAATTGTACCTGTCATTCCCAGGATTAGTGGGTATAATTAATATTGTGTCCCTTAAAGTTATTTTCATATTTTCTTGGGGTTAAATAATTAAAAAAACATAAATTGGGGAGTTACATTTGTTCTTAAGTATTGTTTAACCACTAAAAATTGAGGTTACTTGTTTTGTATTTTTTTTGTGTTACATATCAGGATTGCTTTATTGTTTCTAATTGTTCTTTCATTTCATTTTGTTTTAATTCAATATATGTGTCATTTTTTTCCGCTGTTTACTTTTAACTCCTTCCTTCTTCCCATACGACCACCAGCATTTGAGAAGCCTGGGGACTTACCCTCTTAGAGGAGGCCAGGTGACGAAAACCAGAAGCTACCAAGGACTGAGAGTCAAGGCAGATAAGGGGCAGTAAAGTTCCTTTTATATTATTTATTTTCAGCTAACATTTACAGAGAAGGGTTCCCGGAGTCTTTCTTCGGGTGGTGGCAGCATTCCCCTTTTCTCTCAGGTTCTATATACTATATTTCTTTCCCCATTATACAACAGGTTTAGGGCAAAACTGTTACACTGGTGATAGGACGCAAATTGTTACAACGAGGACAATTCAATTTTTACAGAATTTCGGACATTCGTAGAATGGTATAAGACCGTCTCACTTATCGACTATAGCAAAATTCAGTACTGCAACTGTCAACTCCTTGATAGAGAAAACAAAAATATCTTAGTTTTCTTTCAATCCAGCAATTTAAAGGATTTTCATAACCAAACTCTTGAGGATATCTTCGAAGAGAACGCCGACTTCGAGCAATTCAAAATCAATATTTTCAATAGTAAAAGCGTTCGAAAAAGACGATATTACATTATTCCCTTACCAACTGATTTCGACACTGTGAACGAGGTATTATTTCCCTCAATTTACAAGAGCAAAGATCTTCTAACTGACCGTGAACTATACTGCGTTGAAAATAACTTAGACCTACCTATACTCGAAATGCTTTCGTTTATATTCGGAGAAACAGACATAAAGTGGAAAGTCTGTCAGAACATAACAAAAACAGTAGGAAGAGATCAAGTGCCAATAATACTAGAACAATTCCATAACGGTAAAAACAACATACACAGAGGGATCAACGAAACCATTAGACGAATTAAAGAAAAGTATAACTGGCATGGAATTACAAAAGACGTAGAAAACTTCATTAGAAACTGTCAAATCTGTCAGACAACTAAAGCTTTCCGTAAAAACCTTCACAATCCATTAGTAGTAACAGAAACTCCAAGAACCCCTTTCGAAAGAATCGACATTCTCGAAGTTCCTAGCAGAAATTACGCCCTCACTATCCGAGACGAATTAACTAAATATTCCCAGGCCTACCCGATTAGCGACAAATCCGCCAAAACTGTGGTTAGTACAATCTTGATGTTTTTCCAACACTTCGAAACGCCTCTGAGAATACACTGCGACTACGGTCGTGAATTCGACAATGCACCCCTCAAAGACCTTTGCAAATTGTTCGATATAAAATTTTCCTACTCTAGTGTAGGACAGCCCCAATCTAACGGCACATTAGAGCGTTTTCATTCAACTTTGTTAGATATGATCCGTATTCATAAAGCCGAGCACCCTGACCAACACCCCTTAAATATCCTGCCATACGCAATTATTACCTACAACAACTCCGCTAACAAAACTCATGGGTTCACACCCTATGAACTCGTTTTCGGACACACGTCTAGCCGACCACCTGAAACGAAAAGGACTTGATTGCTAAATACATCAGAGACTTAAATAACCGTATTTCACAGTAGTAGAAAATAGCACGCGAAAGAACCGATACTCAAAAACAGAAACCCAAAATTCGATTCGATAAACATGTTTCGGACAAAACCCCAAATTATCAAGTAGGTGACAGGGTTTACGTACGCGAATCTCAGTTCAAAGATAAACTAAAAAACAAATTTAACGGAACCTTTCAAATAGTAGAACTACATAAAAACTCAGCTACTTTACTAAATTCTCGTACTAACCAAAAAACAAAGTAAACATTGATCGTATGAAACCTTTCACAGAAGACTGTTTTTTTTACAGGGTCATCCAGCTGTTCGGATTGGCAGCATCCCAATTTGAAATAAAGCGAATCAATAACACCATAGGGATTTATTATCATGAAGAATCACATATAGCCGTGTCAAATCACAAATGGACTCTTCTAGTCCATAGAAATGTCTCCGCTCTAGAACAAGTTTTTACTACCAACGACAGAATTCTCGATGCACTAACTTTATCACTAAAAACTAACGTCCACCCAAACAACGTATTCCGTGCTGACGTTCAATCATACATCAACTTACTTAACCAAATCTCAAACTCTGTCAAAAACAAATTCACTGAAATCCACATGGACACACGAAGGTACAAACGTGGACTAATCGATGGCGCCGGATCAATTTTCAAAGCCATAACTGGTAACTTAGACACCGCCGACGGCGAATACTTCACCAACAGTATAAATAGTTTAAACAAAGGACAACAGCAGATCGAAAACCTTTTGAAAAACCAAATCAGTGTAACCACCTCAATTATAAAGAACTTTAACGAAACTATTCAACACATTCAAATCGACGAGAAAATATTTAACGAAAATATTCGAAAAATGGAAAATATGATTCGTAAAGTAAACGACAAAATGGCGTACGTGGAAACAAAACTTTCATTTCTAGAAATGACGGAAAAACTAATGGAAAATTATCTCTTCCTAGAAGACAACTTAAATGATGTTCTTAATTCCATAACTTTTGCCCGTCTAAAAATTATCCATACCTCAATTTTAACTCCCGAACATTTCATTGCCGCCTTACAGGAAATATCACAGAATCTGGTGAAAAATAATTTACCTTTGCCCGTCAAATATTCAAGTATTGCACGATACTTAGAAATTACAGAAATAGAAGCTTTTCAAACAGACAAACCTTGTATTTATACTCAGAATTCCACTTATTGAACAGCAATCATTCACTGCTCTCCGCTTATACCCAATCCCAATCTATGATGATAGAACTGGGTTATACCATGAACTTTCGTTCACTCATAAATATATAGCAAAAAACGACGATTCCTTACTATATATTTCGATAAAAGACCTTAGTGCGCGCAAACCGTTGAACAATCAAAATAAATTGTGTTCCGAATTCTATGCCTATCCGATAGACTCAAATGCTTTGTGCGAAGCCTAACTTTTAAGGCATTTTAAAAAAGTGCCGGACAATTGTCACAGTGCCGTGATTTCTGCTGAAGGGTACCACGTTCAAAAACTCGAAACCAACGTGTGGTTAATTATGGTTACCGAGCCTCTCAGTATTTCCATCACCTGTACCAACATCAATACAAAACCCTTAACCCTCAATGTTAACTCTTTATTAAAACTTCAGAATGATTGCAGTGCCTTCATTTTTCCATTATAATAATTGTCGCTGTATTTGTCCTACAAACGCTTTGGAGTAAACACAATACAATCAGTGAAAGTCCATCACCCACATCCAGAATTTCCAAATTGTTGCCAAGATTGAGACCGAACCTCCGACAGAACGAAACTGAAGACATCGAGCTAAGTACTCCAAATTAATTTCAAAAATTGTTTTGTAAAACTTATTTTCACTAAAAAGTATTATTTTAGGTTGTATTATTACGGATCTTAATCTTAAATTAATATATATATATATATATATATATATATATATATATATATATATATATATATCATCATCATCATCATCATATGCAGCTAATTTCGACCATTATTTTATGGTGTAGCCTCTCTTACATATTCGTTTCGCAAATCTCTCCATGTTGTTCTGTTGTACGCTTTTTGGGACCAGGTTATGCCTGCTATTTTCTTGATGTCATAGTCCCATCTTACATTGGGGCGTTTCCTTGGTCTTTTAACACCCCTAGGATACCATTGTGTGATTTTTGTTGACCACCTATTATCTTGTCTTCTTGCCAAATACCCTGCCCATTGCCACTTCAGAGATTTCACTCTGTGGATAACATCTACTACCTGGGTTTTGTTCCTTATCCACTCTATTCTCTTCCGATCTCTTCTCGTTATTCCGATCATGCATCTTTCCATAGACCTTTGTGCTACTTGTAGTTTTCTTGTAAGTTCGGTTTTCAGAATCCAGGTTTCACAACCGTATGTCAGTACTGGTAGAACACACTGATAAAATACTTTCTTCTTAAGGCGGAATGCCATTCGTGACTTGAAGATTATGGAGTTTCTTCCAAACGTCATCCATGCAAGTTTGATCCTTCTGTTTATTTCTGGTAGTAGCGAACCTGATATGTGTATTAATTGACCTAGGTATATATATTGTTCTACTATTTCCAGAACTGTGTTATCTATTGTGATGTCTTGTGTGTCTATTAGTTCGTTGTACATTATCTTTGTTTTTCCGATATTTATTTTTAGGCCTATTTCCTTGCTTACTCTGCTAAGTTCATTGATTTGATTTTGTAGTTCTCCTGCGTTATTGGCAATTAGGACAATGTCATCGGCGAATCTCAGATGGTTTAGATATTCTCCATCTAGGTTCAGTCCTTTGTGGTCCCAGTCTAATCGTCGAAAGATACTCTCTAATGCCGCTGTGAATAGCTTCGGTGATATTGAGTCACCTTGTCTGACTCCTCTGTTAGTAGGAAATTCAGGGCTGCCTTCGTATATTCTGATTTTGGCTTTGGCTTCCTTGTATATATTAGCCAACGTTTCTATGTATGGCTTATCTACACCTTGTTCACTCAGGGCGTTGATTACCGCCTTCGGATATATAGTGTCGAACGCTTTTTCGAAGTCAATAAAGGCCAAGGCAAGTGGTATTTGATATTCTCTAGTTCGACTGATAACTTCCCTTATAGTGTGTATGTGATCGATTGTGCTGAAGCCACTACGAAATCCGGCTTGTTCTCGGGGTTGAGCGGAATCTAGTGTACTCTGTATTCTGTTCTGTATGATTTTAGTGAATATTTTGTACACTACCGGCAGGAGACTTATCGGTCTGTAGTTCCGAAAGTCTTCTTTATTGCCTTTCTTGTGGATTAATACTATGAGGGCGCCATTCCATTTTTCTGGGATGTGTCTGGTTCTTAGGCAATTCGTATATATTTTGGCTAGGCGTTTCCATGCTTCTCTACCAGCGTATTTTAGTAGTTCAGCCGTTACTGCGTCGTTACCTGCTGTCTTGCCATTTTTCATTTTGTTGACCGCTGATTCCACTTCCTCCACAAGTATTTCAGGTATTTCTTCTTTCGTCAGCTGTACTTCCAGGGATTCGGGGGCTTTGTATAGATCCGTGTAGAATTTCGTGACATGCTCCATTATTTTGTGTCTATCCGTTATTCTGATATTTTCTTCTGTCAATGCGATTACTTGTCTTTTCCCAATTATCAATGCTTTCTTAGCGTTTTTATAACTTTTCCGATTTTCAATTGCAGTTTCTACCAATTTTTCGTTGTATTTTTTGATGTCCTCTGCAATTCTTTCTTATTGTCTTGCATAGTTCACTGTATTCTATGCGTTGGATGTCTGTTGTACTTTTCAGTTCTCTTCTTTTCTGAAGCAACGCCTTTGTTTCCGAACTAAGCTTCTTGTGTTCGTTTCGTTGTTGGCTTCCGCCTATTTCTTGAGCACAGGTCAGTATTGTATTCATTAGTTGTGTGTTGTCTTGTTGTTTCCGGAGCTTCTCTTCTATCAGCGTCTGATATTTTTTAGAATTTTCTTTCAGGTTGTTAATGTCTATGCTAGTAGCGGGCGTCTTCTTAGTAAGTTTAAATCTCTCCAGTTTCGTATTAAGGACAATCCTTGCTCTGACAAGTCTGTGATCGCTTCCTGTCCTGAATTTATTTAGCGTGCTTACATCTTTGATGGTATTAATCTTGTTTGTCAGGACAAATATATATATATATATATATATATATATATATATATATACATATTAAATTAAAACGTTTCAATTACAATTTTATATTATTTTTTCACAATTTTTTCTAAATACTATACTTTTAAATATTTTTTTCCATCTTTGGTTCAAAACTTTACATATTTGTCATAAATTCACATTCATTATTTAAATTACTTGATACACCTCTAACCAATAAATTAAAAATATATGTTATAATACAATCATATTCATCATCACCGAAATGTTTCACATAGATTTCATTCATTTTATGTGAGCACGAATACAACAACTGGTCCGAAATGTCCTTTCCAAAATTTTTTTCATCCAACCACAGTTTTAATTCTTGATTCCCAAACGACTTTACGATATTGTCAACGTAAGTACCATTTGATATTTGCATTGTTTCCTGTTCCGTTTCCGTGCTTTTTATGATATACATTAAAAAAAATATTTTTTGTAACGATTTAACGCATTCATTATTTAGAATTTTTTTAAAGTTGTTTTTCACCACCACTTTAAACATTTGAATTATAGTTGTTAAATATACTTGATGATTTGAGTAATACACTTATTACAAACTTACACTTTATTTAAAAAATTGTGACAATTGTCCGATGGAGCTTAATCATACAATGATCGGACGCGAAACAATTGTCACAATTTTTTAAATAAAGTGTAAGTTTGTAATAAGTGTATTACTCAAATCATCATGAATTTCAACTTCCACCAAGTATCAGCCAACTCAATCCAATGGTTAAATATACTTTTTCCTGTA
Source organism: Octodonta nipae (assembly GCA_034190945.1). Classification (NCBI taxonomy): domain Eukaryota; kingdom Metazoa; phylum Arthropoda; class Insecta; order Coleoptera; family Chrysomelidae; genus Octodonta; species Octodonta nipae. Next base: position 171,061,063 of record CM067216.1, read on the forward strand.
TTCATTAAATATTGTGATGAATTATTTTTATTTTCCATCAAACAACAAACTATTTATACTCCTCCAAGAAAGCCGATTTTTATTACCCGCCAAATTGTTCGTTCTGTGTGGATGAATAGGAAATCTTTGTTGTGCAGTATCCACATCATTAGAAATTTTTTCACAGTCTTTTGGAAATGTGTATTCCTTGATCATTTCAAACTATAAAACAAACAAATAATAAAGTACAATCAATTTAATAATTCATACTCACCTTGGGGGTATAACATGCTGATTCCCGTTGCACTCACAAATGCATTGGTAATGATATAAAGATTGACAAATACCATCAACCATTACTTGAAATTCCCCCGGCCAACAAGAATATTCCCTTCTATATTTCCTAATAAATATGTTGGGGTCTTCTACATATGTTTTTTTCAAATTTATATAAACAACATATAAAAGTTATTTCATTGTACTTTTTAATTTTTTAGAATAATGGGGCCCTATATTTGCAAAAAAATCAGAAAATATTTTTTTAATTCGATTTCTACGATTAACTACATATAAATTTGAAGAAATGTATGAACTTTCCGACTTGGTTTCTTCACTTTCTTCCTCATCTATAATACGATTTCTTGCAATACCCAGTCCCCTTGGAGAATAAATGTTGCATTTACTTAACTTTTCTTCAATACTATTTTCCTCGATTTGATTTGTTATCAGCTTTCTTTGATTCTCCAGTGTTGCTATATCAAACACTCGTAGGTTACTTATGTTTTCTTCATAATTTTTTTGAATTATATCTATACTGATTCTTTCCAACTTTATCATTTTCAACAGATTCAATTTCTTCAAGATTGTCACGTTTTTTTAATATAAAATTTACTGCCGATTCCGTTTCTTTGTTATACTCGTCGAGCCTCATATTGAAAACAATTTACGAAAACTACCATCTACTAAATATATATGCTATTATTCCCCCATTTTCCCTTATACAAACAGTGGAATACTTGTAAATGTAAATCATGTTTTACATCTACAATTAGGCGTATAAACACATCCATTATTAAATCCATTATTAAATTAGTAATTTGTTATAACCATTGTATTATTTGGCTAAAATGCGTTTAAATTATTAGAACCAGTTTAGATGACACGGTTTTGTTTCTACTCTGAGATTATTCAACATTAATTTTAAAGTAAAGTCATTTCTTTTTAGCAAATTAAATTGTAAAAATTAAAACTACACGAAAGAAAAGGTGGTTAATTTATATGAATTACAAGATTATAGAATTCTATTTAACAATTCGTTAGTAAATATATGCTACTTTTTTAAAAAAATCTCTATTGTTTGTAGAGACAAGTTGTTTTTCATCAGATTTGTTAATAAAAAACACTGTATTATTTAAATATTTTATTTACTAGACATATATTTATTTGATTTAAATTAACACAAAGAAAATATTTATTATAAGATAAATTTTGCCTTTTGTATGAATTTAACCTCAAACGACTACTCTACGATATTCATTTGAACATAATTATTAATTTCGTCTAATTTTTAGTGGAAAGGGAAGCTTTCGGGTGCTCGGACCAATGAAATTGGTTATTATCGATCTTGTGGTACTAAAATTACTATATAAACAACATATCCTTCGCGCGCGACACTTCTTATCCATAAATATATCTGTGATATATTAAAAAAGTTAGAGGATGATGCGAAGTTCGTCTATTATAATATAAACATATATATATATATATATATATATATATATATATATATATATGTTATATGCAAAATATATTAGAACTTAGTTCCCACACTCAAGAAGTCAACGGAATTTAAAGCGTACGTGACTTCCCAGAGATATGAAATTTCATCTTGAATTGCATGCAAACAACTTCCCTGAAACCTACACGAGACCGTTTACCAGCAAAATCGCTGACTTGCATCAGCAGTTTTCTCGATGTTATAAAAGCAACTGAAAACGATCCCGTGTTGTCATTCAAATACTGTCATTCAAATATTATCACTTTTAGTATTAAGTTATTCAAGTAGTAAATCATTTTAATTGTTCAATTTTAAATTGTGTATGTTTTTAAATAAATATATTTTTTAAAAAGTGATTCGAATCAAAGTGAATATAAACTTGGCGCTATCAGTAGGATATTCCAGACACAGCTAGAACACGAAGATTTCTAACTAGTTGTGGTGGTTTCCAAGCCTTTGCAGAATAGAACCTACTTGAAAAGGACACCAACTAGAAAAAGAAAAGAATCATAAAGTAACTATTTTATTTTTAGTTTATTGTGAATGACCACCAGTTCTTTCATTTATATATTTTATTCCTCATTACTTTACCTTCCCTAAATAATTTTGAAACTAAATATTTTATACTATTGCATTATTTTATTACTATTTGAAACATTATTTTAAACATATTTTACCATTTATACAGTCCATTTTATTTTTGCAACTCCTACATTAAATATTACTCGATACTGATTTGATAAACAATATATTTTCAAGTTATAACATATTTATACATTATTATTTTGAATTTGAAACATTACTTAGTATTGCATTTTGATAAACCAGACATTTTCTACATTTCCAATTTAAAATCTCTACCTCAACATTTAATTTTGATTTATTGTACGAATTTATAAATCTTTTAAAATGACAATCACTAGACAAGCAGCTACACCCACCGTTCAATCATTCAAGGCATCACAGATGAGAAAATTCTAACTAATGAATCCACCCTAGTGCCTTTTAACATTTCCGACCCACATAAGGTGTATATCTGTAATATTGATATCGAATTTGATGGGTTATTAGGTTCAGACTTCCTGGAACACTATAACTGCATCATAGATTTCAATAAGAAACAAGTTGTTACAAATTTTTAAACTCTGCCAGTATTCAAAGTTACGGATGATACGATCATGCGTAATAGTAACTCTACACCTTCAACTAAATATATTCCAGTCAACACAATTACCTAGGACTCTCGAACTGAACAAATCTGTAAATTGAAGTGTAACTTCAAGTATACAGATGCTATTTTCTCTTCAATCGAAATTGAGAAAGTTCGTCTCCCAAATGCCATAGTCAAAATTAATTAAACTTAATTGACAAACTCGATTTAGAACCAATACAGAATTTCACAATAAACACCTTCTCTGAAAACGAAACACGTAACCTAGCCGAGAATGACAGACAAATGACGATAATGAACCAGCTTCGTTTAGAACTTCTCAACGAAGAAGAATCTGAATTCATTTCAGAACTTTGTCTTGAATACTCAGATATCTTCTATTTAGAAGGCGACCTTTACGAATGAAATTAAACACTATAGATACCAACAATGCGAAACCATCTTTCACAAAATCATCTCGATACCCCCAAATCCACAAGCAAGAGGTGAAAAGTCAAATATCCAAAATGCTAGATCAAGGTCATCCCCGGTATGCCTAGTTCCTAAAAAATTGGACGCTTCCGGAACACAAAAATGGCGTGTCGTCGTTGACTACCGGAAACTAAACAAACTGACTATAGATGACAAGTACCCTCTTCCAAATATATCTGACTTACTCGACCAACTCGGCAAATGCCAGTATTTCACAACTCTTGACTTAGCTTCTGGATTTCATCAAATTGAAATCGACACCAAAGAGATTCCCAAAACTGCTTTCACAGTCGACAATGGTCACTATGAATTTGTTAGGATGCCTTTTGGTCTGAAGAATGCTCCATCAACAGTTCAACGGGTTATGGATAATATTATTCTCGGAATCCAAAACGAAAGATGTTTAGTCTACATGGACGACATCATCTTATATTCCCCGACAATTTATGAGCATATAACCCGTCTCACCGATGTTTTCAAAAAAACTGCAAAAAGTCAATCTGAAAATACAACCCGACAAGTGCGAGTTCCTTCACAAAGAAGTCGCCTACCTAGGTCATCTCATAACTCCTCAAGGCGTAAAGCCAAATCCCTCAGAAGTCGATTGCGTCCTCAACTTTCCCCCAGCCAAACAACCAAAAAGTCATTAAATCATTCCCAGGTTTAGCAGGCTATTATAGGCGGTTCATTCCAAACTTCGCCAAAATTTCCAAGCCACTACAAAATTACTTCAAAAAGATGTACCCTTTCATTTCGACTCCGAATGTGTTAAATCTTTTGAACAATTAAAAATTGCCCTTACATCTACCCCAATTCTCAGATATCCTAATTTCGAGGAACCATTTATTCTCACAACTGACGCCAGTTCTTTTGCTATTGGCGCAGTTCTTTCCCAAGGCCCTATAGGTAAGGATTTCCCCATAGCCTATGCCTCGAGCCTCTTTGCAAGGCTGAGACTAAATACTCTACCATCGAAAGAGAACTTCTTGCTATAGTGTGGGCTGTTAAGCACTATAGACCGCTAATTTTTGGCCGTAAGTTTCTACTTTTGACCGATCACCGCTCGTTAACGTGGCTATTTTCAATCAAAGACCCTGGAAGTCGACTTGCCAGATCGCGCCTCAAACTCGAGGAGTATGATTACCAAATAATCTACAAGCCCGGCAAGGTAAATAAAAATGCCGACGCTCTTTCTCGCATTAAAGTTAACAACTTTAATAAATACGTATCTTTTCAGACAAACAATCATCTAACACCGTTTGCAGGACTCCCAACAAACGAGACGATTACTCACGAGAACCAGACACAAAATGTCCCATTAATTTCCATCAAGTTTCTGAGGAGTTTACAACTTTTGTAGAAAGATACCAAACCGTTTCACTCATAGACTACGACATAATTCAATTTTCTAATTGTCAACTATTAGACAAAGAAAACAAAAACATTCTTGTATTCCCCCAAGGTTCTCTCATGAATGATTTTCACCACGACATCATCGAGGACATTTTTGAGGAAAATGCCGATTTTCACACCCCAAGAAAGAGACGCTATTTCATCGTCCCTCTCCCTTCAGATCCTTAAGTAGTCAACGAGATTCTTTTCGCATCTTTATTTATGCAATAGTAGAGATGTGTTTACCGAAAACGAAGTATACTGTGTCGAGAATAACATTGATTTGCTCATTCTGGAAATGCTTTCGTTCATCTTTTCCGAAATCGATTTAAAATGGAAAGTTTGCCAAAATATCGTCCAAAAGGTTGAGAAAGATCAAATACCTATAATTCTCGGCCAATTACATAACGGCAAAAATAATACACATCAAGGTATCAATGAAATATCCGCAGAATAAAGGAAAAATACAATTGGCAAGGACTAACTAAGGACGTTGACAATTTTACCAAAAACTGTCAGACTTGCCAGAAGGCAAAACTTTACCGAAAAAATCTCGACAGCCCTCTCGTCATCACTGAAACTCCACGGACACCCTTTGAACGTGTCAACATCGACATTCTCGAAGTCGCGACAAGAAAGCATACTTTAACTATCCGGGACGAACTAACAAAATTTTCTCACGCCTATCCCATAACCGACAAATCCGCAAAACTCGTTGTTAGTACTTTACTACTCTATTTCCAACACCATTACGGATACATTGTGATTATGGTAGGGAATTCGACAACGCACTAATGAGAGACTTGTGTAAACTATTTGACATCAAACTATCCTATTCTAGTGGATATTGACATCTTTGATAAGTCCATACGTGATGCCGTTGAGGAATACATAAATTGATATTTTCAAATCCCATCTAGTGATACAGTTGGTGAATTCAACAAGGAGCTGCTATTCCATAGTATGATCGACGATTACGATCGTGAAAAGAACGCGCTCCTCCTCAATGGGTATTGATATAATTAGTATCATATATATAAGAAGTTTAGTACACGCATACTTCAGTTAAACTTGTACTTTACTGCAACAGTTCGAATAACTTACAATTTTTTTAGTGTTTCTATACGTGATGTCGTACGGAAACTAATTCAGTGAGGGTGTAATTGAAGAGGTGGCTGCCATACAAAATCAACCATTTCAGGGCGCACATTTTAATAAGTACCAGCAGCTCTTTGACGCCCAAACAGTCTACAAGGATGATATCAATGACGAGCTGCTTTCTGATAGTTGGATGATTCATGGGGGTACTTTTGATAACGAGCTAGAGAGTCGAATAGTCCATGAAAGCGATCTCGGGGAGCTGCTTTCTCTCAGTTGGATAATTCATGGAGGTGCTTCCGATGACAAGCCAGAGAGTCGAATAGTCCATGAAGGCGATCTCGGAGAGCTGCTTTCTGACAGCTGGATGAATCATGGGGATGCTTCTGATGATGAGCTAAAGAGTCGACTAGTCCATGAAGGCGATCTCGGAGAGCTGTTTTCTGACAGTTAGATCATTCATGGGGATGCTTCTGATGACGAGCTAGAGAGTCGAATAGTCCATGAAGGCGATCTCGATGGGGAGCTGCTTTCTAACAATTGGATGAGAGACCTCGACGACTACCTCCTTTTTAATGACCATGTTAGTGAAAAAGTTGATTTAGACATTGATATGTTGGACATACACGATTCCGTCGACGGATTGATAAAACAATGCCTATAAAGCCTTCCAAATGATGTTGAATCATGTATGAATCCCGCTGTCCATTTAGATCACTTACCAAAAGAAATATTCAAAAGTCTTGAAGTTGCATGGAATAAGGATGATTATTTGATTTAATAAAAACTTAGTTTCTTTATTATAAACGTATTTTTTATAGAATTTTTATTTGCCTCATCAAAAGAAGTAGACAAAGAAAATAGTTTCAAAGTGGTTTTAAAGATAAATATTCCCACTTAAGAATTCTCAAGCATGCGTAATTAAATCACTTGTATATATATGATATAGTTACGAAATGATTTTGAATGTTATTTGGATGTGAAGCGTAAAATGTTAATATTTTAAATAATACAGATGTGCTATTTAATGTTGATAATATTACTAATATGAATACAAACTACTACAAATTGCTGCGTGCTATAAGGAAATGGAATGGGGATTCTTGGATGCCCATTCGAAACTTAATACAAAACAACAATTTTTTAATTCATTACAAAAATAAATCTGGAGATACGCCACTATTATATGCCATTGCGATCTAGATGTAGAAATGCAAGTAATAATATATTTGAAACAACAATTAAAATGTAGCATTATAATTAGCAACATATATAAGAATTGTAGTACACGCATACTTCAGTTAAACTTTTACTGTGTTATAACAGTTCGTATAACTTACCATTTTTTTAATTTTTAGTGTGCTCCATAATATACGTAATGATGTACGGAAACAAATTTAGTGAGGGGGTGGCTAGTTTACATAATGCCAATGGAACAGGAGCCACACCAAATAGAAATGACTCGATGACGGGCTGCTCTATAACAGTCAAATAGTCTACCGAGATAATCTCGAGGAGAGGCTTTTCTATGATAGTTGGATCGCTTATGATGGCAATCTCAACGACGAACTGCTTTTCAATGACAATTTTGGGGCCATGGTTTATTTGGATATTGACATCTTTGATAAATTCATACGTGATGCGGTTGAGGAATGTATAAATGGAAATTTTCAAATCCCATCGACTGATACAATTGGTGAATTCAACAACGAGCTGCTATTGGATAGTAAGATGGACGATAGCGATACTGAAAAGAACGAGCTCCTTCTCAGTGATGACTTTATCGCCAAAGTTCCTTTGGGTATTGAGACGTCAGAGTCCATACAAGAGATTGCGCTGCGAAATTGAAAAAAAACAAATCTACAATGTTCCCCAAGTGATGTTGAATCGTGTAAGAATAGCAGTGTACATTTACGTTCTTTAGCAGAAGACATTTATAACAGTCTTGAGGAAATGTGGAATGGAGCCTGTTATTTATTAGAATAAAAATATAATTACTTTATTAAAAATGTATTTTTTTATTTTTTATTTATTTACCTCATTAAAAAGAAGTAGATAAAGAAAATTGTTCTGTAGAATAAGATTTTGTCCATTTTCTGTTTAAACTCAAAAAGACTAATTGATGAAAGAAAGTTGAAAATCTTTGGAAAGAAACTACTAGAATGAAAATTTCAAAATTTATGAAGAAATAGTTTCAAACATCTTTAAAAAGATTTCACAAATTATTCAGTATAACAAAACAATCAACTTTTGTATTTAAGCTCAAAGAAACTTGAAAATTGGAAAAGAGAATACTAGAATGAAAGTTTAAAAACGGCAACATGCCGATGAAAAGTTTTCTCGGGGACGGACGTTCAACTTTAATAAGACCAAAATATATAAATATAAACGTGTATTCGTACTGCGATATGTCAATGAGGATTAACTGGGGTATATCCAACCCCCTCCCAACCCCCTAAATATTACTAATGTACATGTCCTAACTGTTGGATATGTCCCTATGAATGGTGGTTCACAAGGGGGTCGTCCGTACCCCGATTGATATATTTATAAAAATGGTGATTATTTCGCGCCATCAAACGCCATCATTTTAAACATCTTTACCATTTATATTGAAATTTACTCAAACTTAAAACTTGTGTTAAAATCTCAAGTTGGGATATTTATAAATATAAAAATACATCACCGTTTATAAATTGTACACAAGTTTTTATATAAAAACACAAGTTCAATATGGAGCTCTGAAATTTCCGCTTAGATTTATATAATGGGTCATTTTTAAACATTTTCATATTCATTATGATCGTCAAGCATTTTTACCAATTTATTAATGTACTAGCGCTCCAATTTCCGTTAGCACAATTTCTAATTCATTTAGAATTATTGTCGTCAATCATTTTCTCATTGCTTCACCACCGTTTTTCGTCTGAATATTTCGTAATTTTCAGACACTCTGTTTTGAATCACTAACAATTGTAAAACTTAATACAGTACCAACGAAACACACATTTCTTTTCTACGATTTAATTTTAATTTGAAAGAAAATATAGATTTACAATCAGCTGCTAGCGATCTCAACAGTTTAAAAACGGCTCCAAACAATCTTTAGCACATGTGTAAAAAAACTATCATAGGACGGAGGGGGGTATTTTTAAATAAAAAAAAAATATAATCTGTAAAAATTTGTTTTGCACATCTTAACTCGTTGTTTTGGTGCTGGCCGCAATGGTATAATCTATAGCGTTTCTTGAAATCCTCGTATTGCGGCAACCAGTATTTATAATTAATATCCACAATATTTAGAATGACCAAACTTTTTAACCAATATCTCTCGTCCCATAACATACACTTTCGAAGTTCCGATAATATTTTAAATTTCTCCGCCAAGATCCTGGCAACGAAATATACGTCCTGGTTCCCAGTTCATGCCATGAATATATTGAGTTGCATAGTCCGCATCAAATATTTGACTTGCATTTAAAGCTTCTTTGTTAATCGGTAATCTCAGAAATGTCCTATAACATTTCTCGGTTTTTAAATTTAATATTGCAATTTCCTTACAAAGAAGTTGCCCATTGATTACCAAGCCTTGTGCGTCTAATGCAAACTTGTTTACTGAAACATACAAGTACATCGATGTTAGGATAACTCGAAGCTTTATATAGTAAATTGGCACGATACGTGATAAGCAACGACGTGGTAGAATACATGTAAAAATAGATGTAAATTAAATTCATTCTCACATGAAGGCCGAGATTGTATATATAAGTGAACGAGTGTACATTTGACATATTATATTTGTTTCGTCTTCATTGTGTATTTAGTAAATATTTATTTAGTTTTTGCGGGTTATATAAATTGGATACTCAAGTGCATTAGACTGAATGTATTACTTATTTATTTACTGGAATTAGGTTTTGATATCCTTAAAATCCTCTTATTTTCCTTTCTTTCCTGTACAATATGTTGGAAAATACCACATATTTCATCGTTGAATGTGTCAACGGCGACTTTCGCATCGACTCTCATGCCGAACAGTTCGAACTATAACAGTTTTGGACCGTGACTTTGTGTACACATTTTATGGACGGAACTACATACTGGACCTACACATAGTATTTACATACACCTTTTTACATTTCCGGTAAGTCAGCCTAAGTTATCTTAATAATTGTCAATTGTACCGTTACATATTTATGCGCTGGAAACATTCTATGCACTATAAGATTTTAACTTCTCCAAAATTATATAACTTGGTTCAACACCTCATTTAAAAATTACAGTCCACTTAATTACATAACGATATATGCAGAAATGGCGCTAAATGCCACAATATTGTTTTTGTACTCGTGACTAAGTAAGCTGTTTATACTAGAAATTTGCGGAAAGAATTATTGAGTTTATAAGGTAAACAGTTTTATTTTCAAAACTAGAAAATTTAAATGTTCAGATGTTAACCTGTCGCTCTACACATTAAAGTGACGCGTTTACATCTAGGAAATCAAATGTTAGACAAAATTTATTTGAGTTTGAAGCCATTCAGCTTTTAACAAAGACGCGTTGAGTGTATTGAAGATTAACAAAAAATATATACATTGCAGTTGTGTTGCAGAAAATGTGAGGCTTTTACGAATTTGCCTGGGAATTCTACAACAACTGTTATTTATCTTGCTCTACCTGTAAAAAATGTGCTCAGAAATTTGATTTTACCAAGAAAATCACATAATATAATAAGGGATTTTAAATCGTTACCACAATTAAACGTAGGGCAACCGTCATATTATAACAGTTTTTATTATTGCGAAAATACGGGTTTCTTTTTTTATACGTTAAAAGAAGAGGAAAGTAAATTTCCAATATTACAATTGACAAAGACGACCGATTATGGGCTTAGGGATATGCCAATGTTTTCCCGGGATAAATCGGGTTTGGTGCAACTTAAAGACAGAAAATTTTGTCAATGATTATTAATTAGGCCAACACAAATATATTTGAATAATTTTTTATTTTTGTTGTTTGTAATTGTTATTGTGAATACTTTATTATAAATTAATTAATCAAAAGTTTGTATATGCGTAATTTTTTTTCTAGTAAACATATATTTTTGTAATTTTTTATTATTTAACCAAACTATAAAAATGATATTTACTGTACCAGACTTTTTATTGCAAAAATATTGAATAAACACTTATTATAAGGAAATTAAGCATCATAATGAAAAACATTTTATATTTCCAGGAAACTTGTTTTTGGTAAACATGCCATCAGAATATTCTTAAATTCATACTTTGACAGATTATGACGTCATGATAAAGTGGTGGGAGGCACTGTTTAGCGTACGTTGAACTGGAAGCAAGAGAGATAACAAAGTTGGCAGTACTAGGTTCGGGTACTTACCTATTGTGTGTTATGCGTGTATGACTGCCTTAATAATATTACCAATAAAATCACAAAATATAATCAGAGATTCTAAATCGTTACCGGGATTAAACGTAGGGCAACCGTCATTTTATAACGGTTCTTATTATTAGGGAAATACGGTTTTTTATCAGTTAAAAGAAAATGAAATTAAATTTCCAATACTCAACCGATTATCGTCTTAGGAATATGCGAAGGTTTCCTCGGAACGAATCGGGTTTGGTGCAACTGAAAAACGTAGAAATTTGTGTCAACACGAATATATTTTAACAATTTTCTTGTAGGTTGAATAATTTTTCGGAGTTGACCGAATAGCAAAATAGTAGAATGTATAAACTGCAGTTGCGTTACAGGAAATGTGAAACCGTCTACGAATTTACATGGGAATTTTACAACTTTTATGTATGTTGATCTACCCGTAACAATTGTGGAGGCAAATCAGAAAATTTTGTAGTTTTTATTGTCTACACTTACTTATAAATTAATCAAAGAATGGTTTTGTATATATGTAATTTTTTTAGTAAACATAGTATACATATGCCATCAGAAAACTCTTAAAATCATACTATGACAATTACTAACCTATTCCCCAGACACAATCTGAATTTAAATGTATACTTTGCTTTACATCTTTTTCACAGTTGAATTCCGTGTCTATGATACAGCCAGCGGAAAATTTTTGAAATAAATAGTCCTTAGTTTCCAATCTGTCACAAATAACGTCATAATATCCGTGATATTTATCCATTAAATTGGCATCAGATACGTCTACGTCTTCGGCACAATTACTGTATCTATAATTCTTTTTACATACCACATACGCATAGAGGGTATTTTCATCGTCTACGTGGTGTGCTTGTATTTTTTTCAATTCTCTTTTACACATTTTGCCAAATCGACAATTGATGTTTGTACATACAGAGCATAACTCAATATCGTCATGTTCGATCAAACAATATTTTTCGAATAATTCTCTCTGTCTTTTCTTGTCTAAATAATTTGTTCCCGGTATTGTATAATCAAAAATTGTTAAATTGCGCCATCCTTTACCGTGGACAGAAACCCCACGTTTTAGCAGCATTTTAATCGATTCATAATGACATTTGCAAGCTATACTTAATTTCAGTAGATTACTCCCAGATTGTTTTTCTTCAACATCCGCTCCCTGGTTTAACAATTCTTTAATTATTACCGGAGACATACGACTGTAAATTGCAAAATACAAGAGGCTATGAGCATAGGTATTTTTGCAGTCAACAAAGTCACCGCATTAAAAGAGCTCCCGTAAATATATATTCGTTAAAATTGGAACAATTGTAGTACAGTGCATAATGCACTGAAGTACTTTGACAACTATAATTTGGTATATTTACATCTGCCCCGCTGTGTAGTAATTCTTTTACGACTTGCAAATTTCCATGTCCTGTTGCATAATGTAATGGTGAATTTCCTAATATATCTGTGGCGTTAATATTGACAAGGTATTTTATCAACTTTTTAATAACATTTACAGATCTGTTTTCATATGTAGTAACATGAATCGCATTTTGTTCATTTTTATTCAATTTCTTGACTAGGGCTCCATGCTGTAATAATTATTGTACAATTTTTAAACGTTCGCCAACCATCAAAGACAGGTGCAGTGGTGTTTCGCCAATCATATTTTGGTGATTTATATCACATCCTCTTTCCACAAGTTTTTTGTACAATTTCAAATACTCCAGATGTTGAACAATTACATGAAAAATTTTGTCATTTTTATCAGAATTTTTGTAAATTGAATTGACGTCAAGTAAATTATGTATTTTTACATTTTTGCGTTGTTATCGATGAATTGTAACTTTCATATTTCTTATGAATGAACGTAAAGCGACGCAATATAAACGTATATTTGAAACAGAGTATTGAACACTAGTATTTATATTAATTCACCCAGGGATACTTTATACCACCGGTGATCAACAGGCGCTTTACGTTTGAGAAATTAATTTCAAGAAAACTAAAACAAGAATTTTCAATTTAATATATATTACAATAATTTTACATGCAAGAACACATAAATACATTTATTAATATTAATTACTTTGAAATAACGGGTAGACAAGCTAGCATAAAAGTCTTGAAATCTTCTGAATTTAAACGCACATTTTTCTTTACATCTCTTTCGAATTCTGTTTCTATACTACAATCAACAAAAAACGGTTGAACAGTTCAAACAAATTATCTTTTGTTTCCAATCTGTCACAAATAACATCATGATATTGAGGATATTTATCGAGCAAATTTGCAACAGATACATCTTCGACACAATTTATAATTCTTTTTACGGACCACATAATCATGCAAGGTATTTTCTCCGTCTATATAGTGTTGTTGCATTTTTTTCAATTCTTATTTACAAATTTTACTAAATTGACTTTTCAGTTTTGTACATACACTACATAGATCGATATCGGATTGTTCGACTAAACAATACTTTTGGGTAGCTCTTTATTTCTCTTCATGTCTAGATAATTACCGCTCGGTATGTCATAATCCAAAAGAGTTAAATCACTGTTGTCTCTAATGTGAACAGACGCGCCACATTTTAATAGCATTTCGTTTGTTTCAAAATGGCATCTATGTGCTATACTTATCAGCAAAGGGGTATCTCCAACCAGAGAGGGTTCGTTAACATCCACTACTTCATTCAAAATTTCTTTTACTATCACTGGAGAAGAGCGACAAAAAAGTGCAATACATAGAGTTTGAGCAAATGCATTTTTATAATTAACCCACGCACCACATTGCAAAAGCTCTCGTATAATATCTGAATATTTGCGTTGTATCTTCGTGAGAGCGTTCATTGAAACTTAAATAATGTAATACGCAGTACAATGGAGTATCTTGAAAACGATATTTTGGTACATTTATGTCTGCTCCGCTATGCAGTAGTTCTTTAACGACTTGTAAATTTCCCCGTCCCGTTGCATGTGTTTCCATATCTGTCAACGGCGTTAATATCGGTACCGTATTTTATGAATTCATTAATAACAGTTACAGATTTGTTTTCTTTTGTCGCAACATGAATTGCATTTTGTTTGACGTTATTTGATTTATTGACAGGAGCTCCACGTCTTAGCAATTTTCGTAGTTTTCAAACATTCGTCACCCATCAGGTGCAACGACGTTTCGTCAAACACATGTTGGTAATTTATATCACCACTTTTTGCGCTAATTTCTTGTTGTTTGTATTTTTTTAATTATTTTTTCATCTCTGCCTTGTTGATGTAATGATCGCATCGTATGTTTTTGTAAAATTTTTATAATTGTCATTAATTGTTGTCAGTCAAGAAGGCAATATAAATACTTAACCAGAAGAAAAAATTACGCGTCTACCCACTCGTGGATATTAAAACAACAGATATGTTCTCGTTCACACCGCTCAAAAGGAATAGTCCAATCGAATTTACATTTATATATAACAGTGAATATACGCAAGTTACTAATTTATCGCTTATTCATTTCAGATACATAAAAAAGTGGGGAACATCATTTCGTATATATGACACCCCAAAAGGGGATTAAATTCGTAAAGTTGACAGTTTAAAAGTAACAACACGATGAATATGAGTGAAGCTTCGCTTGACTAGAAGATAAAGACAATATTCCAAATAAAATACCAAGACTGGACGAAACAGACGATGACAACCGGGAAATGTTTAATATAACGCCACATATAACACAGGACAAATCAACAATCCAAGATGTGATGCAACACATGAATACAATTAATGCCCAAAAAATTGTTTCTAAGCTATATAATACAAAATTCTTGGGCAAAAATGAACAAATACCTACGGTAAACTATGTACAGATAACGGCTGAAGCTAGGGAATTGATACAAATGCAAGAAGAACAAAAATATACCGCGTACAAGTTTTTAAATTATTTTATGGCTTTTCTCTATAAAGATCCACCAAAATGTATCGACAGTTCGTTTTTACCTTTATCCGACAGTGATGTTGAAAATGCGTTTCATACGGCCGAAATAAAAATATCAACCGGAAAAAGTGACTTTTTAAATAATTCTAAAGCACTTCCTTTTGAGTATAACAATAGATGGGATTATTTATTGATTTTAATGTGGATCAATGGAAACCAACCAGAAAACGAAAAAGAATGAATTTAAATTGGAGATCATAAATACGGTCGGCGCATCGGAAAAAATTGCAAAAAATCTTGATATATCTATTGAAAAAATAGGTAACCTTAGAAAGACATGGACAGTTTTTTTTTGTTAATGTATCAAACTAAAATATATAATGTTTGATGATAAGTTGCAATATTACTTTAATAAATATATGTTAAATTCTCGACATATCTGTTGAAAAAATAGGAAACCTTAGAAAATTATGTAAAGAAATTATAAATTCAAATTGTAAAGATACAACTAAAATAAAATATTCGGACAGAGTAAATTTCATCTCGAATGAATTGTAGATTTATTGAAATTTATAGGTTTACATTGATGTTGATCACCAAATATTAAAAAAATAGTTTTGTCAGATATTTCATTAATAGATTTTGCTATAATTATAAAAGTTGTTGTTGAAACCGTAGAATACTCATCGAGAACGCAAATATAAAATGTATCTTCTGCCTGTTAGTTTTAAGCATTATCTATATGTTTTTAAAGCATTTGCAAAATCATCGAATGATGTATCTTCGTTGTCACGTATGTATATTCCTTGGCATATTCTGGCTATTTCGTTGTTGGGGAAACGTACTGTTGTACTTTGTATGTTTTTTACAAATATTATTATAAAAGTTTTCTAAAAGAACGTGTTTTAAATTTATAAAATGAAAATGACCATTACAGTGTTTTTGAATGTATGTCAATACTTCAGTTTTTCCCGTACAGCCCATACCATTTAAGAAAATAACCGTCGTTTGACTGTTTTGATTATATAAATGAAAAATTGATTGCTCTTTATAGCCCTCTAAATGTTTATCTTTGATTGGATTTTGTGGCTCTGAATTTATTTCAGAAATACATTTTTTTGTTACAGCATTTATCAAATATACAAATTGTTCTTCATTGTTTAAACTATTCCAACCATCACACGTGGGTATTTTGCATTTCTCAATCAAATCACAATTAGAGGCACTCGTTAAATGACAAGTACATAACAAATCAGACGGTAATGAGGGACCACTCTTAATTTGAGATAATACTTCTACTTCTTTCGTTTCGAAATTTTTCAACAAATTTACTTGGAAAGTTAGTGCAATATCTTGGACGTTTGTACAACAAACATTTTTCGCACAAATAAGTTCAAAAGTGTGTTTCATCATCATTACAATAATTATAAAATAATTATAAAGTACGATTATAGAAACGTGCGTACTTACTTACTTCTATCAATAAATTGCACTGGTATGTCACGGTTTGTAAATAGTTCTGGTGCATCTCGTAACGTTTTTAATAACCTTTTTGTTTTTCTCCATATTATAAATAAATGTTGGAAAATCGTAATCGATCTGGGCTTCGGCTGTATCTAGTTCTAATGAATTTTGGACATTTAACTTTTGAACTTTTATTTTTGAAACGGATTCTCTAACTTTAATAATAACTGGCCGTTAGAAATATTCCGAAACTAATATACCACCTTTGCAAATTTTAACGTCACCGGGATATTGTTTAACGTGTGAGTGTTTATCAGAATTTGAAATATTAATTAAAGATACTTCATTAAAATTATTTATACATTCTGGATCACAACATCGATCGCTCGATTCTGCCAATTTTATCAAGTTCGTACTAGTGATTCTCCTTTAATACATGAAATAAAACGAAATCTATTTTTTTAAATACTGAAGCGATACTTCACGCTCAGGAAAAGAAAAAGTTAGACTTCCAAATGCATTAGTAAAAGTAAATCAAAAAGATGAATTTCTAACCACTATCATTAATCCCAACACAATTCCCAAAATTAACGATTTTTCTGATCTTTCTATTGAACCTGTAAATAATTCAACCGATTTTCATAATTTAAATTTAAATTCTTACTTATATGAACCTTCACAAATAGACAGACAAGAATTAATAACTGAACTATGTTTAGAATTTGCTGATATATTTTATCTAGAAGGTGATAAATTAACTTTTACCAACGAAATAAAGCATTCCATTCAAACAAATAATACTAAACCAGTCTATACAAAATCTTATAAATATCCCCAAAGTTAAAACTCAAATATCCAAAATTTTAAATCAAGGTATAATTCTACATTCAACCTCTCCATGGTCACCTCTGGTTTGGGTTGTACCAAAGAAATTAGATGCTTCCGGTAAACAAAAATGGCGCATCGTTATTGATTACTCAATGAATTAACCGTTGATGATCAATACCCACTTCCAAATATTTCTGACAATTTCTTAGAACAATTAGGCAAATGTCAATATTTTTCAACATAAGACCTCGCGTCAGGCTTTCACCAAATTGAGATTGATAAAAATGACATTCAAAAAAAACTGCTTTTTCGGTTGAATGGTAATGGAATGGCCATTACGAGTTTATCCGTATGCCATTCGGGCTAAAATATGCCCCATCTACATTTCAAAGAGTTATGGATAACATCTTATTAGGTATCCAAAATGAACGAGCTCTTGTTTATATGGACGATACAATAGTTTATTCCCCTACAATTCATAATCACATTTCTCGACTTAAAGAACTTTTCAAAAGGCTCAGGAATTCAAATTTTAAAATACAACCTGTCAAGTGTGAATTTCTAAGACAGGAAGTAGCATATCTCGGACACATAGTTACTCCCGAAGGTGTTAAACCTAATCCTAAAAAAGTCGAATGCATTGTTAATTATCCTGAACCCAAAAATCCTTAACAAGTAAAACATTTTCTTGGCTTAACAGGATATTATCGTCGCTTCATACCAAATTTCTCAAAAATAGCTAAACCTCTTACTAGACTTCTGCAAAAGAATGTCAACTTTCTATTCGATAATGATTCTAAAAATTCGTTTAAACAACTTAAACAAATTCTAACCACTGAACCCGTTCTAAGATACCCAAATTATTATGAAGAGTTTATTATATGCAGAATACTATACAAATCTGGAAAGCAAAATAAGAACGCAGATGCATTATCTAGCATCAGAATAAATCACTTTCAAGATTGTATAAACCTAGATTCCAAAATCCATGCTTCAAATGAAGATGAAGACTCAATTCCCGAATATCCTGATATTCATAATTTCGACGACGAAGAAAAAATGATTTCAGAATTCAACAGATTCGCAGAACTATATAAAACAAAATATTTGATCGACTATTCCAAAAGTGAAACTTCAAATTCACAACTCCTAGACAAAACCCACTAACCCATCATAACTTTCTTCTGACAAAATAAGCTAACCGAACTACATGATAAAATAATCGATGACTTTTTTAAATAAACCAATACAATACAGACAGAATTAATATACTTTCAAGTAAATCTTTAAAAGATAGAAAATACGTTATAATTCCAATACCCTTCGACCCAGAAAAAACAGCTGTTCACTTATTTTATATATTGTATAGATGCCAAAATTACTTTGAACCTTCACAAACTTCTTATGTTGAAAATAATGTTGAACTTCCACCCCTAGAAATACTCTCATATATCTTTGCTGACAGACATAAAATTTAAAATTTGTCAAAATCTTATAACTACCCCAAATGAAGACCAAATTCCAATCACCTTAGAACAGTATCATTATGGGAAAAGTAATCTCCATAGAGGAATTAATGAAACAATTAGAAGAATAAAAGAAAAATACAACTGGCCCGGTTTAGTCAAAAGCGTAGAAAAATACATTAAGTGCCGCCGTACACGGACAGCTTCAAGCAGTTGAGACCGACTGCTTAAAGCCGCGACCGCGCGGTGAACTATAGTCATTCATTCGCTGCCGTACACACGACTGCTCGAGCAGTCGCGACCACTTCAAGCCGTCAACTGCATGATGAAATTCCATCGTGCCGTCGATCGCTCGCGAGCGGTTGCGATGCATACACCGACTCCTCGAGCCGTTGACTGCGCTAGAGCAGTCGACAGCTCTCCGACTTCCCTCTCCCCGCTCTTTGCGGCCTCGCGGCGTCTGTTTTTTTATTTCCATCTCGTTGTTTTACGTAGTTGTGAAGAACACACGATGATTTTACTATATCCACTGCGAAATCAACATTGACGTTAAGTCGTCTGTGAAAGATCCGCCATTTATTAGCTAATATGCCAAACGTGCATTCAATATATCGCCTCGCACGTGATAACCGATAGTTAAAAATAAATTTTTTCTCTGGTAAATTCTTGCCACCATATGGACGCATTAAATTTTCCTGCAAGCTAAACGCTTCATCCCCAATAAACACATTCGGTAAGAACGGTCCATTTTGTGATATTGCAGAAGGTGGAGGTATATTTAACTTTTTTTCTTGTAACATTTTATATAGACAACTCTCTTCGAAAATAGTCGAGTCAGCGTGCCTTCCATATGAGCCTATATCCACGAAAGTGAACATATAATTACTATCACATACTGCTAGAAGTATTATCGAAAAATAATTTTTATAGTAATAATATGACGATCCACTTTGCGCGGGTTGTATTATTCTAATATGTTTGCCATCAACGGCATCGAGGCAGTTCGGAAACTTAGCATTTTTTTGAAACCATTTATTATGTCTTTCCATTTCTCTTCAGTTAGTTGTTCCATACACATATCCTTCATATGTATCCATATATTTCTGCAAACATTCCTCACTATCTTACCTATTGTTGTTGATGCTATTCTAAAACTATATTGCAAATCCATAAATGTACATCCAGTTGCCAAATACCTGTAAAAACATATTTATAAATCAATCAATTATACTAACTTATATTTTTTTGTTGTTACAGCGATGTTAATACAGAAAAAATGGAAAACATTAAGAGATGGATACTCCAGATATGCTAAAAAAATTAAACCAAAGAGTGGTTCAGCAGCCCTCAACATTCGGCCATATGCATATTATCAGCAGATGTCTTTTTTAAAGGCAATAATAGAAGATAGACCCGACAAAACAAATAGTTTACAAGAAAGTGAGCACACTGAAATTACGTCCGAAGAAAGCGAAAATCGTCAAAATAAAATACCCAAAGAAAGAAACAAAAGAAAATTAACTACTACAATCACAGATGAGAACGTCTTAATTGAAAAATTATCCAAACGTTTCGATGAAAAATCGCAGAATTCGCGCATTGATAATGAAGATGAAGATAAATTGTTTTTACTATCATTAGTTGGTGAATTCAAAAAAATTAATGAGCATTATAAATTAGATGCTAAGACCGAAATACTTAACGTAGTGAAATACTTTAAAGGGATGACAAATCACACATATCCTTCGAGTTATGGTGACAGGGGATATTCATCGTTTAATGATTATCGTGGACAATGGGGTTATAATACTGGCCCCTCTACCTCTACATCAGTGCCTGGCCCCTCTAGATCAGCAACCGGCCCCTCTACATCAATGGCTGATGACCAAAATTCTCAATCTGAAGACCTTTCATCATGTTCTGTAATGTCCGATGATGTAATTTCCAATATTTTTAATGAATAAAAATTTTAATAATTACTATATATTTTTCTTCTTCAATGTTACTGCTAGTCTTTCTTCAGGTTGGATACTTCTCCTCATAATTGTGTCTTCACGTTTAATGTGAGACTTTAGTATATTATACAATTCATCAAACGAAGACATTGACATTCTAAAATAGTTGAAAAATTTTTCTTCATCACTTCTAAGTTCCATAAACAAATGATGGAATTGTCCATGTTGTTCTCTTAATTGCAAAATTGGATGAACCCAAAATTTTCTCTTTTGACGTCGCCGCCGTCGTCTCCGCCTGAGCAGGAGCAGCAAAAGCAGTGCTTCCTCGTCAGAATCCATGACTCGACTGTGGTAGAAAATCAACTGCTCGAGCAGTCAACAACCGACAGCTCAAGCAGTCGACGCCGACCGCTCGAGCGGTCCGTGTATTTCACTCAGCCTCTAACTGCTCGAGCAGTCCGTGTACGGCGGCCTTAACGCTTGTGAAATATGTCAAAAAGTAAAATTTTGTCGCATAAATTTAAGTGCTCCTTTCATTGTTACTGAAAGCCCTAAAACCCCACCTGAAAGATAGATATTTTCGAATACCCTGAAAAGAACTATGGTTTAAACGTCAGAGATGAGTTAACAAAATTCAAGCTTACCCTCTTTCAGACTCTTTTTCCAACATTACGGCACTCTCCTACGCATATACTCTACGGAAAAAATTTGATAATACACTCATGAAAGACTTATGCGAACTTTATAATATCAAATTAACTTTCTCCAGTGTAAACCCTCCTGAATCGAACGGATCGATCGAACGTTTCCACGCTACTATATCAGAAAAATGATAAGAGCAAAAACCGCAGAAAATCCCAATGAGCATCCCATCAATGTACTTCCATATGCGGTTATTTGTTATAACACAAGAAATCAAATACAGCAGGTAGACCACCTGAAACACTCTACAATCAAAAGGAATTGATGTCAAAATATATACGCGACTTAAATAACAAAATGGAACATTATTATAAAATTGCAAGGGCAAAGACAGAACCATCATAAACAAAAATCAAAAACGCGATTTGATAAAAATATAAATACAAATAAACCAGAATATAAAATAGGAGATAAAGTCTATGTAAAGGAAAGCCAAATAAAAAGTAAAGCAGAAAATAAATTTTACGGTCCATTTGAAATAAAAGAAATTTTTCAAAATTCAACAAAATTGATAAACCTTACAACAAATCAAATTAATATTTTGATAGGCTAAAGCCGTATTCTGATTAGAGCTTTCTTTCTTTAGAGAATCCTCGCATTACTCGGATTATGCGAAATTGCAAACTCCCAATATTCCTTAAGTCCTGTGAACAACATAATAGGGATTTATTTTCAAGAGGAAGGTAATATGAAAATTTCCAACTCTAAATGGATTCTCCTTGTTTATAAAGAATCAGATGTTCACTAATCGTATGATGGCTTTTAAAAATTGTGACACACGTAAGTCTTCTTAGGCAAACTTCGGAAAATGTTAATGAAAAATATAGAGATATCTTCGCAGACACTAGAAGCTATATTTCAAGTAGACGCAAATGCGGTATATTAAACGGCTTAGGAACTATATGGAAAACCATCTCAGGCAATCTTGACAATCTTCTGATGGAGAGTATTTTAATAATTGTATAAATAAAATTATTCAGGATGAACATCAGATTGAAAATATATTAAAAAATCAAATCTCCGTAACAACTTCAGTAATAAAGAATTTTAATTCAACTATTCAAAAACTTAAAGAATATGAAGAAACATTTAATAACGACATTGTTGAAATTCAAAAATCAATTTCAGAGCTCAATGATGATCTCGCATTTTATCAGGCTCAAATGAAAACCTTAGAAATATGCGAATCTGTTATGACAAGCTATGTTTTTATAGAGGAAACTCTAGACTATGTTTTAAATTCAATTTTCTTCGCTAAACTAAAGGTATTACACAGTTGTATAATTATCCCGAACGTTTTGATGCAATCGATTCAGACAATCTCAGAATCTTTGCAAAAGAACGAATTTCCAATTCCCATATATACTTCCACTGTTGCACAATCTTTGATATCACTGAATTACAAGCATTTCAAATAGATTCAAAAATAATATTTGTGCTAAAAATCTCTTTAGTTGACCCAGAAAATTATATTCTTTATCGCTTATACCCTTTACCGATATGAGACAATCATACTGGATCATTTCATTTAATCATTTAATCCAATAAATCATAAATTCATCGCTAGAAATCATGATTCATTGCTTTACGTAACCATGGATTCATTACAAAATTGTAAAGATAGAAGAACAAAAATATGTTCAGACATTTTATCCTATCCTATTAATAGTGATCCTTTATTATGTGAAGCTCAATTTTTCAAACCAATCAGCAGCCTTGCAAAAACATGTCAAACAGTCGTAATCTATGCAAAAGAATATAACATTCAAGAACTTTCCACAAACTACTGGTTAGTTTCAGTATCAGACCCATTACCTGTGACTATTACATGTGAAAGTCGAAACATCGTTACGAAAATAATGTCGACAAACTTCATACTAAAACTCCAAACTCAATGCAGTGCTTTCATAGGCTCAAACCGAGTCCTAGCAAAAAGGATAATTGATACTTATCAAAATAGTTCATATAAAATTCATCCATTAAACGTACCATACAGTTGCTGTGAGAACATGCCTTCAAATGTTCATTTCCTAAAATTTGAAGCCCTTAAAATTGAACTAATTAAATACCGAAGACCTCAGTATAGCAGAACACAAATTATCGCAATATTCTGACCAACTAAATAATTTGATAAATCAACCATACGTAACCAAAAGCCTATTCTGGTTCACGATTTTGACAATATTACTAATAATTTGTTTAATAATTTTATGTCTCCTGCAAATGCCGAATACGCAGAAGACGAGCCCTTATAGCCATCCAAAGTTCCAGTGATGACCCTCCAATTCCACCAGCCCCTTCACCAGGCCTATTTCAAAGACGCCTCAGACGCCTTGTCTCAAGACGACGCTAAAGCATCCACCTGGGAGAACCAATGGAAGAAGACGTCCAATTAAAAGACATTTCGTGAAAGAAACATGTATGTAAAAACTATTTTTGTTAAACTTATGTAATTTTTGAATTTTATATTTCCAATTTATTTGTAAGCATAATTTTAATTTTTCAAAAAAAAATTAATTTTATTCAGATTCATTTAATATTTAATCAATTGCTTATTTTATTCAATATTATAATTTTCAATTGCAAAGCTGACATTTACTTATCATAATTACTAATTCAATTAATCAGCAGTTTACGCACCATTTTTAAAACTTGACGTATAAGCGTCAACTTTTTTATACGAAGGGACGTGTTACGATTCATTAGAATAGAGGCTTCATTGTTTTGTATTCAAAGTCAAGTAAACAATGTCAAAGCTTACATGGAAATTGATATGATTTCCAAGGTAACCTCGTGAGCAACAGGAAACAGAAAACAAAGACTTATTCCTTAAATTAACTTTTCAGCAGCCACCTCCACGAGCTTATCTTTCCGCTAACTTGTAATTTTTTCAGATGTTATAAATACTTCCAACATGTAAGCTTGGTCACTTCTCGTTCTAGAACAGTAGTCACCAAGTATTTTTAATCTTCAATTTATATTTCAAATGTTTTAAAGTTTCAGTTAAATAAAATAAAAGTTTTTTAAAAAGTTTTAATGTTGGGCTATGAAACAATATTATTAGTATTATCAAATACATTTTTTTTCAGTGTTTCTTAAAACTAAGGTGAAAAAAAAACAATTATGAGCTCTGAAGCAACAACTTCCGTTTTCTAGAATGATGAATATTTCATAAAATCTGATGTATTGCTTCCACCGAAACCAATAATAATTTCAGTGAAATATTTGAAAATAAAACTATGCAAAATGGTGACACTTATACGGATATGGGTTCTTTAAACAGAATATCCATAATCACTGTAAATAATGATCATGATGGTATGAAAATTGTAAGCAAGGGATTATTGATAGCCGTCCAACAACCAATAACATAAAATAAAATTTGACAAATGTTAACAACGAAATTGATAAATTATTATCTGAAAGCATAGAGATATTTAACAGATCCATTCAATCTTTACGACTGGCATTAAAAAATATAAACATTTAAAGACGGCATTTCTATATGGTATTTGTAACTGCTTCCTCCTATACATCATACTAACATTCTTATATATCTTTACCT
The DNA here is from genome assembly GCA_034190945.1 of Octodonta nipae. Lineage (NCBI taxonomy): Eukaryota > Metazoa > Arthropoda > Insecta > Coleoptera > Chrysomelidae > Octodonta > Octodonta nipae. Next base: position 171,086,273 of record CM067216.1, read on the forward strand.
ATAACAAGAAAGAAACTTTTGATAATTCTAACATGACAAATAGTTAAAACATGCAATATAAATTAAATTGACCCATGGAGGATTTTGAATATTTAGTTCTAATTTTATCAGATCGGTTTTTAAATACCTTTGATCTAGGGCCACCAGATGACATTCAAAAAGTATTAGCATACCCCGTTATCTTGCCAGAAAAACACATGCTGAAACGTTCTTGTTAATAATTTTAAATGAACATCTCAACTTTAATAAACATCATATTCCATCAAATATTAAGGAAAAGTTATGGTAGAGGGGATAATTTTTGGTTCAGTTGATTATTGGGTTTTGAATAGAGGGGTCGTTTGAGCTAATGGTCAAAATGTTATAAATATTTTAATAAAGATGAACTAATCATATATAATATAAGTTTAGGAAGTCTTTATTCGATTCGTTTAAAATGTAAGAAATAAATTACAGTAAAAATAAAACCACTCAAAACAAGTAAAATTTGTTGTAAATTGTAATAATCAAATTTATATATATATATATTAGGGTGGACGTTATTTCCCAAGTTGTTCAAAACCACGCTCCCAACCTTTGAATCAATTCTTTGGAACTAAAAACTAAGATCTTAATTCGAAAATCCCGTTTAAGTAGTGATTTACCCCTTCCAATTTTTGAAAAACTGTTTTTTTTTTCTTATTTTTTAAATATACTTGAATTTTCTACCGAAAACCGCCATCAGAAAATTTTTACTCACCGGTTGTTGGCATTTGTTTTCAAAATTAACATAAATAACGTTTGTGGTGGTGAGTTTGAAGTGAATTTAATTTATTTTAAAAGAATTTTGCGCCTAAAAGGATCTCAAAAACACGAGAAATTCGTGCTTGTTCACATTTATTTCAAGCTATAAATGTTTTCCCTTAACAACAGATTTGATCAATGAAATTCAAATAAAAGTCGTATTACATCCTTTATTGTGGTGTCTTTTACATATTTCCAAGTGATTTCAAAAAGTTGGAAATGTAATGAAAAAGGAAAATCTGGTAAACCTTCATAATCAAACTACTATTTCACATTCACCCCTTAAGCTTCTTCTGTAGAATATTTACACAAACGCTCTGAACTTAGCCATCGGATTAATCACCTTTTTGGCACAAAAGAACGTAAGAAACAATAATAGATATTTGATAATTCCCAAATCATTACTTTAAAAGCTAATTCATAATAGAATTGGTAACCACAATGAATTGTCCGGTGCTCCCCGTTCTGCGATTGAATGCAATATTGTAGCTATAGGTGCTCAGGGCTTTGCTTTGCATAATTTGAAATTAGGTCATAATTGTTTCAAATGTAGGGCCCCAATAAATAGGTGTTTAATGCCGCTAAATCATCAATATGTAATTATATATTTTTCATGGTTAGGTACTTAAAGTAAAAATATGTATTACGAATTTTGTTCAAGAACAAAATAATAACTGTATTCCAAGAAATTAAAATATTTTACTACCATGTTTGTCCAATCCCTGTATTACTGAACTAACAAAATTTTACTTAAAAATTTATTTCATGTGGCATTGATAGAAACCAGTTAATAATTACGTAAAAGTTATTTTTAAGTTAATTTTCCTAGATTATACAATACATTAGTATATACAAATTAACAAACATTTTCGAATTTTCAAAGAACTGAGCTGTACTTTTAATCTTCTGTTGAAAATTTCATCATTAATGATTAAACTGTTAATAATTAATGACATATTTTCAAATTTTTACTAATCAGTCAGTCTCATTTGTAACTAACCAAGCATTTTGATAAATGTGAGTTAACAACCTATGTTCTAAGAACTGGTTACGTAAAAAATGATGGCATATTTAGGTCTTCAAATAATTCACAAGGTATATATTATGTAACATTAAAAAATATTGTACAGAAATTCAAACCCTGTCACTTACGATTTGGAGGTTAACGCTCTAGAAACTTAGCTATTCAGGACGTACCTAATAAAAAAAAACTCAGACCTTATATGAACATAATGTAATTACTATTACAATTTCAAAGACTTTCAAATATTTATCCTCAGTTGAGAATTCAGACGAAAAGCTTACAATGATGTAATAGCTTGTCTAGTATGTAGTAAAGAAGGCTGGTATATACCAGCTTCTCGATTTACCCGCTAGGTGGCAATCATTACCTTGATTTCAATAAAATAGTTCAGTGCAGTAACTGTGATTTAACGAATGATTCCACCTTACCAATTTTAGAATGATGAGTTCCTCAAATCAACATTTACAAATTATTGATGTTTGTAAGAAGACAATTCCTGAATTAAAAAAAGACATTTTGCCGCGTAATTTGGATGTACTTCAGAGATTATTTCATATGACCAAAATCCAACAATTCAAGGTAGTCGATGCTATTAAAGCTACAATAAATGAAGTGATAAATGTATGGAATAATATACCAATAGATATAAAAAGGATTGACCACTGTAATGAGAAATTAAAGAAATTACATAGTGATTTCCAAAAGGTTCAAAAGTATTCCAATGTATCTAGTGATAAAGTTAATAATTTTCTAAACAGTTTATTTGATACATTTGACATTTCGCGATACACACCATTTGAATTCCTTGGATTAATGGATGATGTATCCCGACGAATACTTTTTACTAAACCAATTGATTACATCAGAAAAGAACTACTAATACGTGAAAATGAAGATATAACAGGTAAAATATTCTAATTAATCTGTACTTTTATTTTACTCCCGAATTTGTATATTTCTTTATCAGTGAATTTTACATATTTCCCAACTGAATTTAATTCCAGAGGAAGATATTTGTGACAATGATAATATTTTGTTTATTGGGTCTCAAACTATGGAAATCAGTGAACCAGAATTATCGAATGAAGATGGGGATTTGTTCGTGCAAATTAATCAAATACTTGAAACAGAAGAAAATATAAATTTAAGACCCTCTCCGTCATACAATAATGAAATTAACAATACGGAGACACCAGTTACAAGTAAAAAAATTATATCAAAACATTTTTGGTTAATTCTTGCACTCATTATGTTTAAGTAAATTTCCAGAAGTATTAGAACAACTAATACTTGATGGTTTCTGCAAAGTGTTTAAAGGATATAGAACATAAAACTAAAATTTAATAAGTTTTAAATACTAAAATGATTTTAATTTGTCACAAATATAAGTAACTTGAGAGAAAACATCTTAAATGCTTTGCTTAGCCATACTGTTCCAATGTTCAATTTGACATTTAATTTAAGCATATATTGAAACTCTTTGGAAATTCTAAATTATTTCACCTAAACTCTAAAATTCTAAACATGAGAAACTTCCGACTAGTCCAGCTTATTGCTACCAAAAAATTATGACTTAAAAATTTATTTATTCATTGACAAATTTAAGAACAATTAATTCATCAGGCCTATGCAATTATATGTGTACTAAGACTGGCAGTAAATTCTCAATATTTATTACAGGTAAGGATTTAAATCAGTAAATTTTAGGATACCCTACGAACTAAAAATTACACTTTGTCAAAACATCCTTTATGAAAATTAAGACTTATAGTGAACAATTTGAAGATAATACTACAGTGTTAACTATAACTGTTATAAATAAATATAATTGGATATTTTTTTAGAATTACATGCTCGATTAATGACAGAAAAATCTAATACAACATCGAGTGAAGACACACAACAGAGTTCAGATTCAAATTATTATCCATCTGGTAGGCACTTTCAGAAACAAGATTTAAGAGGCTCTATTAATGTTATGACTCCAGAAGTGGTTGCAAGTTTCGACAAAGCAAAAGTGTCGGATAGGAATGTTGTTTTTATTACCAGCAGTATTGCACACGCTTTAAATCTAGATCTCGACAAATTAATACTTAGCAAAACTGCAATTAGAGAAGCTCGAGCCAAGGTCCGAAAAATGGAGTTCGAAAAAATGAAGGAACTGTTTCAGGGTATATCAGTGTCTTTTATGATTGTGCACTGGGACGGGAAACTTATCCCAGAGAATGATCACTGCAAGAAAATTGACCGACTTCCTATTTTAGTAACCAATGAAAAGTTCACAAAAATTATAAATGTACCAGCTTTAGAAGATGGCCGAGGCATGACAATAGCTTCTGAAGTTTATGCAGCTCTTAAAGATTGGGGTTTACTGGAGCTGACTGTTGGTGTGTGCTGTGATACAACCGCCGCAAATTTCGGTCATCGTACATTGAATGCCAGGAAAAATTCGAAAAGTTGATGGTCGTTAATGATGTGGCCGAAAGAGCAGTCCATTTAACTGAAGAGTACATAAACACTAGAGCAAAAGACGAGCTGCAGAAACAGTACCTAATTCAATTTTTAGAACAAAATAGAAAGCATTTATTGTCTAGTGCTACTAAGAAAGTTTTACTGAAGAAACTTAAAACTATGTAAAACTGTGAGAATGCTAACAGTACGTTAATGTGTTAAAATTTGAAGGTCAAAAAAGATGAATAAAACTAAATGTTTTAAAATTATCTGATCTGTGCACTTTTAATATTCCAGCATATTTTTTTATGATAAATACAACATGCCATCAGTAATGTAGTTTTAATTCTTCTTGTCTGAGATTTAACAAGAAAAGTAAAGATGAAAGACGCAATCCACAATAAACAAAAACTTATGTGAAATTTAAATCTAACATATAGTTTTCGATGTTTTTTTACCTCCTGAACCCTAATCCATATTCAGTTTTGCTCCATCACTCTTCAGTTTTCCGTAAATCGCGAAAACCGTTCATAAAGTCGCTAAAAAACTTTGGAAAATTGCTAAAGACCTGCAGAGAAATATCAAATTTTGAGCACTGAAGGGTGATGGAATAAAATTGACCAAGGTTAGGTTAGGACAAAAATATATTGAAAACCATATGTCACATATAGTTCCCATAACTTATCGACTTTAAACGAACATACGTTCTGTTTGAATTCACTTGCAGGCAATCTTAGAAAATCAAATTAAAGTTTGTGAAATCTACTTTTATCCTGAGTAAATTGTTTAAATTTGTCGTTAAACGGAAACTTTATTACCCTAAGGGTTTTAGGTTGAAAAGTCGACTATATTAAAAAAAAGGAAAGATATCTATTTTTTAAAAATTGGAAGGGGTAAATCAATATTTAAACGGGATTTTTGAATTAATTACTTAGTTTTTAAGTACAAAGAATTGATCCAAGGGTTGGGAGCGTGGTTTTGAGCAACTTGGGAAATAACGTCCACCCTAATATATATATATATATATATATATATATATATATATATATATATATATATATAATAACTATTATATAATAGACGAGCTTCGCATCATTCTCTCTAACTTCTTGATTAATGAGATATTTATGGATAAGAAATGAGTCGCGCGCAAAAGATACATATGTTGTTTATATGTACATATAGTAATTTTAGTACCATATGATCGACAAGAACCTATTTCATTGGTCTAAGCATCAAAAAGTTACCCTCTCCATCAAATATTAACGAAAAATTATAGTACAGGCTGAATTTTTGGTTCAGTTGATTATTGGGTTTTAAATAGAGGGGTCGTTTGAGGTTATGGTCCAAATGTCAATGGTCAAAATATTTTAATAAAGATGAACTAATCATTTCCCAACAATGGATTAATGATCGTTAATATTTAAAATTAAACTATGTTTATGAACAAAAATGAGAGTATCTAAATTACGACGAAAAAATAACATTCAATCATCTGATTCACCGAATTGTTTGAACTAATAAACCTGTAGACATTTTTACTAATATTAATGTATGAATTATTTTTTATTTTATAGAAGACTACCAGATGATAATCTAAATTGAAAAAAGGTAAATGACTAGAGAATTAAATTGTGATTCCAGTTAATAAATGGAATGTATTTTCAACTATTTTAGGATTTATTATGTTTTTTAAAGAAAGTTGAGGATTTAAATTTCATCTTTTCTAACATACATTTTAAATTTTAATATAAAAATGCATGTAAATGTCGATTTGAGTAAAACACATACGTAAAGTTACAATTCGATAATGAGTTAATCAAATAGTTGGATTGTAGATGGGACATAAAAATAATTTTGAAACAACATTTTAGTGTTTATATCTTAAATAATCTTTTTAAAATATTTGTATGTGTTTTTTAATAAACCCTCCAGTTATTTTTTTCTTAATTTCTCTAGGACACTATTTTTAGACTGGTGGTTCTTCAAAATCGGTTCCTTTAAGGCACTAACATTGTCATTTATATGCTCTTCCAAATCCCCTGGTAGTATGTTAGCGACATCTGAATCACTTAGAATTTTTAACGATAAATTATCATTTTTAAAGTCAACAAGTACATTTAGTACGGTCGTGGTTTTAATCCTTTTTTTAAATTTATTCTTATCATGGTGAACAAAACAGAGCATCCGAATTTATTTGAATGTAAAAATCTCGAGAACATTCTTGGGGTAATTTGTGCCATATTTTAATAATTCTGTGGCACCAAAATGGTCTTTTAAATACTCTTTCTTAACCTTCAATGGTATATGAGCAAGATCTCAATCAGTTAGATTTACTAACTGTAAATCACCACTGTCTAGGAGAATAAATAATTGCGTACCTAACATAATTGATATAAATTGAAGATAAATATTGCTTACTTTTAGACATTTATTTAGAAGCGTGGGGGTAAATGACGCATTTGTCATTCAACATTTACATGTAAAGTAAATTTATACACGTTTTTGGCGTTAAATGTTAATTTGTTTAGAAAGAAATACCGGTCACGCCAATTCAAACTAGAAATATTTTATTTAATTATGGAGCTATACAAACAATATTTCTGAAATTACTGGAACTAGTTTTCACAACACGTGTTTATTTCTTTATTTCTATACAGCCGAATTTCGAGATCGCCAATTGTAATTTAATAAAATCAAATGACTAAAAAATTTAAAATTAATGCTGGAATATCGTCCGGTAGACACAAAAACTGAGTTTAATAATTTTAAAACTTTAAAAGTTATGACTTAATGAGATGCAATACAAATTGGGAAAGGTGGATGGCTAAATTCTAATTATAAATTTTGTAACTGGGATTCAAATACAGGTTTTGTTTCTTAACTTAATGTCGGTGTATACAAAAAAGAAATATGAAAAAATATATATAATACGAATAAAAACATAGTAATATTTCAAAATAGAAACTGAACATGATATGACAAGGGAAATGAGCTCTTGGAATTGAAATGAGAATAATATAAAGCCATTTGATAAAGCATTTTATGATTCTCTTTTGTATTTTATTAAATAATTTATTCAAAGATGTAAATTACAACAGTATGGCTAACGTGATCTAGAAGTAAATCCACAAGTATCAATAAACTTGGAAAATTGATGAATTATAATCAACAAAAAATAACTTATATACAGAATTATGATTTACATATTTCTCAGTCAGATTTTATTTTACTCCCCTACCTCCTTCCCCCTTAAACTGACCCAGATCCTCATGTTTATGTAGTTATCTTTCTCCAAAATCTTTTGGAACAGACCACCTCGATGTCATACATTATAAATCTCATCGGGTTTAGTTTATAGCGAATGATATTTAATTGATACATTATTTTCTTCTTTTTATTAGAAGCTGTTTTTTGACGAATGTTGTAGGTTGTCGAGGTTGTTTCTAGTTTTTTGAAAGGAGATATGTTGGGTCCAGGTTTTTTGAAAACAGATGTGTCGGGTCCTGCTATCTTTTTCGATTTCTTTCGCCTAGATAAAATGATAATTTTTGGACTTGCTTGTGGTATTTGAGCATCCTTTGAAATTATTACACAGGTCAAAATTTGAACTTAGCGGGAAGACGACATGCCTTATAAGGTACTAGGGGTTTTTCGGGTCGCTGATTTCGATGAGAGGGTCGGTTGACCTTCATCACCTCAGGTTCAAGGGCATTTGAAGCTCAAATCGAGAGAGTTCTACCAAAAATCTGAATAAATCTTGCTCATGTTTTTGAGGTCCCTGAGTCCGAATCCATAGTTTGTTTTAACTTAGCTTTCAGAATAAAAAGGAAATATCAATTGAAAAAGAGATGTGGAAAATTTTATAAAAAATTGTGAAACGTGTAACAAAACGAAAACTTGTATAAAAAAACTTAAGTAATCCATTAGCCATAACGGAAACGCCAAAAATACCATTTGAGCGCATAAATCTTGATATTTTGGAAATTCCAGAGAAGAATTATATACTAGTAATAAGAGATGAATTTTCAAAGTTCACACAAGCCTATCCTATAGAACACAAAACAGCCAAAAATGTAGTTAACAGTTTGGTACTATACTTTATGCATTTCGGAACCCCATTAAGAATTCATTGTAATCGAGGCAAAGAATTTGATAATCAATTGTTAAAAGATTTATGTACACTCTATGGTATCAGACTAACATTCTGAGCAGTAAATCATCCTCAAAGCAACGGTTCTACAGAAAGATTCATGAGCACATTATTAGAAATGATCGGGACAATGATAATAATAATAATTTTTCACCATACGAATTACTATTTAGACACACAAACTCTAGAACTAATTTCAAAATAAGTAAGAGATTTAAATAATAAAATATCATATCTTTACCAGGTAGACAGGGAAAGAAAAATTTTACAGAAACTCAAAGCAAAAGAAAGACATGATGAAAAATCTAAACCGCGAAAAAAACATTTTGAATTAGATGACTTTGTTTTCATTAAGGAATCCCAAATAAAAAATAAATAAGGAACAAATCTAACAGACCTTTTAAAATAATTAGAATTCTTGAAAACAAAGCCATTGACACAAATCGAGTATTTATAATAAATTCGGATCAAATAAGCACAGTAGTAGTAAAATAAAAAAAAATATTTACAGATGCGGAACAATTACGTTCGTGTCGCATTCGCAATATTACTCACAGTAAGCATTGCAGTAAGTAACCCTAGTAATTATAAAGTAACTACTCTAAACATTACTATAGGCATACAATTTTACCACGAGTCGAACTTGAAAATCTCAAATGAAAAGTGGAAACTAATAACACAGGTCAACATTTGAACTAGGCGGGGTATTAGGGGTTTTTCGGGTTGCTGATTATGATGAGAGGGTTGACCTACATCACGTCAGGGTCAATTTGAAGGTCAAATCGAGAGAATTTTACCAAAAAATCTGAAAAAATGCATGCTTATGTTTTTGAGGTCTCTGAGTCCGAATCCGTAATTTGTTTGACCTTGCGCTTTATCCCAGGGGTCATTTGAAGAATAAATCGAGAAAATTCCTGTAAAAAATATGAAAAAATTCACGCTTATGTTTTTGAGGTCCCTGAGTCCGAATCCATAGTTGTTTTAGCTTATCAAAGCGAGTTAAGGCAAGGTTATGATCTCAGCTAGTTAAGGCAAGGCCACTCAACCCTCGCCTTGGACACTAAATATATCAATACTCTCTCTAAACAAATAGACTCTACTCTAAATCGTCCCTTTATGCAAAAACATACCCATTTGTTCGCCATTGTCTGCATTGTTTTAATAAGCATTGTAATTCTAATTTTTATAAGCAGCAGCAGAATATATCCAGCAATAATATAACCCAGTCCACAATACGAAGAACCAGGACCCTCCAGGAATATTTTCAGAAGATTCCAACCCAGAAGACGAAATGCTATTCGGGACAATCCAATAATAGAAATGAGAATACACCAATTTGAACGTTAAATTCAATTTATGGACAATTTCAAAAAGTATGTCTTTACAACTTATATCTTATAATTTATATTGTATATTCTTAAAATTAACTAATACCTATACTAACACATTTAATCCAATATTTTAAATAATATCATATATAAACATTACGCGTTTTAATAATTTAACCAATGAATTTTCTAACCAATATAATATTACAATTTTGAGTATTTTAAACATTTGTGACATTGGGAAAACAGCAAATTTTCTTAAAAAGGGGAGGGTTGTTATGGCTAACCCAATGAAATAATCCATTGTTAAGGGATACCACGCAGTTAATAAGATATTTCATTACATTCGCCCAAATTTGCCTTTTTTACTTGTCTATCTGAACACCTGCAAAACTGCAACTAAGCGCTGCGCAGCGTCTCATATTCAAACATTATAAATAGGAGACAATTGTTATTTTCAGAGAGATTCTAGATTTTATTCGTTAGTCTTAACATCGTTCTCAACTTGAGCTTTTGATTTTGTAAAAGTAATCCTTAAGTATTTCAAAGTCAATTCAGTGTTCCTTTCAGCTAGTAAATAAACGTGTTTTTTTAAAAAAGGAGTTAAGTAAATTAATTTCAACAGACAGTGCTGGACTAGGTCATCCATAACAAATTCTGAAATCAATGTACCATTCTTGAGGAAATATGTTGACGACATCATTTGTAGTATACCTATAGGTGGCAAAACAGAACTGTTAGAAATGTTCAACAAGTACAATGAATTTCTACACTTTACTGTTGAAGAGGAGGGCCAGTCTTTAAGTATATGTTTTTTAGATACTAGGGTTATCAGAAATTCAGACAATTGTCTTAAATTAGACTGGTATATCAAACCAACTTGTTCAGGTAGGTTCCTTAATTTCCATTAACCACACCCTATGAAAATGAATCTAGTGAATTGCATGAGGAGAAGAGTGTGTAACATTTGCCACCTTTCTTTGAGGCACAAAATGCACAATCGACCATTATCTACGGATGGCGGCCAAAAACTTCCACACCCACAATTAATAGCTCGAATGTCATTAGCACCAATGTGAGCTATGTCTTCATTCCATATATTTATAAAAAAATGTCTCCCACAGAATACAAATTACTACTTCTGTCATTAAAAAACTATACTATAAGGAAACTCCAAATTAATGAGCAAACATTCAATGATAACCTTCACGATATTGAAAACGCGATATATAACATTTCCGATAATCAGAATTTCTAAGAATCAAAACTATATGTAATACGTATTTGCGAGAAATTGTTAGAATCATTAATTTTAATTGGATGAGAGCTCAATGATTTAATAAAATAAAAAACTTTAGCGAGATTAAAAAGTATATATCCATCAGTAATACAACCGGAAAATTTAATTTTTCAGCTAAGAATCATTTCAATAAGTCTTGGTACGAGTAATTTACCTTTATTGCCAAACATAACAAATATCGCTAAATACTTTGATCTTATAGATTTACAAGCATATCAATCAAACAAAAAAGTTGTTTTTATTTTACCAATACCCCTAGTTAAACCAGAAGAGTATAAATTACTCCTTACCCATATCTTAAATTAGACTGGTATATCAAACCAACCTGTTCAGCTAGGTTCCTTAATTTCCACTACCACACCCTATGAAAATGAAAATCAATCTAGTGAATTGCATGAGAAGAAGAGTGTGTAACATTTGCCACCTTACTTTGAGGCACAAAATGCACAATCGACCATTACACTGCCCCACAAAAAATTTTTTCCAGTGCCAAAGGGTTCATATATACACTCATGGGTTTTGGCGGTCGCTGATTCCGAATCCGGTGTCAGTTTTACCTCATCAGGTCAAGGTCAAGGTCATTTGAAGGTCAAATTGTGTAAATACGTCCGAAAATTCTTTAAAAATTCATACATACGTTTTTGGGGTCGCTGAATCCGATCCCGCTGTCCGTTTTACCTCATCAGCTCAAGGTCATTTGAAGGTCAAATCGTGTAAATACGTCTAAAAAATCTGAAAAATTCAAACATACGTTTTTGGGCTCGTTGAATCCGATCCCGCTGTTCGTTTTACCTCATCAGGTCAAGGTCAAGGTCATTTGAAGGTAAAATCGTGTAAATACATCCGAAAAATCTGAAAAAATTCATACATACGTTTTTGGAGTCGCTGAATCCGATCCCACTGTCCGTTTTACCTCATCAGGTCAAAGTCAAGTTCATTTGAAGGTCAAATGGTCTAAATACGTCCGTAAAATCTGAAAAAATTCATACATACGTTTTTGGGGTCGCTGAATCCGATCCCGCTGTCCGTTTTACCTCATCAGGTCAAGGTTAAGATCATTTGAAAGTCAAATTGTATAAATACGCCCGAAAAATCTTGCCGCAATTTACTAAATTTAGATCGCGTGCCGCCGCTAGGTGGCATCGGCCCATCCACAAGCGAATTTTAGCGCAGTTCTGTGCTTATATCGATGGCAGCCGCAAAGAGTATATTTTAGCGAATTTCAAAGATTTTTCTGAGACGCACATTGACTCAAAAAATTCTATCCATCCATCCTAGCAGCTGAAGACTCTGGGCGTCCCGACTTATATTATAATATCACTGAAGGTGCTACAGGAATAGATGCATAAACAGTATTTATCCTAGTTCCTTAAGCAGTGACCGGGGCACCTCCACATGGTGACGGCGGGCAACGGCATCACCGGCAAAGTCCCCGAGTTACGGCTTTCATGCCGTCATGGCTGCTAAGAATATTAGTATTACGATGCAGGGGCTCGCATGCAATGTGCGATACCCAGTATCGGCGGTTGGTCAGGGAGAGCAAGCGGGCCCGCAGCCGTCGACATCATGCGACCGCAGCTCTACGGTAGTAGGAAACTTGGCTACTGAAGACTCTAATGCTACAAGTATGCTACAACAATGAACGCAAGTGAGAAAAAATCATGGTTATCTTTTAAGGAAGTAGCTAAAAATTTTCTGGGAAATCACAAAAGTCCCGATTACAAACAAATTGTATCCGACTTAGTGAAAAACTATAAGACCCAAGGTTGCTTGATGAGCCTCAAGGTGCACTTTTTACATTCACACCTAGATGACTTCCCAGAAAATTGCGGCGACTATAGCGACGAACAAGGAGAGAGATTCCACCAGGATATTAAGGAAATGGAGCATATGTATCAAGGTAGGTGGGATATAAACATGCTAGCGGATTACAGCTGGTCCCTAAAAAGAGATGAGCCATCAGAGACGCGAAAACGAAAAAGAAACCCACTTCGCAGGTCTTTTGACAGCAAAATTGTTCGGTATCATAAAAAAGAGTGATAAAGTCGAACAAAATAATGTATTTTTTTAAAGAATCAACGAGCAGATGTATTCGTTTTTTACTTTAGGAAGACATTGACCTCGACTGATTAGGTCGAACAATGTTACCTTTAACTACAATGACACCAAAAAGATATCGATGTATATTTTCAGATTTTTTCGAACGAAATACTGGATCAATTGTTAAATCACCTTGATTTACTAGATTTGATTTTGACCTTGACCTGATGAGGTCGAATGGACAGCGCAAAAACGTATCTATGAATTTTTTCAGATTTTTTGGACGTATTTACACGAAGTGACCTTCAAATGACCTTGACCTGATGAGGTAAAACGGACAGCGGAATCGGATTCAGCGACCCCAAAAACCTATGTATGAATTTTATTCAGATTTTTCGGACGTATTTACACGATTTGACCTTCAAATGACCTTGACCTTGACCTGATGAGGTAAAACGGACGCCAGATTCAGAATCAGCGACCTCCAAAACCCATGAGTATATATATGAACCCTTTGGCACCGGAATTTTTTTTTGTGGGGCTTTGTTATCGTCGGATGGCGGCCAAGAACTTCCACACCCACAATTAATAGCTCGAATGTCACCAGCACCAATGTGAGCTATGTCTCCATTCCATATACTTATAAAAAATTGTCTCCCACAGAATTCAACAGGTTTTTAAATTAGAGCATAACGTCATTTTTGTCCACAAATCAATTAAAACAGTTGGTCACATTTTTAGCAGGGTCAAAGACAAGATTCCAACACTTTAAAAAACCAATATGGTATACAAGGTAGATTGTAAAGACTGCTTTTATTGTAATATATCAAGTCTATAGATTATTTGTTAATGTTCATTTCAACTCCTAATTGCTTTTAATAAATTTAGTGTAAACTGTCACATTTATTAGTTTTCAAACATGTGTTTACTATATTGTGTTTTAGTTGTATAAATCATTTCCAAATTACCAGTTTATGGTCTAGTTTTACAATTTAATCATTTCTACTCGTGTATTGACCTTTAAATTGCATTTGATTTTTCATATCTCTTTTACACACTTGAATCACCACAAAATTTCTATTGCCTCTAATATTGGTTTTATGTTGCAATGCATTATTCACTATGTTTTAATATACTATTTCATTCATTTAAATGTTATTATTGATTTGAATTTTTATTTTTGGTATATTTTTGATTCCATATATATATATATATATATATATATATATATATATATATATATATATATATATATATATATATGAATTTTTATGCGTTAATAATACCGCCAATTTGCATAATCTTATCCTTGTTCTTAATACATTTATTGCATAATTTCCTTGTATTGTTTCTGGCTTTGGCATACGAGATGTTGCGTTAAAGGTCATACAACATTGGGTGCAACGAAAGTGTTGCAGCAGTTTGCTTTCGCTGAAAATTACATTTTGGTTTTTAGTTATTTTCACTTTTTATGTTTCTCTGTTGGTAGCAGTTTTACATAATTCCCCTGTCCTCGTTATTAATGTATTTATTAAACAACTTTCGCAAACCAGATGTGACAAATGTGAAAGCACACAATATTGTACGTTCTATTTCGGAAACCAAATGTTGCCTAACCCAATTGCTAAAAATAATGTACAAATATTCGACCTCTTTATTATTAGCTATATTGTTTTTACAAAATTTATGAAAAATTTATACGCAATTTTATCCAAAAAACTTTATATCTTTTTAGAATGGCTCGTATAAAGATTACCGCTTTAAAGAGATGGATAAATGGTCAGAGAGTACTCATATTGTGGAAAGGGGACCCTCCCAAAGATGTGGTAGCCGAAAAAGAAAAAAACACGATACAGACCTGGTGCACGCACCCGGGAAGAAATTAGAAAGTATAAGAGTAGTTGTGGTTTGATAATAAAAAACTCGCATTTCAACGTTTAGCAAAAGAAATATATCAAACAATTAGACCAAAGGCTCAAACGGCAGCTATACACGCCTTACAAGCAGCGTGCGAAGCCTATCCAGTGAAGCTATTTCAGGATGCTAATTTATGTGCCGCATACGTGAGCCAAATTAATGCCCAAAGATCTGGCATTGGTCAAAAGCATTCGTGGGCGTGTTATGTAACAAAATAGTATAAACACGGCAGTTTTTCCGCAAAATTTGGAGACAGAATAAGACAATTTCATTAATTTACTTAACAATTTACTAAGATAACAGTTAAACAAATCGCTTTACGGCAAAAATAAATGTTAATGTTAATATAAAAAAGCCTAATATGCGTTTTTTATAATGATTTATATATCTTATTTGAAAGATACATACTAGATTATATTAGTTACAATGTATTGCTATTTATAATGTAAAATGCTTGGTTAATAAATAAATATCAAAAATGTTTGTGATTTAAAAAGATTTGGAGCATGTTATGCAGTTATGTCTTATGAAAAAGTCATTCATGTTTCTGGAGAAAATACAAACAGAATTGTAACAGAAGTAATAATGAGAAGTGTCACAGAGCTGCCACATATAATTTAGATGAAAATACATGATACTTTCATTTTCACAAAGGAAAAAGACAACTTTTAGGAAAGGTTAAATTTCACATAAATAAAATTATCAACCCAAGCTATAGAGAAGCTAGGTAGCTAATATGGCAGAAACGATACAAAGCTAGTCAAATAGAACAGAAAGATTTTCATGATCTAAGAAAAAAATTGATAACAAATGAAAACAAAATATGGTTTAACAATTAAACTTTCAAAATTTGATTTTTTAAAACAAAATGTATCATATGTATGGTTTGAAATTTCAAACGGTAAATGCAGACCTGGAGAAAAAAAAGTTAAAGTTACTTGCGAATTTTCTACACCCCAGGACAAGATTTTTTTTTGGTTTGCTAGTTTCTCTAGAAAAATTATGCAATTTGCAAAATTAGCTAGATCGCTCTAGTATAAAACATAGTTTGAATTCTCCCCAACACTCTCAATAAGTGGAAAAGTGTAAAGAGTAAATGCAACACTCATGCATAGGTTTTTTTGGAGGTAGCCTGCAATGCACAAATATCATGCAGAAGCTGGAAAGAGAAAGCAATAGAAAGGGTAAGAGGCTATTTCACTCTAATGCCCTCTCCAAACAATTGACCTATCAAAAATGAGAAAGGTGACCTGAAGTGTTACAATTGTAATTTGCTTGGACATATGGGCAAGGATTGTACCAAACCAGACAGAATTAAAATGTTTCAGTTGCAGAGAGAAAGGACACAGACACTTTTCAAATACATCCAAGAAAGGGCACACAAAGACACTGTCCAAATACATCCAAGTACATTCAATTATGTCTGTAAATGTTTCAGCTGTATTCCAGAAGTATTTGAAAACAATTTACGAGAATAAACTACCACTCAAAGCAGTGATAGACCTTAGAAGTTCAGATTATCTACAAAAATATTGGCAGTATTTAAACATAACTTTAATATATATAACAACATATAGGTTAATATTAATAATAGTTAAACAAACCAATATACATTTTTTAACGATTTATATATCTTATTTGAAAGATACACACTAGATTATATTACTTATTTATAATGTATTAATATTATCACAATTGAACATAGTTACCATTGGCATTCAGGGACTCCGCCGCACTCATCGATGACCCCTTTACATACTTTTATCATCGGTGTGCCGTATGCGAAGAATGGAGGGGACCGTATCTCTCAACTAATAATTAATGTTCATTTGTAGTTAGTTGTATTGTACCATCCGAATAGACAACTCATGTAGCCAGCAGATAATAAAGAGTATTCTGACCACCTAACAACGCTTTAGAATAACTTAGCCCCCAGAAGCCTTTTACATACGTAAGAAAATTGGTGGAAGCGCCGCACACTTTCCCAACACAAAAAGGATGTCAACACGTGCCCAGTGGCGAAAAAGAAAGCCGATGGACGAATTTGAACAAACTGAAAGTGAGACATAAAACGACAAGAAAAGAACTTTCTATCGAAACTATAAGTAATACTGCGAACGAAGAAACAACCTCAAACCATTATCCAAATATGACCGAAAATTCTCAGCCGAAATTTTTACTTCAGTAATACCTAAAACGTTCAGTACTCGTAGAACTCAGGCGAAAGTGTCGGAAGGATTTCTAAAAAACTTGAAACGTGGAGCCAAACCTAACCGATGGATATATGAAACTAAATTGTTGCAGTTACCATGTTATTTAGAAGGACAAGCCTTAGATTTTTTCGAGACAATAGGGGACCATTGTGAAAATTTTGAGGAAGCTGCTAGTTAAAAAATGCGTTTATTAGTACCGTGAAAACTGAACAAAACTATTTTAAACTTTTAAACCGAAAACAAGGAGTACATGAGGACTTGTGGACATTTTCCAACGACGTTTTACTCTTATGTCACAGTACAAATCCTCAAATGACCGACCAGGAGAAAATTGGTTTTATCTCTCGTGGACTCCAATTTAAAATTTTAGAGAAGGTGAACATTATGAATAATGACACGATGGAAAATTTTCCAATAAATTTGCAGAAAATAGAAGTAACAGAAACCATGATTGGAGAGAGTAGCAGAGCAGCCGTAAGAAGCAGGTATGCAGGAAGATCAAATGTACCAGATCCGATGGAAGATCTTCGCCAAAGACTCGAGCTTCTGGAAAAGAACTCAAAGAGGTTTGTCCGAACTTCTTTTAGTAATAATAAAGATACATTTTGGAACAAGTCAACTTCTTTCAAAAAAGAAAGTAGGACGCCAGATCGACCAGTACTTTGTTTTCAATGTGGCAAGCCAGGTCATTACGCTAAAAATTGTTATTCGAAAAACTTTCCAAAAAACTCTACACCACGTTAGTAGTGGGATTATGAGGGCCACAGAACAATTTGCATATTCCATCGAACAGAAAGATATATCAGTATTTCAGCCCCCGTAGATCGCCGGCACTGGCTATGTGGGTTGATCGGTTTGTTGGGTACCTATTGAATAGTTGTGTGAGTTTCTTTAGTTTGGTTGCGGTATTAAGGAAGAAAAATGGGAGAAAGTTAATATCCATTGGGGTAGGGATGAGAAAAGGTCGACACAAAATTTAAAATTTTCTATAGAAATATTGAGAAAGTGTAGTTTAAGAAGCATATTGCAATATATAAAAATTGAGGAAATTGAAAATTAACGGAAAAAATTAATTATGAAATTGGATCTATATGCGGACGCGCATTAATCTTGCCATAAAACAAACTGCACAACCCGCATGCGCAAGCTTTAAATTCTTTCATCGGATTGGTTGACCGCATGAGTAACAGCATATTGTCAACGCAGTTTGTAGAGTCGTACGTCATGGTATTTATTTGTGTGTATTAACGGCAAGTTAGTGGTTATTTTTTTGAGAGACATTTTGAGCAGTGTAAGAGTGTAGTAATGGAAGTGAATTGTTTAGAGGATATTATTAGGCTGTTTCTCCGAGAGGACAGTGTAATAATAGAAACGTTGCAAATGCTAATCTTTTGAGGCGCAACCTACGGTGTCATAGAAACACGTGTAGGAGATACATGACTTTATGCAAACACAAAGGGAAGCCCTTAAACCATAGTTTCGTCTGCAGAAAATGTCGGATAGAGAAAAGCATCTTTACGGACAGTTACTTTGTAAAGATGCACATAAGTGTAAAACATGTTTTGTCTGGGATGTGGTTATGGGCAACAAATTGCAGCGTGGATTCCGGTAGTGAAATTTTAGGAATTTCCAAACAAAACATGATACAACAGTATCGCTATATCAGAGATATATGTTCTTGGAAGCTACTGCATGATGAAAATCTTCAGTTACTTGGAGGTCCGAACTGCGTCGTTCAAATAGATGAAAGTGTTATCAGTAAACGAAAATATAACGTTGGGCGATTGATCAGGCAAAAGTGGGTACTTGGCATGTACGACGTGGAGCGAAAAAAAGGGGTCATTGTTTATATCCCAAATCGGAGCGCTACGGTTCTTCTAGACCAAATAATAAAGCATGTGCGTCCAGGTACGGAAATTTGGACGGACTGCTGGAAGGGCTATAGCCAGCTCTCTACGTTGGGTAACGCTTCCCCGTTTACTCATAAAACTGTAAACCATGCCAGGTACTTTAAAGACCCCTTGACTGGCACCTGTACCAATGCGGTAGAGAGCTTTTGGGCGCAGCTGAAACTATATTTGAGGCAACTGCATGTTCTAAATTCGAAAATGTTGCCGGAATACATAGATGAATTTATGTGGAAACAACATTTCGGAGGATCGGCTAAAAACAAGTTTACAAACCTTCTGGCTCATATTAGTGAGAAGTATCCAGTACTATAGTTAGTGTATAATTAATTTAGAGACATTTTGAAATTAGTGATAAGTACCCTGTAGTGTAGCTAGTTCTTCTTCTTTTTCAAGTAGTGTTACGGCCTTTTTAGCACAAGGCTCATGGTCCTGGTCTTTCTGACTTCAACGACCAGACACAAGTGAATAAAATGTAAAAATATTCTTATGATCTTTGAACAACCTTCATCTTATGTACAAATTTTTGAATTTAGATGATAAATAAAGTGAGATTCTTGAAATAAATTAACTTTTCTTTCCAATCCATAACTATTTACACGGCGAGATAGCTCTGGAGTTCCGGCATACTAATCTATAACTCTAATAACTTATTTTGAAAAATTTACGACTACTTTAATCACTAAATTAGCGTCTATCACTTTATAAGCGTTTATCACGAATCTAGGAATCACCAAAATCGATAACAGGGCATTGGGCAGATATATAACACCAAAATTTCAATAATCATCACAAATAACGAACTAAACACCACATTTATTACTTCATTAGATTATATTCTTCCTTATATACACTTTTTATACTTATATATCACTGTTAATATCAAATAAATTTATAAATTCATTATTATTATATACAGAGAAAATATGTACATGTGTATCCCGCCATATTACTGGATCTGTAGCTAGTTCGTAATAATTTTAGACATTTTGTCAACGATGTGTTCGCAGTAGGATGCACCAAAAGGAAAATAATATTTGCAACGATTCGTATAAGAGAGAAGTCCGATCGTGGTATGACTTGGAGCCCCTCGTCCCCAACCAAACACCCCCTCCCCTCCCCCTCTCCACGGGGGGGAGGGGGAATGGCGTTTTCCTCTCATAAATCGATGCATAATCACCTAATGTACAATCCTGCATAAAAAAGTAAAAAAAAAACACAGGAAAATGTCGACCTTTTGTCTACCTGACCCGTAAATTATAATCACATCCGCGATTTTTTTATAGACTTGTTTCTAGAGATCAAGTTGACGGTAACGGTTCATCGATACGGACTTTTCGTGGAGGTCAGCTAGTAAAGCACAAACGACCTGATATGGAAAAATACGCTGGATATCCTAGTAGGTGGGTTGTGACGCAGTCTTGCAATTGAAAATACAGGGTAGAGTAATATGCTGAAATAGGTTTCAAGTAATCTTGCACATAGTTTTATGGTAACTAGGTAAATTGTTGAATAGAATAAAAGAGGGTTTAAATTATAAATTTGAAGCACTGAAAATTCAGTTTTATTTAATCATTCAAAGAGAACAGAAGCAAAAATAATGTTACTGGGAATTTATATAGCGTGTTATATTTCACTGGTAATGTGTGACGTGAATGTTGAGAACTTTTTAAAAAGATATGGATTTTTAAGTGATAATGGAACGTCTATAACAGAGGGATTGATTAATTTTCAAGAACTATATAATTTGACACTAGACGGTACTGCAAATGAAGAAACTTTAAATTTAATGAATAAACCACGTTGTGGTTTACCTGATTTCCCTTTGAGTTTTCGTACAGCCACACAAAAATGGCATAAAAATAAATTAAAATGGTACTTTATATTTGCTGATTCAGAAAGGAAATTAGTGGCAGAAAAAGCTTTTGAAGTATGGCAAAATGTGGCAGACTTGCAATTCACTTATTCACCTACTGCACCTGACATAGTTATTTCCTATGCCGACGGACAGTTCCGGCATTCAAATAATCGAAGGTGTCAAGATGCAGGAAATTGTTATTATCTATTTGACGGACCTTCTGGTGCTTTGGGGCATGCATATCTCCCAAATAATGATACATGTCGTGAGATTCATTTAGACCGAAGTGAGATGTGGTATTTAGGGTTGGATAAAATAGAAGATATTCCAGCAAACCAGACAAGTTTGCTTTCTGTTTTGATTCATGAAATTGGTCAAAGTATTGGAATGGATCATTCCCATTTTTGGAACTCAGTAATGTATCCATATTATGGCCGTTTAGAACTCGATGAAGATGATATCCGAGCAATTCAATTTTTATATGGAGCGAAAAAAATTCCTGAAAGTACGACCGTAAAAAGCATTCCAAAGACGACGAAAAAAATCTCCGAAACTGCGACGGTAAAAAATAGTATTTCCACAACTACCACTAATGCCACTGTAAAAGGTACAGAAGAGAAAGCAATAGATTTATGTCAAGTAGATGTTTCGGGATTGCAGTTTTTAGTGTTACGAAACAATCTATATATTACATATAAAGATAGGCTGTGGATCATGGATATAACTTCAATATATCAAAGACCGTCTGGTGAAATAGTTGTGATTGGAGATAAGAAAAGATTATTCTACATATCAGATGAGAACTTGAATATTTATTTAAATGTATTAAAAGCAATTTCTAGTGACTACACATAATCTTGGATGTGGTTTTGAGTACGATTTTTTTCTTAGAATGGATAAATAATTTCTATGGGATAAAAAAGAGACTAGTTTTTCGTAGTTGTTTCTGAATATTCCTTTATATGTCTTGAAAGAAATTTCTAGTCACTAGAGTATGGTTTTTGTCTTAGAGTGGATAAATAATTTCTGTGAGGGAAAAAGATTTTAGTTTTTGGTAGTTGTTTGAGAATATTTCTTTATATGTGTTGAAAGAAATTTTTAGATAATTTCTAGTCGCTAGATATTATCATGAGTGTAGTTTTGAGTATGATTTTTATCTTAGCATGGATAAATAATTTCTGCGGGAGAAAAAGACTTTTGTGTTTGGTAGTTGTATATGAATATTTATTTAAAAAAATGTTTTTCTCTTGATGTTGCTGAAGTGAGAGAAATGTGTAGTCAGGTAACATTATTTTATAGCAGTTTTGGGTAGGGTTTTTTTTGTCTTAGAATGGATATTTATATAGAGAGAAATTATATATAATGTATTTCTAAATATCGGCTTTTCATGTTATTTTAGCGCAAAACTCGACGAGTCCAGACATTTAAAATCCAGCACATTAGCAAATCAGCACTCCAGAACTTTACGAATCTACCTGAGCTAAAATCTAGCACATATGCAAATCTGCACTCCAGAACTTTACAAATCTACCTGAGCTAAAATCCAGCACATTAGCCCATCAGCACTCCAGAACTTTACACAACTACCTGAGCTAAAAGGCAGCACATCAACACTCTCAAGCAAACAAGAAAAACAAAAAAAAATAAAAGTGAGTTTACCATTGTATCACATAAAACTTAAATACAATATTATTTTATTGTTACAGATGAATTTCTTAAACGAAATTAACAATATTTCAAATTCCGCAGCTGTAAAGAAGCCGGTGATAAAGCTAAAAGATTTACCGCTGAACACCAAATACAAAATTCTTGCTGCCAAAGTAGTGAAGTCAACATTCGGTGAAAACATCCTGCTGGAGTTAGTGGAAAAAGTCACGTTTCTACCGAAACGGGTCACAGAAACGTTTGCACCACACATCACGAAATTCAAAAGCGGGAAGTTGTACGTCAGCTTCACGGGGCTGCAAGAGATTCCTGGGTTTCATCCAAGAGTTCTATTTAAGATTGAAGAGGAGAACTAGGACTCGAGAACTTCAAACAAAAATTGTGGAGAACTAGGAAGCGAGAACTTGAAACAAAAAAAATTGTAAGTTTTTACCGTTTCTGTTACTGTAGAGAAAAATGAATTCAGATAAAATTGCGCATCTTAGTGATGAAATTATTGCAAAAATGAGGGAAGTAGAAAATATTTTGTCATCAAAATCGAAACCGTTAACTCAATGGGACATTGAAAATTATTCACAACTTATAAAGAAACACATTCTTCTTTGCTCTAGAGCCATTCGGAAAGCGGATTTATCAATAGGTACATTACGTAAATTACAAACCAATATTGGACATCTCAAAAGATTTAGAATTGTATTACAACAAAATAATTCTGTGGGAATGGGGATTTTCAAAAGTAGGAATATCAGTGATCGTGTTAAGTGGGAAAATGTAGAATCTCCTTTTAAAAGTCGCGTAAAAACTGCAGTAATTATAAACAAATATCATAAAGATGTAGCGGAATTTTTAAAAGATGCTAGTCGACTTTTTCAACCTAGAATCAGAAATATTTTAAAGAAAATGCCAATGATGAAAGTAAACACTTCCTCTTGTGGAGAGTTTTCAAAAATGTCAGGCGATATGGAGATAGAAGATAAAAAGTATTTTCCAACCAAAAATGAAGTAATTTACTTAGGTACTGATCTGCAATATTGGTTTGAATTTTATGTAAAAGATCGTATTTTAAATGCGCTCTCCGAGTTTGTTGATGAAGGTTCTGGGTGGTGTTTCAATGAGGTTATTTCCCTAGAAATTAATATCAACAAATTTTCACTTGGTACAGGTGGTTCATCTTTCATTGAGTTACTTGCAAAAATTAAATCAACAAGAGCTTGTGTTAATGTTAAGAATCGTGATGAGGCTTGCTTTCTTTGGTCTATAGTATCTGCTCTTATTCCTGCTGCAAATCATTTTGAGAGAACTACTTCCTATCCTCACTATAGTCAAGTTTTGAATTTGAAGGATTTAATTCTTCCAGTCAAGATAAATGAAATTTCTGTTTTTGAGAAGCATAACCAGTCAATAACAGTCAACGTGTTCGGATTAGAAATGGATACACGTTCCAATTATACCATTGTTCCCGTCCGTTTAACTAAAGAGAAGAGAGAGCAACATGTAAATTTGTTAATACAAGATAAATATTTTCCTAAAAAAGTACTCTGGAAGTAGATGATAATGATGAGGATCATGAAATTCGATACCACTTCTGTTGGATCAAACATCTTTCCCGACTTTTATATAGTCAAATATCGAAACATAAGGGGAAGAAATATGTCTGTGATAGATGCCTGAACTATTTTTATTCACATGAAAAGTTGAAAGAACATGCAGTGTACTGTGAAACATTAAATGAGTGTAAAGTAGAGTTTCCAAAGTTTTCTCATGTTGAATTTAAAAATTTCATGTTGAAAGAAAAAGTTCCGTTCATTGTATATGCAGATTTTGAGTCACTCTTGGAACCGTTTATAGTGCGGGTTACTATTTCAAGTGCCATTATAATGATCAGTACTCCTTCTTTAAGAGTAATAGAAGTTTGGATTGTATGTCGTGGTTTGCAGATGAAATGCAAAATTTAGCAAAATTTGTGCCATCTAAATTGATTAACATTGAACCAATGAACACAGCAGTAGACTTGAAGGATGCCACTGGGGTTTGTCACATTTGTGAAAAACCTTTTGGGCCTCAAGATAGAATAGTTAAGGATCACTGTCACCTTTCTGGGAAATTTAGAGGCTTTAGTCATAATCAGTGCAATATTTTATATAGGAAATCTTTTGTTGTCCCCATAGTTTTCCATAATTTGAGTGGCTACGACAGTCACTTAATAATTAGAAATTTGGCGAAAAGAAACCATATAACTCTTTTACCTGCTAATAAAGAAAAGTATATTAGTTTTACAGTTCATGATAACGACACAAAAATCAGATTTAGATATATCGATTCCTTCAGGTTTATGGGATGTTCATTGGAGTCGTTAGTTTCGACTTTAAATGAAAACGATTTCGATATTCTGAAGTCAGTTTGCACATTTACCTACTGAAAAAGTAAGATTGCTGCATAGAAAAGGTGTATTTTTTATGATTACTTGAATAAAATTGAGAGATTAGAAGAGACAGCATTACCAAAAAAGAGAAAATTTTATAATCGATTGAACGATGAACATATAGAAGAAAAAGACTACAGACATGCTAAGTTAGTATGGGATAAATTCGAGTTGAAAATTGGTGAATATAGCGATCTCTATATGAAAACAGACATTTTATTATTGGCTTGCGTATTTGAGACTTTTCTTAACACCTGTCACAAGACACGGATTAGATCCCGCACACTACTACACCATTCCCGGTTACACTTGGGATTGCATGCTAAAATATACTAAATGCAAGCTAGAAACGGTTCAGGATGTTGACATGTTGCTCTTCATCGAACGTGGTATAAGAGGAGGTATATCGATGTGCTGTAATCGGTATGGGGAGGCAAACAACAAGTATATGGAGGGTTATGATCCTTCTAAACTCTCCAAATTCCTCTTTTATTATGATATTAATAACATGTACGGGTGGGGAATGAGTCAACCCCTCCCCTACGGAGGATTCAAATGGGTTGACTTAAACAGATATCACCAGCATCCCCGATGATTCGTCTACAGGATATATCCTGGAAGTTGATTTGGAGTATCCAGAACATCTCCATGATCTTCATAAGGATCTCCCATTCTGTGCTGAACACAAAGTACCAAGGAATTCAAAATTCGAGAAGCTTCTAACCACTTTGGATAATAAAGAAAAATATGTGATTCATTATAGGAATCTCAAGCAAGCTTTATCTCATGGTTTAAAATTGTCTAAAATTCATCGTATACTGCAGTTAACACAACACTAAGATCTCAATCAATTAATAACTTTTCAACAAATCTTTACAAATTAATGGTAAATGCTGTCTTCGGAAAAACGATGCAAAACGTGAGAAAACACAGAAATGTTAAACTAGCTAGACGATGGAATGGAAGAATGGGAGCGAAAAATTTAATTTCTAATCCAAACTTTCACAGTAGAACCATATTTGACGAAGATCTTAATAGCAATTCAACTAAAAAATCATAGTATTTTATTCGACAAGCCCCTGTATATTGGAATGTGTATCCTCGATATTTCTAAACTTTGTATATATGAATTTCACTATGACTATATGTTGAAAAAGTTCCCTGTAGAGAAATGCAAACTACTTTATACGGATACCGACAGCTTAATATATGAAATTCAATGCGATGATCTATATGAAGAGGTTATAAAAGCAGATATCGATCGTTTTGATACCAGCGATTATCCTGCTGATACTCGTTGGAATATTCCTTTTGTGAATAAAAAAGTGCCGGGTCTAATGAAAGATGACACCAAAGGTGAAATTATACTGTTTTTCATCGGTTTAAGATCAAAGCAATACACCTATAAGATGCAACGTGGAAAAAACATAAAAAGCGAAGGGTGTAAAGAAGAATGTTGTTAGGAAAAGTATAACTTATGAGGACTACTTGGAGTGTCTCGAGGAATTTACGAGAAACGGCAACAAAAATTGTGTCTATAATAAGACTCAGCTAAACAACATAATGTTTATACTTTTGAGCAAACCAAAATTGCTCTAAATCCTTATGATGACAAACGATTTTTACTCCCTCATAGTTACGATACACTACCATGGGGTCATTACAGACTCAAACAATTTTAATTTGAATTATTTTTTTTCTCTTATAGGTAACAGAAAGGTAAAATATGGTTACATTGCAAGAAATCTGCCTCAGAATAATTTATCAAAATATTCAAAATTTAAGTGAATTTATATTATTATCACCGCTTCCTTGGAATTTAACCAAGGAAGTGATAAAAAATTTCAGTCAGTATAGGCATGATGAGTTTGCAACTCTGTATTCAAACCTGGCTATCAATACTGATTTGATTTTGAAAAACTTTGAGTTGGTAGACGGAAATCAAATGTCATTTGAGCTCAAGCTTGTTCTTATAAATTCTACCTCACTAGAACAATACTGCTTTTTTGAGCAGTACTATACAAGGTTTGACTATCATGTAGTTTTTGAATACAATCTTTCGTTATGCACTCCATGCCTAAACAAATTGAAAAATGTTTTTGAACAAAAAGAAAAAAAAATTTGACCATCATTCTGTGAAATATTATGACATGTATAGATCTCGTGAATTCCATGTGCTATATGAAAACAAAATTTCTTGGGTTCAATTTGTTGGACACTTTTATTTGAATTAAATAATCAAGATGATTATATAGCTGATTTGTACTTTTCTTCTAAAAGATGAAATTTCAAGTTCTCGAGTAAGGTTTTAGTTATATGTATACTTGTACTTATATTAAAAGAAGAAATTTCAAGTTCTCGAGTAAGGTTTTAGTTATATGTATACTTGTACTTATATTAAATTTGGTTTACATGTACTTAATTATATTATGGCTTTGTAATAAAAGTTTTTTTTTGAATAAAATGTTTTATTATACATATACTTTATAACAGTTAAGAAATAAAGACCTTTAAATACCCAACCGTCTCACATCTACAGATACAGCATTTGTCAATATCTATGAAACAGCTTGAACAGCATGCTAAATGTCTACAGGGAAGAAGTACAACAGATATTTCATTAGTTAAACTAATTTTACAACATAAGTTAGTAGCTTTTGAATCTTCTATTGTTTTTTGATTCATTAAACAGTTGCTGGATATCATCAAGTGCCTTTCAGTAACATCATCGTTTGGCAGCAAGTTTGAAATTTGTATGCCACAACAATAACATATGATTCTCCTGCACCACTATAAAAGAATCCAACTTTTGCCAAATCATTAGGTCTCTGCTTTAGAGCTATAGGCCAATTACCAAACGTAGAAAATCTGCTGGCAACACTTATTTTATCTTTATGAACAACAGGTTTTTTTCTATTTATTAAGTATACGCTATCTGTATCGAAGAAGGAACAATTTGGATTCCAATCCAAATGGTCAGCTACAGGATCGTCAGTCATTTGCCAGTTGAATCCTTCAGTCCCACAAAATGCACATTTTACTACATCATTTTGTCCGCAAAAAATAAAGCCAGCCCTTGCTAGTCTGGAAGCTGGGAATTCTGATGACCAGTTTTCAAAGATACGTAATCTGTGTTCGTATACTTGATACCAATCTCTACACTCCATGATTGTAATATAACAACTGAGGGAAAATTAAAAACGAAGTGATTTTATATGTTTTATTGAGGTTTTCTCGCTACAATGTCGGCTAGAATTTTATCTCTGTAATAATAAAGATATTCTCTTAAAGCAATACCCAGTTGAGATGTATTATCAAAACAAAAAGATGATAGTAGACGTTCAACTGGTTGCGAACAACTTAAATGTTTCCATGAACAAACTTGATTTAAAACTTTGAAATAATATTTACAAAAGTTCATTTCTATATATGCTTCTACTTTACTAGAAATTATATGTTCAATTCTAAAAAGTTCCACTACATCACTATGAGAGAAATATAACGCTATAATATTTTGCATCAACAACACTAGTTTTTCATCATCCTCAGATCTTGTTTGGGTTATATGTAGAAATTCTCCACATGAAATTGGTGCAGCAACTTCGTGGCTGCTAATATTTGGGTTTTCTAAATAATTCTGATTCATCAACTTCAGAACGCACAAAACTTCCGCCCATTCGAAGCTGTTCGAGACAATTTTCACATTATTTTTTTGTAGAATAATTACTGGTGCAAACGTTCGAGCTGGACTTAATGCACATTGGATTTCCAACTCAGAATTGATGAGAAGAAATTTGGTGTGTAACAGGTAAAACGCTTCTGTTTTAACTGCTTCTTCGTACATGTTTAAGATTCTATCTAGGTCGGCGTTGTAGTTAATTTCTTCAAAACTAGTATCACTCATACTGCTGCTCACCAAATTGAACTGCTCTTACTGAAGGTAATGGGAAACTCAGAAGGTTTTTATAAAGTCTCCGTCGTTGTCTTCCCTCCTACTCCTGTTTTACAAGTTATAGCCTGTTGCTGGAATCAATCCAGCTGTCGTGACTTTTATCAAAACCCAACCATCGAACTTTGACTTTATTGCCTTTTTTCTGCAACACTTTTTCCACGAGATAAACGTCAGAGTTGGCGGTTTTTTGCAATTCTTCCTCATAAAATCCTCCTTGAATTGGTCTGCCACTCATATCTTCCAACAGGCAACAGGTAGGTAATGTGATTCGTTAACTGATATTGACGTACCTTGAATAGCTCTGTAGTCCAATTCCTGGTGTGTCCTTTTTCAAAGACGTGTTTCACTTTACTTATTCGCACCACATCACCCACCTTGAGTTTCCTAGGTCCGGTGATTTTCAATCTATTGAATACTTTAATGTCTTTAGCATTAGCAGCAGTTACGTCGCTAGGGCGCATTTTCGTCGTCTGATGATTGTTATAAGACTGAACGATATCAGGTAAAATGTCAATCCACTTGTAACTGCCATTTAAACTGAAATACTTAAATAATTTCTCCTTTAGCGTCCTTATCACGCGCTCACATATATTGATATATTGTGACTATTGTGGTATACTTTTCCATGGTCTGTTTGCAAGTTTTTCGGACGGCGCCCACCATTAGCAGTGAGAATACTCTCGAAAACCTTTGTCACCTCCTCTCCTGATTTTGATTTCAGCAGCCTCGTCCACACGTACTTGGAAAAACAATCAATTACCACTAAGATATACTTAAAATTTCTATTAGTTCCCGCATAAAGATCTAATTGTCCTAAATCAGACTGCCATAAATCATCGAAACCCTTAATGACGGTGTGACGTCGTGGAAATTTTTTTCTCACAGGTCGATGCAGCTCCTTTACAACTTGAACTTTTTCCTTGGAATAACTCATGATAACTACTACAGTTTAAAATATATAACGACTTTTTATTTAGTCCTTACAGCAGATTGCTGCTGCTGCTGCTGTTGAATGACTACAATTTTTGGATTAATCATTTTTAGTTGATTGTTGATTTGCGAAGAGACTTCGTTTTTGTGAGATCGCAGTTCGCTCTTGATGCCATCTGAAAATTTTTTCATCTCTAAGTTCATCTTATTAACTTTATCACTCATTTCATCGTGCGATTTTTGCATATCCACATATACTTCGGGTACAACTTTCAGCATTTTCTCTTTGATGGCCTGCACTTCATCAATATCGTTTTTCAATTGCGAAATTTCATCACTTATAGTCTGTTTTAGATTCTCTTCAATTTGCTGTAGCAATTTCGTAAGCTGGTTAAGCTGGACGTTGGTATTCGACTGATATTCCAGAAAGGTCTGTTGATTAACCCTTAAGCTCCTATCAATAGTATGTTGATTTTTCTCAAATTTTCGCATACTGCTGTAAACCTTATCGCTGAAATCATTGAATGCCACTTGAAAGTCCTTTTTAATTTGAGACAACTTGTCGCGTACTCTGTCATCGACGTAGAGTTTATTGGCGGCATCCATATCCACTTTGGGATCTCCAACATTTGAAATTATCACTTTCTCTACATCGATATTTCCATCGGCTGTGAAGGAAAATGGTATTTTTGCGCGCTCATAATCACTCGGTTGCTGTTGTGGACCAGCACTTCGACCAAATTTATCGAGAGACATTTTACTAATGACTGCTTTGGTTATTTGTCACGTATAATATTGGCTTCTTTGAGCTCATTTATTATCGCTACAATTTCGTTGTCGTGGGATGTATTGCCGGCCTCTTTTGATGCAACAAGTAACCTTAAACGATCTACCAATTCATTGGGATCGTCCCAGTAGACGTATTCAACAGGCTTTGTATTATATTTCAACTTTATACCTCTTCCTTCGCTGCTGCTGCTTGGTTTAATTGGTTTTATAAACATAGGTTTAATGACATCCTTGTATTTGGATATTCCTGAGGGATTCAAATGTCCTTTTACATTCCGGTGTACTAATGCCCGCTCCAAAACTTTTTGGTGCACGATTTTGTCATCTGGAGTGTATGCGGGGTCCTTGTAGAATATCAGTTGGTAAAGACCAGGTGATCCTCGAAACGGAGTGTCTCCAACAGTAAGACGTCCTGTCCTCATATCGAAGTTGATTTCTTTGTTACCGAGATACCATTTGGAGGTTTTCGAATAGTATGAGGGTCCATAAATGCTGTCAATTTTATCATGTGGATATATTCGGTTACGTACTTTTGCAGCATCATTGGATACTGCTCCATATAGGACTCAAAGCTTTTGTTAGAGTAATTAGTGGGATCTTCATCCTCTTCTTCCGTTTCCTCGGCTACAGCATCGGTATAAAAACTAGTCTCTGCGACTGGTTCTTCGTCAAGGAATAGACTTGATTTTGGTGTTAACGGTTCTAGTTTTTCTTTTTTCACAATTGTCTCTCGTTTGATAGATGGCAACATCGGAGGTGATTTTGTTGGCGCTGGTGGTATCTTGGTGAGAACTTTGGATGTAGTCGAAACTATTTGTTTCAAAGGTCCGACCACCGGTTCAAAGAGCTTATTGAGGGTTTCATCGTTTTCCGATTTACCCAGTTTCAGACTGAGGTACTTCTTGCGAATGGACCGTGCTAGTTGTTTGATTTTTTTCTTGCAAAAAGCTTCTGCAATGTTGTTGCTACTCATTGAAGACATTTTTGTTGACTGACTGATTATTTTTCGCTTTGGAAAGCTTTGCGATATCGCCCTTCATTTAAATTGAATTCTGTAACAATGACCACGAACCCGTAGCGATCCTGCCAACACTTTGAACACAAATCTTTTAACTGTTCGAATGACATATCCGGAGATACGTGTTCATCATAGGCGTGCTTTAAATTGATTTCATCTTGTTTGAATAGCACAATCACATTACAATTGTCTCGTATTAGTTGTTTAGGCATTTTACTGTACGTCTGCAACAAATAAATTGAATCGATGTGTCGGTGCCGTCCCATGGAAAAGAAATTCTGAATCTTTTACTGTTTATCACCAGCCACATCATCAAAAATAAATACTGAATACTCACAGGCGTCTGATGGATCGATTACATTTTCGTTTTCGCTGAAAGGGAAATATGACACACCTTTAACGCTCTTGAGAACCTCTTGTAGAAGTTGGTATTTTGGTTGGTACAAAGATTTCGAGTACACGTAGACATTTTTAAATCGCAATTCGTTTTCGTTGAATAAAAGTGAGAGAAGCGCATTGGTTTTCCCACAGCCGCTGGGGCCGCAGAACGCAGCCCGGACGGAATTTGGCCATATTTTCCCATTTTTCGATGTCACTCTACCATCACCACCACTTTCCGCCACGAAATCTAGATTTTCTATAGACAATTGAATATCTGGCTGCTTTATATGCATCTCAAAGTAAAGTGACGTACAAGGGTTTTGGGTGGACGTTTAAATATAAAAATAACTTTTTTGGGTGTCAGTCAGTCAGTATTATGTTAACCGCTGAAGGTAGTGGAAGTGTAGTGAACACTCTAATTAACAAGTTACCCTTTGAAATTCTCCTTCCTGGCTATCAATTTTGTGGACCAGGTACGAAACTCGAAAAACGCTTAGCTCTAGGACAGCGAGGTATAAACAAAACCGACGCAGCTTGTCGGGATCACGATATTGCTTACAGTAAAAGCTCTTCTCTAGCAGACCGTCATAAGACAGATTTTGAGTTGGAGACTATGAAGACCAAACAGAAACTCGGTCTTGGCATGAAATCTCAAAAGCGGAAGAAAAGTAGAGCTTTGAAAAAATCTTCCCGCAAGCGAAAATCTTCAACACGCAAAACTCTTTTACCATTTCGAAAGCATGTCATGCTACCTACGAATAAAGCTATCGCTAACTCTCCTGCAGGACAAAGTCTACGATAGTCATCGCTGATGGTTTTGAGAGCGGCTAGGATGGCAATCGAGTTCCTCGTGTGATGCCT
The DNA here is from genome assembly GCA_034190945.1 of Octodonta nipae. Classification (NCBI taxonomy): domain Eukaryota; kingdom Metazoa; phylum Arthropoda; class Insecta; order Coleoptera; family Chrysomelidae; genus Octodonta; species Octodonta nipae. Next base: position 171,119,265 of record CM067216.1, read on the forward strand.
TTCGAGTCGAAAGTTGGTGGAATTCTCCCATTAATCCCGTTATTTGCAGAACTCTCAGCCCTTGGAAGCCTTACCGGTGGAGCTGCAGCATTGAGTAAGACCATAATAGACGCAAAGAATGCCAAAAAGAACCTGGAAGAGGACCGACGACACAATCAAGCCATGGAACAGATTGGAAAGAAAGGGTCCGGGCTCTACCTGAAAAAATCCCGCAAAGGGGGCTTTGGTCTCTATCTAAAGAAACAACAAAAAAACTCCCTATAAAGTTACCCAGTAGAGCACTCTACACAAACGAGCTTGTAGAATACGCCAAACAATTGAACATACCAAATTTTAAAGGTGTATTTATGCGTGATGCCTTACCAAAAAAACAAAGACCATCAAGAACCGAGTCAGCAATCATCAACTTGGATTCTAGCCGCAACAGAGGCACACACTGGGTAGCTTACATTAAAAATGGAAATGTTGCGCAATACTTCGATTGTTTTGGTAATTTGAAACCACCTCGAGAATTGGCTGAGTATTTTCGAAACAATGTAGCGATACTCTATAACAATGACTCCTATCAAAATTATAATCAATCCAATTGCGGTCATTTGTGTCTGCAGTTTCTCTATAATAACACATAACATTATCGAAAATCATCAGTCATGTCTGTGATATTAACACTGAAAGGGCGCAGTTCAACACTGTCCATTGATTTTCAACCACCTATTCAACTGAATCTTGTCTACAACTACGGTTTAGCCCTTGCTGAGCTTCCACTCCTACAATAGCATTCCGAACATTGAGAAGGGTAACAAAGTGTATTTGATCGACTCCAAAAAGAAAGCAACCACCATCGAATTACCTGAAGGTTCCTACGAAATTGGTGATATAGAAGCGCACATTAGAAAAGTGTTGGGTGTGCAGCATTCAAAAGATGTAGATGATATTTTCTCACTGAAGCCCAACAATAATACGCTCAAGTGTGAAATATACAGCAGTAAATACGCAATAGACTTTAAACCGCAAAATAGCATCGGTCCAATACTGGGTTTCTCCAAGAGACTGCTCACACCTCTTTAAGTGCACAGCTCTGATTTACCAGTGAATATCATAAAAGTGCGAACAATCTATCTCGATAGTAACATCACATCGGGAGCATTCTACAGCTACAGACAATCACACACCATATACGAATTTGCTATTGGAGTTGATCCTGGTTTCGCTATTGACGAAACACCTCAACATCTTATCTATCTGCCTATCAACCGAAGAGAAATACACAACATAACTTTGAGAATTCTCAATGAGGAATCTGAACTCGTCAATTTCCGAAGGGAGGAAATCATTGTGAGACTGGAATTGAAACAGCTTTTGCAGCAATAATGGAACGCTTACTCGTATTTGAGCATCCTCATAAAAGTACAAACATACCACGACCTAAATCAGTATCAACGAAACCTTTGAAGAGATCACTTACGTTCTCCAATAAACTATTTCTACAATCGCTAGGCTATCATGTCAACTCAAGCATTCGATATTTTCCGAAAGCCCAATTTCGATGACAGCATTCGCAGAATGGAAGTCAGAACCTACTATCCCTATGTAAAGTCATTTGGGAACAACGACATAGTGGAGATTACTGTGAACCAAGCCGATTCCTGGTTATCCATGGCGGACTCGTATATCGCCGTTAAGGGTCAAATTAATGTAACGGCAGGTGCAGGTGAAGTTTCCTTATCTCCTAATGCAGGAGTATTTTTCTTCGATAATATGGTTTACGAACAGTGTGGTAAAGAAATGGAATCGGTTCGCCATCCCGGTCGCGTAAGTACCATACGAGGTTATCTGTGCTATGATCCTACCAATTCTAGAGAATTAGCTATTGCTGGCTGGAATTTTACCGGTAAACCAATTGTGAATGCAGCAGACAGATCTTTCCAAATGTACATCCCGCTCAAACATTTGTTTTCCCTCTTCAACGACTACCAGCGAGTGACCTGCGGAAAGCAAACAATACGTTTAGTGCGAGCAAGGAATGATGATGATTGTCTTATTATTACTGATAAATAAACAAAAGCAAGCGTGACGATTGACAGCATTGAACTCAAAGTCCAGCATATTTTCCCCAACGATGATATGAAACTTGAACTGCTGCAAGCCGTTAAACAGGATACCGGCATTATTATTCCATTTCGTAAATGGGAACTTCATGAGTTGCCTGCTCTGAAGACAGGCGCCACATGAGAAATTTGGACTGTGAAAACTTGTGCTGTTCTAGAGAGCCCTCGATACGTCATCGTTGCCTTCCAGACCAATAAGCACAGCAACATAGCAGCCAATCCCACGGAATTTGATCACATCCACATATATAATATTCGTCTAACTCTGAATGGAGAATTTTGGCCAAACGAGAGATGACAATTGCATTTCCCCAGGAACGAATACGGAGAAGCCTACAAACGCTACACGGACTTTTATCCCAGCTTTGCCGACAAAAAGCACCCGCTACTAGACTATCTCACCTTCAAGAATCACACTCTCTTCGTAATCGATTGTTCCCGACGTGAGGACAGCATGAAATCCTCCACTGTAGATGTACGCCTGGACATTGAATCTGAAACCGGTTTTCCTGACAAAACGCGTGCCTTCTGTATAATCATCCACGATTGTTTGATAGAGTTCCTCCCACTCAGCGAAATTGTTCGAAACCTCTCATAAAAGACCATATCTTCACATTACAACTTCAGTTCACCATGGAAATTGCAATCGTTGACATTCAAGGCTTCACCCTTAACGGGGAATTTGTCCCCAAAGAATTGGCAATCAAGACTAACGCAACCAACGGGTGTCGTACATTACCTGTTCAAACCTCCTCAGCCATTTGAATTGCTGTGCAAGGATGATCGACGAACCGTGAGATATTGTGAGAAATTTCTTCATGGTCTCAGCTACAATGGTGAAATCTGGGATGTAAGCCAGTTGAATATGATTTTGAATTTTCTTCTCTCCATATGCTCTCATGTCTACTTTATTTAGAGGTCACCAAAAATATGACTTACTAGTTAAAAAGTGTAAAAATGAGCTTGGGCTCAATCATGTGAAGTTCGTCAATTTGGAGCATACCATCAACGCCGTAAAGTTGAGAGACGTGACTAAGAAGGACCGTGAAACAAGTAAATATCCCACACTTCATTTAGATTTACCAGATATCGCTGAATTACAACTACGTGACAGTCAACTTCATGATCTCATTATTGCCAGAAAAAATCCTGGCGTAGGTAATTCAGAATTAATTAAATAATCACGTAGTTACGTGAAACTATGGTTGTACCTGAAAAAATTAGGTCAGATATTTTATGTGATTTGCAAATACGGTTGTCCGGGACAAATTATTAGTGATAGCGAAAAAGTTCACATCAAACTTAGTCGTTAATAACAACGCAAGAGAAATTTTATTTCCCATACAAAAGATTCGGTAAGATGTTAGAAAACAAATCAACTGGAACAGTTGAAACAAAGCTCTATAAGAAGAGATTAGTAAATTATGAAATGAATAGTAAAGTTTTAGTTATTGCTCCGATGAGGGAAAACGGTAAATCGGAAAGATGTTAGGAAACAAATGGATACATGTCATTTGAAACAGAATAGATACGAAAAAAATAGGAGACCAGTAGGTTATGAAATTAATAGTAAACTTTTAGTTTATGCGCCGATAAGGAAACTCGGTATGATACAATTCACATGGAACGAATAAAACCATTTGACCAGCGAAGTAAATAAGCAAGCTTGTAAAACGGCAAATTTCAACATGGTACTTTGTACGTACGATGAATTATAAAGCTTACAATTTCTTCAATTGTTTCTATATGCAAAAAATATTTCATAAACATCCAATTTCAAATAAAATGCTGAGTGTTTTCTTTTTGTTTAATAAAAGTATTTTTAAACTGCAAATAAACAACCTAATTACAACTTGCAATAAAAATAACCGAGAATGATTTTATGCGTAATTATTATTAGCTTCTTGAAATAACTGTTAAGTGATGAAGAAATAAGTATAGTTTCCGTAGTATATTTTACAAGAATCACCTAAAATAGTACTTTAATAATCTTAATAATAATATACTACTATACGCCTTAAAAACGCTTATTTTATGTTCAACAATCAAATACACTAACAAAAAGACGGAGCAGCAATGTGGTCACCACTGTCTCCAGCAGTGGCAAATCTGTTTATGACATACTTTGAAGAAAAAGTGCTCGAGTCAGCAACGCTTAAGCCAAAAACATGGATTAGATACGTAGATGACGTATTTGTCGTATGGTCTTTTGGCAAAGAAGAGCTACTCAAGTTCTTGTTTTTTATTAATATTTAATTTACATTTGGAATTTTTATGCATTAAATATATTGGGAATTTGCATAATCTTATCCTCGTTATTAATACATTTATTGCATCATTTCCTTGTATCGTTTCTGGGTTTGGCAAACCAGATGTTGCGTTAAAGGTCATACAACATTGGGTGCAACTTAAGCGTTACAGCAGTTTGCTTTCGCTGAATGTACATTTTGATTTCCAGGTATTTTCACTTTTTATGTTTCTCTGTTTTTTTTTTACATAATAGATAATAGAGCACTTCTTATAAATAATCACTAAAATTTTCCCAAAATTCACATATGATGATAAAATCCAGTTGGTGATTATTCAAATTGATAGTTTTATAACAGATTTTAGGTTAATAAGAAAAAAATAAATTTCAAAAGAGCCAAATGGGAAGACTTTGAATCATGGTTTAAAAAAATTGATTTACAAACTGAAATATAATTCTCATATCACAACTCCATTAACATGCTTATTGAAACCAGTGAAAAATTCATTCCTTTTAAAAAATTTAGCTACAACAAACGTTTCTGTCCATGGTGGAACTCGTCTTGCACATAACTCACACAGTTAAAAGGAAGGACGCATTTAAAAAATTCAGAAGATCGGGTTTTTTAGTTTCTTATATAGAAGCAAAAAATACAGCTGCATTCGTAAAAAGACAACTTAAAAAAATCAAATTTGAATCATTTAAATCCTTTACAGAAAGTTTAAATAAGGTCCACCAGCATTTCCAAAATTTGGAAAACAGTAATGTGCTTTGCTTTCTCACTCGAAATAAAGAACTCGGGATTTATTATGAACAACATAAAATTCATAGATAATTATTTAGATAAACTAGCTCCCCCTCACTGCGTAAATAAACCTCATCCCCCATTCTCCCACAGAGTAGAAGAAAATACCTATGTAATCCTTTTAGCTTTAAAGAATTAGTTTATGCACTAAAGTCAAATAGAGATTCTGCCCCGGGCTTGGACGGGATTTCGTTAAGTATGATCCAACATATACCTACCTACCCACCTAAATACAAATTATTAGATTTCTTTAATGCAGTGTTTAATGGCGACACGAACCCGCCTCCTGAGTGACCTGAATTCAATATCATCCCTATTTTAAAATAAAATAAAGACCCGAGTTGTCATAACAACTACAGACCACTAGCTCTATCCTCTGTTCTAAGGAAAATTTATGAAAAATTAATTAAACGAAGATTGTAGTGGCACCCAGAACACTCCAATATATTAAAATCTTTTCAACATGGCTTTAGAAGAGGTCAAGGTGTACAAAATAATCATACTATCTTAATATCAGAGATAGTCAATAGTTTCGCCTCCGACTTATTTACATTTGTGATCTTCTTAGATATCGAGGAAGCATTTGGTAACGTAATCTCCAATATACTCACAGATATTCTCATAGATTTGTGCTTCCCTCATCTTTTTATAAAAAGTATTTTTGATTTAATTAACATAAAAACATTCATCATTAGAAGATAAATCATTCAGTAGAACATCCTATAGAAGCCTCCCTCAAGGATCCATATTAAGTCCGATATTTTTTAACTTATATCTCCATAGAATAGATGACCCATTAGGTCCGGGGGTCAAAATAATGACTTACGCGGATGACATAGCATTGTACAGTACTAATAAAGATTCTAAGCTGATTCACAATTTCCTTTCTAGATCCTTAACATCTCTATATGAATGGCTGGAATATAAATGACTAAAATTTAACCCTTCTAAATCTAAAATTGTTACTTTCTCTAAATATAGAAAAACCTCTATTCCGAAGGTAGTAATCAAAAACTATGTAATTAGCTCTACTAAATCCTTTATATTTTTAGGCCTCATCCTAGACACAAAATTATCATAAGGCTAAAATAAATTGGGAATGTGACACTAAAATAAAGTTAACTATCTATAGAAGCTTAATAAGATCCAGAATAGATTACGGAGCTATCTTCTGTAGTAACTGCTCAAAGCAATTAATAAATAAAAAATAATTTACTATTAGCTGCTTTAGAAAATGCCCATATTAGCTTAACAGTTACCAAAAAGAATAACATCATCTCTCATAGAATCTCCCAAAGATGTGGTAGCCAAAAAAAAAAGATACAGACCTGGTGCACGCACTCGGGAAGAAATTAGAAAGTATAAGCTGTGGTTTGACAATACAAAAACTTCAACGTTTAGCAATAGAAATATTGCAAACAATTAGACTAGGACTAAAGACTTGCGGTTACCGTGGATACGAATTCGTACGAAAATTAGTTCGTGCGAACTCGTACGAATTCATCAAAAGTGAACAAATACGTATGCCTAAGTACACGCGGTTACAGTGAATACGAATAATTCGTAAGGCGTCTCACGAATTCGTACTGTTCTGATGCGAACAAAATATTTTGTTTTTTGGTCAGTTTTCGTACGAATTCAAAGAGATTGAGCGTTGGTATTGAAAAATTAATTACATTTGTCGAAGTAAGGTGGTATTTATGGGATGAAATATGTAACATTATTTATGAAGTTTACTTTCTACAGCTTTTAAAATGTAATTAAACGTAGATTATTATTGTTCTAATACATCCAAAAATTACTCCAAAGTTCTTCATATGATCTCAATTCCCCGTTTTCAGTTGTAGATAAAAATTATCAACTACCCAAAAGCGTTATTCTTTTTTCAGTAAAACAAATTTTATTAAAAGCGTTTCCAACGAGTAAGATTCAGTTACTAAATCCATTGCACTTCAACACAAATTAAGAACTATATGCAGGATGCTGTACTACTTTGCGCCTCTAATGTAACCACTCTGCTCGTACGTATTCTTATGAACTAATTTCTTACGAATACGTACGTATAAATTTCGTACGAATTCGCATCCAGTGTAACCGCCGGTTTAAACGGCAGCTATACAAAACTTGGAGGACAGAATAAGACGGGGTATGTATGTAATTATAAACAATTTCATTAATATACTAACACAAATAACACACTTAAACACTTAAACAAATGAAAAACTTTATATCTTTGTAGAACGGCTCTTATAAAGATTACCGCTATGAAGAGATGGATAAATGGTCAGAGAGTACCGATATTGTGGAAAGGGGACCCTCCCAAAGATGTGGTAGCAAAAAAGAAAAAAACACGATACAGACCTATCTAGTGAAGCTATTTCAGGATGCTAATTTATGTGCCACACACGAGAACCGAATTATAGTAATGCCAATGTATCTGGCCTTGGTCAGACGGGTTCGTGGGCGCGTTATGTAACAAAATAGTATAGACAGAACAGTTCTTCCGCTAAATTTGGAGGACAGAATAAGACGGAGAGTAAGATGTATGTAATTGTAAACAATTTCATTAATTTACTACATAAATAACTAAAATAGCACTTAAATAAGTAAAAAACTATATCTTTGTAGAATGGCTCGTATAAAGATTACCGCTATAAAGAGATGGATAAATGGTCAGAGTGTACCGATATTGTGGAAAGGGGACCCTCCCAAAGATGTGGTAGCCAAAAAAAAACACGATACAGATCTAGTGCACGCACCCGGGAAGAACTTATAAAGTATAAGAGTGGCTAGGGTTTGATAATAAAAAAACTCGCATTTCAACATTTCGCAATAAAACAATTGCAAACAATTAGACTAGGACTCAGGACTAAAGACTCAATCGGCAGCTATACACGACTTACAAGTAGCGTGTGAAGCCTATCTAATGAAGCTATTTCAGGATGCTAATTTATGTGCCGCACACGAGAACCGAATTACAGTAATGCCTAAAAATCTGACATTGGTCAAACGCATTCGTGGGCGCGTGATGTAACAAAATAGTATAGACAGGGCAGTTTATCCGCAAAATTTGGATAACAGAATAAAACAGGGTATGTATGTAATTCTTAACAATTTTATTAATTTACTAAACATATAACTAGTCTAGCACTTAAACAAATATAAAATTTTATATCTTTGTAGAATGGCTCGTTTAGAGACTACCGCTATAAAGAGATGGATAAATGGTCAGAGGGTACCGATGTTGTGGAAAGAGGACCCTCCCAAAGATGTGGTAGCATAAAAAGAAAGAAAAAAACACGATACAGACCTGGTGCATGCACCCGGGAAGAAATTAGAAAGTATAAAAGCAGTTGCGGTTTGATAATAAAAAAAAACTCGCATTTCAGCGTTTAGCAATAGAAATATTGCAAAAAATTAGAATAGGACTAAAGACTCAAACGGCAGCTATACACGCCTTACAAGCAGTGTGCGAAATCAATCTAGTGAAGCTATTTCAGGATGATAATTTATATGCCGCACACCCGAACCGAATGCCTAAAGATCTGACATTGCTCAGACGCATTCGTGGGCGCGTTATGTATGGAGGACAGAATAAGACAGGGTATGTATGTAATTATAAACAATTTACTTAATGTACTAAACAAATAACTAACGTAGCAGATAAACAAAGCAGCGTACGAAGCCTATCTAGTACAGCTATTTCGGGAGGCTAATTTATGTGCCGCACACGAGAACCGAATTACAGTAATGCCTAAATATCTGGCTTTGGTCAGAAGCATTCGTGAGTGCATTCTGTAACAAAATACTATAGACAGGGCAGTTCTTCCGCTAAATTTGTAGGGCAGAATAAGACGGGGTATGTATGTAATTGTAAACAATTTCATTAATTTATTAAATAAATAACTAACATAGCACTTAAGCAAATCAGAAACTTTATATCTTTGTAGAACGCTTCGTATAAATATTACCGCTATAAAGAGATGGATAAATGGTCAGAGAGTACCAATATTGTGTAAAGGGGGCCCTCTCAAGGATGTGGTAGTCAAAAAAGAAAAAAAAACACGTTACAAACCTGGTGCACGCACCCGGGAAGAAATTAGGACGTATAAGAGTTGCTGCGGTTTAATAATAAAAAACTCGCATTTCAGTTATTATTTCTTGGAAACTTTTAGGTGTTTAATAAAACAACGTGCTCGCTTTAACGGAACAAAAGGAACTGTCGTTTATTCAGTTTTACCAAACATAGAGAACGTTACATATACTAGGGTTTACAATTCAATGTCATAGATCATCATAACACCCCCACTCTCAAAATACAAATACATATCAAAACCCTATACCTGCAATGCCTAAAATTTTAATAAACTTATGGTGGCTAACTGAGTTTAAGCTTTTTGTTAATTTGTTAATATGTCTTCTGGCATATCTCCTGTGGTTAAATAATCTACTTTAACAATTTTGTTAGAAATTATTTCTCTACAATAATGATAACGAACATCAATATGTTTTGTTCTATTATGAAACATAGAATTTTCTGATAACTTTTGTGCACCTTGATTGTCATAATACATGTTAATTGTATATTTTTGCTCAGTTATCTCATTCTGTAAATTCATAAGATACACAGCTTCTTTACAATCCTCAGTAAGTGCCATATATCCAGTCTCAGTACTTGAGGGTGTCACAGATCTTTGCTTTTTACAACCCCATGAAACATGAACGAACAGAACCAGATAATACAAAGAGAAACCTGAATATAACTTTTCTGCCTGAAACATCATTTGCCTAGTCTGCATCACAATAACCTTCAATATTAACATTACCTTTCTTACAATATCTTAAACCTAATGTTTTTGTATTCTTTATATATTTCAATATTCTCTTTGCATACCACCAGTGTTCATTATAGGCAATATCTGGCCTTGTAAGGACAGCTAAATAGATTAAGCTTCCAATCAGCTGTTGATATGGATTATCACCTTTCATATTTTCACTTTTCGCAATATTCAAATTAATTTCCATAGGTGTATCAACAGTTTTACATTGAGACATATCAAATTTATGCAACAAATGATCAATATATTTTTCTTGACTCAGAGTAATGACATTATTTTCTCTATTAGTACTGGCAGTCATACCAAGACATTGTTTAATTTGTCCTAAGTCTTTAATTTTAAACTGACTACTCAAATTTCTTTCAATACTTTCATTTCTTTCTTATCATTAGAAAAAATAAAAAAATCATCAACATACAAAGTTAAAATGGTTCTTAAACCATTTTCAATTTTTGTATATAAACAAGGTTCTAATCTAGATTTTTTATAGCCAATAGCTAACATTGTACCGAAGTGTCTATTGACACGATCCACGGTTGAAATTATCAGCGCCTTAAATAAAAATTCACGGATAATTTTCTGATTCACAGAAGACGCTCCACGGCTGAGATCCGTGAATATTGATACGCTCCACGGTTGACGTGCGTGGCTTCAATAAATATTCAGATTATTTTACTCTTCACGGAAGACGCTTCAAGGTTGAAATCCGTGAATCCAATACTATATATAATACGAGGAAGGTTTGTTTGTATATGAATATATATATATATATATATATATATATATATATATATATATATATATATATATATTCCGTAATGACGAGGGGATTGTCTAGATTTTTGCGTAGTTCTTAATGAAATTTTCAATGTCTTTTGTGAAACTTGGCCAGATGTACATTTCCTTAATACGGCGGACGGTTTCGTTAATGCCGCGGTGCAAGTTATTTTTTCCGTTATGATATCGTTCAAAGATCAGCGGTATTTCGCCTTTTTCGGGGGTTTTTGTAACGTTTTGGCAAATTTTCCATTTGATTTCTTTTTCAGCGAAAATGAAGGGGAGCATCTCTAAAATTGGAAGATCGAGATTGTTTTCAACACAGTATGTTTTAGATGGAGATAAAGTACCTTGATGTTTGTATATTGATGCAAAAAGAACTTCATTTACAATGTCAGGATCATTTGGATGTGGGATTATGAAATATTGCCTTCTGCTTACGGTTTTGCTGGCGAATACATTGATTTTAAAGGTTTCGAAGTCAGCGACTTCTTCGAAAATGTCTGAAGATTGGATGATTGGGGGAAAATTAAAATGTTTTTATTTGTTTTGTTTAGTAGTTGACAGTTGGAGAATTCAATTTTGCTGTAATCAATTAGAGAGGTAGTTTTATAACGTTCTATAAAGGTTTTAAATTCTTCGGGCATAGTTTCAAGATATATTTCATTTTGTTCGGGTTCAGGACTGTCGTCTTCGGATTCGTCATTTAGGGGTAGGACTTTGAAGGATGTTAGTTTCGATTTGTTTGAAATGATTTGAACATTCGTCAAGATGGTTGATTTTAATCCGTGATAAAGCATCAGCGTTCTTGTTAACTTTACCAGGTTTGTAAATAATTTCATAGTCGTATGCTTCCAGTTTGAGTCTCCATCGGGCAAGTCTACTACCGGGATCTTTTATAGAAAATAGCCAGGTTAACGGGCGATGATCGTTCAGTAGTGGGAACTTACGACCGTAGATTATCGGACGAAAATGCTTAACCGCCCAGACAATGGCTAAGAGCTCTCGCTCAATGGTGGAGTACCGGGTTTCGGCTTTACAAAGGGTCCTAGCAAAAGCGCTGGCGTCTGTAGTCAGTACAAACGGTTCAAACGCAGTTAAGATGTGGCCACATCTGTAAGATCTGAGACATTTTTTTCAAATCATTCATTGCAAAATTGGTGATGCCGATATAAAATTAAGGTAAGCAACATATCAAAACATGACCACTTCTGTTTCAATAAAATCTCGAAGACGTGCATTACATACTGATCATTTTCAAGAAGTGCAAAATTGGAAACATACATTTTCGTAGAGTATTAATCTGTATCCTTAGATACTGATTTTCAAAAACCTCAAAAACACATAATTGAATCATGAGTATGCTTTCCTCTCAAAACCTATTATCTTGTCGAAACGAAATTTATTTCAAATGCTGAATTAGAATATGAAAATGATTACAATACAAATTTTACGAGGGAAATTTGTCTGCTTGTCCTGAGATAAAAATGAAATTACAGAAGCCTTCAGGAATTCAAAATATTCTGTTGTCATCAGAAATTGTAGTTTATTAGGACCCAATACAATTTCGGAAAAGGTGATCATCATCTCTCATTTCTGCGCATTTGATATAATAACTGAAATTTTATGTAATTCTTACCGCAATATTTGAGAATTTTATCATGTTATTAATTAAGAAAAAAGGAACGTTATAACAACTTGCCTTAACTTGATTCACTTGATTCATAAGTATGGTAAAATAGGCTCAAAACATAACATTTACAAGTGAATTGGGCATACATTTTATGATTGATGTAGTGTAATACTGATATTATAACATAAATATTGAGAAAATAAATACGAGTATTTAAAAAGAAAGTAATTACTTGTTTGGAAGCTCCTAAGAACCAGGATATCTACAAAATGTTTGAACGTGTCCTAAATTAGGGTCTTATATACGCCTCAAATTTTTTTTTTGGAAATTTGGACCAAACATTTGAAAGAAATTATTTTTTTCTTTAACAGATATTCCAACATATATAAAATTTAAAAAGTTTGTATTAGTTGAAGCTGTAGAATATGTACTTAGACATTACACTGCCTATACTTTAGATGCATGAACGACACATGGACTAAAAGAGATGATTTTGTAAGGGCAAAAAGGAGTCTATGATCCAATCTAAGAAAGAAAATTAAATTTGCTTTATTTTATGTAAAATGTAACATTTAAAAAGTCTTGACTTTAAGATGATAATTGACCATGATGTGAAATCACAATTAAAGATATAATTGCTACACGCAAATATAAATGTAAGCAAAACAAAGTCCATTGAAAGCTATAGCACTGTTCAAAACTTAGAAGTTTGTATCTATCAGAGTACATTATGTTTTGTGAACCAATGTAAAACCAAAACAGTCTTGTATTAAATGCTATCAACCGTAACTGGAAATGTCACGGACACAGAGAGACTGTAAGCATGCATTTATTATCTTGGGGATCCATTATTTTGGGTGTATAGTGTAATGCTCAGACACAATCATATGACTCGAAGCAATTGTAATAGACAGATGTATTTAGTCCGTCTCTAGACCGCGATAACAGTATTTTTCAGTTCGACATCTTTTGTTCAAAAATACGGTTAAGCAGAAATAATTAAGAACAGTTCAACCCTTTACATCTAACAATCTAGAAGTTGTGGCTAACTCTAAGTGCTATAAAATGACGTTTAATTCAATTAAATAACACATACTTAAATTACAGATAAATTTATTTTATTTTATTTAAATAGATATTATACTATTACGTTAGGTGTTGTCTTATGCCTGTCTACATCATAAGTACTGTCAATAAAGTTTCGAACGCAGAGAATATTTCGGTACTAAATGGCATCATCTTGTTGTTGGATTGTGCAGTCCGATAAAGAGAATAGATTTGGGTCAAATATTTCGGTCAGTTGAACATTTTCTTTTAGTAAAAAATTGTTTATCTCCTCTGAGTTCAGTTGTTTGGAATCCAAATCGTTAAAAAAAATTTCTTGTGTATTATTGTCGTTGATACTACATGGACTAGACATACGGGTATCTTCATCCTTGAATGGAATATTCCACGCAGTTTCATTATTTACCAGAGTCCTATTCACTGGAACATTCACTACTGATTGGGCAAATATATTAAGAGTTTCATTTTTAGGAGGTATGTTCCATATAGGCTGGGCAACTACATGAGATTTAGTGGTGATGTCAGTCGGTAATGCTAAAGGAATATTAGCTATAGCGCCAGCATCGTCCTTAATATTCATTGCGGATAAACATGTAGGCTCAACATTCCATTTATGTGGAGTTTTTGGTATGGCACCCAAATGGGGTAATACGGAATTATTACATGCCTGAAAATAAAATAAAGCATTACATGATTGCAGCCAATGTTTAAAAAGTTCTTTGAGAGTCAAATGTTTCCTAGTAGGGCAATCAACATGCGCGCGACAGTCCAGTCTCATCTGGCAACTAAATGTTAGTGTTGAAAGTACACGTGGTAAATAGGTAAGTATGTCTTAATGTTTTTTTAGTATAATATTCCTTATAAAACGTGATCTATTTCTTGCTCTTTTACTAAATTGAATGTTTCGGTATAAGTATCGCTGCATAATTTTGTGAAGGATTAAAGTGGTAACAGTTGTTTTAATTTGATTTTGATACTTCAACTTTGAAACTGGTTCTCCAATAACTGAATTGAAGATTTTGGACAATTTCAATTATGCGATAAGTGTCCAATAACTGTAATTATTTTAGTACCCGAAACTGTATAGCATATATCTAGGCATAATTTATTAAGTATTCTGTATTTTGCATTTTGCTTATTGGTTAACGTAAACAATAACTAAACTTAAGATGTCCAATAACTGTATTCTTTTATTTAGATATTAATAATGCCTAAACTAAAAGAATATAACAGAAACCAAATATAAGAAGCAGTTCAGGATGTTCTCATTCGAAAAGAATCATATCGTTCGCTGAACGCAAATACGGAATACCTAAATCTACGATCGAATTTAGAATTAAACATCTAAAACATAAGAGTATTTGTGGCCCATCTCCCATTCTTACTGATGATGAAGAGAAAGCACTGGTGAAGTAAGACTTATAATCAAACATTACCCATTTCATTCCAGTTCAGAATTTATCAAATATTTTCTTAATCATTTTAGATGGATAACCGAAATGGCACGTAAGCCTAACTGGTTTACTCCTTGACGATGACAACTTAGAGTTGTTGAAACGGCCTTGAGTGTTTAAAATAAAGGTTTGGTGTTAGGGTGCAAAACTGTGTTTTTACATAACATGTGTCAATTGAGAAAGGTCCATTACTGAAAACTTTCGCCCAATTTCAGAATCATGTATGTAATATGTAAGAAGTTTTCATAATATATTGATTTAAGTTACTTTATTTTTCTTCTGAAAATGCAAGTCCTCTATGGTCTCCATAATTGCAAAATTTATACTGAATTGATGATTATTTTGATTTATAGGTTCCAAATTAGGATTACTTGACCAAATTAATTATGATGTCATTGAAATTATTATTAGATTTCAAGGTATAAAAGCCACAATTATATGTAAATGTGTACATTAAGTTTGTAATAATGAAATTGTTCTGAGTTACTAAGTCTGGTTTCAATACATGTGTGTTCATGAATTATTTTTTGTTCCGTTCCATTGAATTAATTACAGTATGCACAGTCCTATAACTAGTCTGTGTAGACTTGCAAATAATTATTAAGGAGAACTTGATTGGTACAAGGCGTGAGTTCTAAAGACTAGATTGGTTAGTAATTTGATAGCAGGAGGTACCATTTTTGTTTAATTTTAAATTTGTTAGCTTTGTCCTCTCAACAGTTGCTTATTTATGGCAAATTCATTGTACTAGTTTAATATGGGAAACCATCAATAAATAGTTTATTTAATAAATATAAACACAATTTTTCAATAGTTTTTTTTTTCATTTAACAAAGAATATATATGTAATTTTTAAACCAACTAAATATTACTATCTAATATATTAATTTAGTCTTGTATCCTTGAGACTATTTTTGAGAGCGTCTCGGTTAGAGAAGTCTGTACCTCAAGAGACTGTTTTAATATTTGATTTCTCTCTATCATTTTCTGGCATTAATCTTAATGTGTTCTCTAACGTCTGTAAAAAGCATAATTCATAAAATTTGAGGAAAATATCCCATTCAAAAAAAATATTTGAATTCAGCAAGTTACCCCCATACATGCTACTTGTCTTTCGGCCAAATTTTTGAAATAATTGTCAACATTATCCTTTGAGCCTAATCTTTCACGACCTTAAAATTAGAACAAAATTTCACAATTGTGTTAAAATGTCCTGTCCAATAAATGTAGGACAGGCAGTAGCGTTTTTATGGTGGGTGAAATTTACCAGCAAGTCATTAACATCTTTTACAATTTAAAAAGTCCTCTGCAGAGGATAAAAATCCAAAATCCATCACGAAAGTCTCTTTTGCCTCTTTTAAATAATAAAAATAGGCTTTTTGGTTTTTCTTGTATAACATAAAAACTGTTTTTTTGTCGTTCGGAGCATTTTCCGTTCATAACAATTTTGAAGCTGTTGCACAGATCTTTTATGCTGCTAGATGCTGCTAGCTAAGTTTTTGCAAAATCGCGTTATTATCAAATCGCGGCTATTTTGGACCCATATCCAAAAATAGAAACGTCAAAGTTTATTTTCCCCCTTCGCTACTTTAGTTCCCAATACTCCGCGAGAAATGAGAGATTGGTCATTTTGAGCAATGTTAAGATGTATTTTTAACAAAAAACGGCCGCAAATCGTCCATAACCGATTTTGCAAAAACTTCTCATCTGACACATCCAACTATAGCATCTTTAGAGAAGGTATTAACTTTGTTCAAGAACTCGTTTTCTAGGTGTCTCAATTAAAAATTTATTATTCTTTTCTCTTTATGGTTTAATTGGGAAATAGCACTACAATTCAGAAAAAAAGCTGTATAATCCAAAAAAATCCATACTTTTCAAAGTCGTAATCTAACTTTGCTGTCAATGCCACTGATAACAGAGTCTCTTTTCTCCAGTGTCCATGGTATTTCCAAATAACACCATAAAAAGAAACTAACAGATGCCACAAGTAAGTTTCAGATAACAATCAAACCACTCTTCAAAAGATAGCATTGGTGGCTTGCTGTCAGATTTCAATTTTCTTTTGTTCTAATGAATGGTATAATAAGTATAATCATGTATTCCATGCTTTGCATGCAAGCACTGGTGAAATTTCACGAACTTTTCACTCTAAATGTAGATGGTACACGAAACAACAGGACTCTGGCATTAATGGTAAACCCCGTTGTGGGGGGGGGGCTGATTATCCGCTAAATTTCGCCCTTTTATTCCAAAAATGGAACAAAGTCACCCTGACATGGTATTTTAGGCTAGCAGATGAACAAATCAATAGAGTCGCTTGAAAGGCATTTGAAATTTGGGAAAATGTCGGTTTTAGGTACTCCGGATACCATCATCTCCATAATAGGAGATATGAGCACTCAAATTATAGAACCTGTCAGAAGGGTAAATGCCCGTATAGTTTCGATGGTAAGGGTGGAGTACTGGCACATGGATATTCCCCCAACATTGATGAGTGCCGTGAGGTTCATTTAGATAGCCTGGAAGACTAGTATTTGGGAGATGAAAAAATGTCTGATGTACCGCCAGGACAAACCAGCATGCTTTGAGTTTTAGCCCAAGAAATTGGACACGTCTTGGGGATACATCACACGGGAGTAAAATCAGCTCTGATGTATCCCTACTACAGTGAAGGTGGACTGGATCAAGATGATATCAATGCAGTTCAGTATTTTTATGGACCCAAGAAATAATCAACACGAAAAACTGCAACTACCCGTTCAAGCACAACTGAAAAGCCTACCTCTTCAAGTAGAACAAAAAGGATTGCGACTACCCTCTCAAGCACAACTAAGAAGACTACCTATTCAACTGCACCAACACTAACGACTGCAAGCACTCCCTTAATCACAACAATGAAGACATCCCCTACAGTAGCAAATAATAACCAAACTAATAAAATTTGTGTAAAATCGAATCTAATTACCTTTAATATCTTGTCTTACATTTCACATCAAAAGAGAAAGTTTTTACATTTTTTAATCTCACACCATTTGGAATCTAATGAGGGAAACCTCGAGTGTAATAGGTAGTATTTTTCTTTATTGGCAGCATTCTCGTACATTTGTAGTTTGCGATCCAACTCGCTAGCATAGTTGGACTGGATTCATCACTAATACAACCGTTTTCAAAATGGTCCGAATTCAACCTCAAAAGAATCACTGCTGTTGCTGCTTTGAACACTAGGTGACCAGTTCAGAGTTCTACTTGAACTAAAGTCAGAGAAATAACCTTGATCTGCTTCCATTTTTCACTATTGCACAAAACTGAAATCTTTTATGGGAACTTTCGCTGTTTTATATGGCTATCCCTTCTTTACACAACACTTAATTGATTGCTCTATCAGGGTTACGTAATCGATTTCTCTTCTTACATTATTTACAGCCAACCTTTCATATTAGTTTTAGTTGTTTACTGGAAGCAAACAGTAACTATGAATTGATTGCTGACACCAAGCATTTTAAATTTGATGATTTACTACCAACTCGTAGATTGCAGGCCAAAGATTTATCTGGGAAGCTCAATCCCTCCGATTGTTTCTATGAAGTACCTGCAGTTTTATCATTTAACATTACGGAAAATCGTGTTACTCTCAATTCTCCGAAAGCAACGCTTGATGTAACCCCGGAGAGCTTCAAGGTTTTCAAGACCTACTTGGAGTATGCTTATCAATTTATCAATGATCCTGAAATGGAAATGATGATCCAGACAGCCTATGGGATGAACATGCACGATTACCAGATCTCGATATATCTCTTGGAATATGGCTGGAAAAGGGCTCGCTTTCGGTAACGAGAACGATCAAACCTATATCATGGATATCTTTATCAATACCTGATGTTCTAAAATTTCATAAACTCTTGTATTCAAAATAAATGCAGTTTATCACTGAGCTTGCTTTATTTTTGGTTGCCAGTAGAGATACAAATATATATCTTTTAGCTGATATTCTAATTATATTCTAATTAATTAAAAAGAATATAAACATGCTTATAAAACATACAATTTTGCAAGTTATCTAATGTTAAGAATATTTTTTTGATTGTTCATAAATATCATGACCACATCTTTATAATTTTAGACAAATAATTACAGATATGGTATGACCATTATTTTCGTAACAGAAGTTATATCTCTACAAAAATCTCACTCATGATATAACCACCATTTTGTATTCAAATTTCCACCTATTCAGAAGGAAGACACCAAAAGCTAAACTTGGAAAGTTTATATAAATTATGCAAACCAAACAAAATATTATGTAGGAGAAGCAGTAATTTTTGTTTATTGATGCAAACAAATAGAAATCTACATTTGCTGACCAACTACATGTCTTGTATTGATTAGTCACTTATATTTAAAAAACAATTTACGTGAGCAATATTGAAACATTAATTTTAGATCGCTTATCTATAAAATATTGATGTTCGACTCCAGTCGTTAAAAATGTAATTAACATAAAGATAAGACGCCAGTCTGTCTGTTAAAATCATTATCTCTCGAAAAATGATATTTATTGTTAACCTTTGGTATTAATCAAAATGAGCTGATTACATAACAAGGTTCGGTATACCGCGCCTTTGACGTCAGGTTGTCATATATTTCCATAGATCTCGGAAAACATATATGTGGTCTTATGGTATCGATGAGAAAAATCCTTAGATCTACGGAAATAAAATTAATAGATATGTCGTGTGAACGATGTATTTATTTCGAAAGTACAGATCAGCTGTATGAAACGATTTTTGATGTCAGTAATTCGTTTAGCATGTAGATAATATAAGCATAAGACTCCTGTCTCTCTGCAAAAGTCGTTAGCTCTCGAAAAATTATATTTATTGTTAACCTTTTAAAAAGGCCTAGCATATTCTTATAAATTTTCTTTGAGTTAACTTTCAATTTTTTTTTCTTGCTAGTCTCATCTATTTCCTTTAGAGTTCTAGCTGTTGCCATAAATAAATTCAGATTTTAAACTTTGCTTAATCCCACTTTTGACACCACTTCTGATAAATTTTCGTTGGGTTCACTTACAAATTTTTACACTTAATATAAACGTCTTCATTCGCACCAAAATAAATCACAATACGTTCGAATTATTTACATCACAACATTTCTAATTCCGGAATGGATTCGAAATCGTTTTTACCATCAATTGTATTTTCGGGAATACCCCTTTTTGTCGGCATTGTTTGTTTGAATGGTTTTTACGGTTTATTTATTCACCAGATTAGTTTTTAATTAAGATGATTAATGTCTGGAAGGGTTCCTATTTTGGCAGGGTGAAATAAAAATTTATAAAAATATCTAAGAAAATAATCTATGAAGGTAAATGTAAATGTACTTGTGAATTGAACTTTTTGCTGAACCGAGAACCACGTATTATAATAATTAAGTAATATAGTTCATTTAGCTACATTACCTGAGGTTGAGCAGTGTTTCCATTTTCTCCATTGACACGAAATGAAACCGGAGTAGTCCGACTAGCTTCTAAACTTATTCCTGCGAAAATAGAAGAAGGATATAAAGTTTCGAAAATAATGGTGTGAAAGATATGTATTGAGTTATTTCGATGAAAATGTAATGTAGATTTTTTAAATCCTGTTCCTAGCGTTATAGCTGTTTAAATTCCTAATCGCATTCCATTCAATTCTGTCAGATAAGTGGTATAATTTTAAAACTATTGTTAAATATTCACTGTTTAAAAGAATAATGTCGTTCAAAGAAACAGCCTCATACGGTGTTGATACTTGTGCCTATCGCATGGAAGTAAGACCTTTAGGAAACCTAAATTTCAAACTGAATGTAATTTGAGTGCCTATTGTTCTATTCACATATAATTACTAGGGTCTTCATATTTGTAATATTAATTAATGATGGAATAATAAATCTTTGAATTTGAAAATAAAATTGTAGAACAGTATAGCAATTTACAACTTAAACAGAATTTAGCTACAAGTTATATGAAACTGATAACAAATATAATAATAATGTAACAAAACTTACTGTCATATTCTTGCAAATTCCTCAAAATCTGGCTTGGATTTTCCAACTTTTGTCTTTTGCGTTTTAAATCATTTAGCCCTATAAAATAGAAATAAAAACATATATAGTAAAGATGTACGGTTTTTTTGAATTTGAGCATTCAATAAGTTGTTTTGAAGGACAAGCAAAGCTCATGATTCAGTGAGTTGGGTTTTCAGGGTAACATTCAGAAACAAAGTACTTTTAGTAATTAGAGTATGTCTAATTGTGTGTGTTTTTATTAGAACAAAGTATTTAACAATATAACTTACGGGACAACAACGTTTCTAATAATAGCGTTGTCCAAATCATTTATTGTCGATACCTTTGCTTACAAGTTTTTGTAATAAAGTTCAAAATGCACCTACTAAACAAATAATAACTAATCTATCTAGTAGGTGCACTGAGAAAACGTACCTGAATCTAAAGGTAAGAGTTCAAATGGAAGAGGTTCACCAGTTACACCATCAGAAGGTCTTCTTAGCTGTATAAATGCCTTCACTGATTCCGTTACTTCTAGACTCTTGTACTTGGGGGGCTTAAAGAAGATTGCGTATTGTTTATAAACTTGTTTTGGATTGATATCAATGATAGTTTCCCATTCTCCCTTGGCTTCATAGAATTTAATTTGTATGTCTTCTCTGGAAATCTAGAAATGAAACTTAATTATTATGTTACTTTTTTTTAGGCGTAAGTAACGAAAGTGAAGTTTATGTGATCTCGGGTACTATTTATAAAATCCAGGTGAATGTGTAATTCGAAGTTCGGTACTAGAATGAGTGTATATTTCCTACTCACAGGCAGATCCGCTGTACCAGACATTATCAAGTTAACACCACAAAATATTTTGTTTGGGGACAAAATTAGCCTTTCGTTTGACCTGGCTTTTAGGATACCGGAAGAATCCCCTAAGAAAATTTATGATTATTCAGAACAACTAAAGGAAGCAGCAGTTAAAGTTTAGTTTTAGAATTCAATCTTGGAATAGATCCTACGAAATTAACATGAAGATCAATGATAATTATGTACCAAAAAGCATAAACATACATAAACAGATTTCTGTCATAGAATTCAGTTATAGAGTTTTGGAGTTATAAGATTTTTAAATTGCAGATTTATAATAATCGTTAATAAAGGTTTTCATTTATTGAAAGACAAGTTTGATTTCAACTTGAACTCAGATGTACGTCACTTTATGTAGAAAAAGCGCAATGATAAATAAATTTATTCTACTAAACTTTACCTTGTCACATAAAAGAATAATCTCGTTAGTTCCTCCATCCACTTGACTGGTACAATGCGAGAGTTTGAAAATTCGCAATTCAGATAGGGCCTTTTTGTCATATATGGGCTCACTTACTACCGGTGTAAGCGGTATAGTGAATGATCCTGGTTTGTTATCTTCCAGAAACACTTGGAAACACAGACGTACTGTATTCAGGTCAATAGAAATCGGTCTTTTGTTATGACTAAAGCCCGCTGTAAATTAAATAAAAAGAAATTGATAGGAATTATCTAGTAAATAAGTCGGTTAAAATGTAGTAATTGTTACAAATGAAAGTATTAAAGGTAATAATTACTCAATATATTAGTAACCGACTTCCACAAAGGAGGAGGTTATCAATTCGTCGGCACGTTTTTTTATGTATGCTCAGTGATTATTCAAAAACGGCTTGAGCAGTTTTGGTGATTTAAACTGCATGGTACTAAGGATTATTACAGAAATGTACCATATAATTTTCTATAACGTGAGATTTACGGTTTTCCAGGAAAACAGAAAAGCAGTAATTAAGGGACTACACTTCAGTGAATTTCAATGAATCTACACTGTTTTCTCTAAAACGGCACAACAATTTTTGAATATTTTAATTGTATTCTACAAAGGGATGTTCCAGCTTGATTTCGTATAATTTGCTATTACATAAAACATACCGTTTTTCAGAAAATCGTTAAAATATGTGCAAAAACAAAACGTAAACATCAATGTAAATGTCAAATTTTCATAAAAATATCTAGATTAAATAACAAGATATGTCATGAAAGTATATCGTTCAGGGTGTTTGTAACGCTGAAATGGCACAAAATATTCCATTAGTGTATGGAAACGAAAAACTATTAGGTGAGCCCTCTTTTCTTTTCTGTACGGTATACGGTGGTAGGTGTGGGTGCGCGCGCATCGAAATTCAAGCAGCAATCAATGTGCGCACTTGAAATATACGGCGAAGAAAAATTACAATTAAATGTGATATTGGGTGGTACATAAGTAGTGCTTGCGTGCATCGAAATTCTAGCAGCAAGCAATGTGCGCAGTTCAAATATAGGGCGAAATAAAACTAAAGTTAGGCAGGTGGGTTAAAAACATCTTACAAATAAATGTGATATTGGGTGGTACATAAGCAGTTCCATGTATAGGATGGTTCAAATATAAGGTAGAATAGAATTAAAGTTATACAGGGTGGTTAAATTTTTTTTGTATTGTGTGGCACATAATTAGTTGCATATACAAGGTGGTTGAAATAAGAGTTAAGTAAAGCTACAGTTATAGAGAGTGGATATAAAAAATTAAAAAATGATTTAAATAAGCATATGCAGTAATGATATTCGAGTTATAGGGCGGAGGGTTAAAAAAAATGTTAGGAGCAGTTGCATATACCGGACAATTCAAATATAATGAATTATAGTTATATAGGGTGGTTAAAAAATGTTATATTGGGTGTAACATAAGTGTTACACTTGACATATGAGGCGAAGTAAAATTATAGGTATACAGGGTGATTTAAACAATCGAAAAATAGAAGAATACAATAGGCTGGAGGAGAAAAAAATATGGGGAGTCCCATTAAAAAAACTCCATCTCTTCTTAAAATATTTTAAGATACCTAAATTACACTCATTAACTACTCTTCAAATTTTTTTTCTCTTCAATTACAAATAACGCCGTAATCGTCCAACGGGCCACTAAATGCAGACAGAATGAAAAAATTATGTTAGCAAAGTAAAAATATTGTTTAGCCGAGTAAAAGATGGGTAATATAAATGGCAATATGCTTAACACCAGAGTCGAAGAATATTTCTTGCTACTTAAATTTAAAAAAATAGTTTCAGGCATGCCCTAATCAAAATAATAAAGCCTAAATTTTAGATTTTAGAAAACACAAAAACTTACTGCGAAATGGATCAACTCTTATTTGTTCTCTTACAATAAGTGCTTGCTCTACCTGATTCTTCTTAGCACACTGAATTCCTAAATACTGAAATTGTATTGACATGGTATCTGTAGGCATTTCCATAGTAAATACTCCTTTTTTGCAATTTTTACCAACTAAACTGTGGGGATGAGGCCTACAAATAAAATACAAATTTCAATTTCTGTATAAGCAAACATCGAAGTCAGTAGTACTAAGGGAAGAGTGAAAGGTACTATATGAGCAAGTTATTTACTAGTAAAACTAGAACACCATATTCATAAAAATAATGTGCGTTCTCTTTTTAATTCGTATGTTTTGGGACGCATATTTACCGATGAGGAGCGTCCTTAGTTACACATGAAACCACCACCACAGCTCTTCCTTGATAACCAACTACTTTAATTTCAACAAAAGTGATGTTATCTGAAGTACTTGAAGCACCTGGTATTGTTCCAGCAGATCTTCCTTCACTTCCATATCGAAATCGGAACACAGAAGTTGGTTGTTCAATGATTACTACATGAGCTTTTCTGTAATTGTTAGAACATATTATTAGTACGTAGGACCTATCTATACAAATAAAAATACTATCACATATGAATATGTAAAAAAGTGTTGCCACAGTTACCACGGTGGTGTACAAAAATATACGAATTTGGCTGTGCGATCGAAAAGTTTTGGTCGGTAAGTGCTTGTGTACAAGAACACACAAAAAATCTAAATCTCAGTAGAAGAATATAAATTGCGTGCGTGCGAGGTACTCTGAGATTGGGTTCCGGTCATCTTATTTCAGATGACAATTAGAAGAAAGGTTTTAGAGATTATAAGGGCGTCAATGACAACTAGCAGGCTTCGGTATAGTGGTTCAACGGTTAAATAAAAAACATATCGTAGTCAGTGAAACTATTCAGCAATTTATGTGGTTACTCTTAAGTATAAGGAATAACGGGTCATCGAGAACATCTTAGGCAGACGGATGTATTTGTAATATTCCGGAATAACTGAAGATCTCAATTCTATTTCAGAATTTTGCTAAATAGCATTATGAGGTATAGTTAAACTTAGGATGTTTATTTAGTCTGTTGTTAGCTGTCATAAAATATTGATTAAATGTTAATAGAAGAAAGCGTTTTTAAGAGGCCGTGTAGACGTTAAATATAGCGAATCTCTTGACTCCCACCACATCAACAACCATTGAAAACAGGGAAACTGGACGATCGCGGAATTACATTATTCTACTCGGAAACACTTTCTTATTTACAGTAGTCACATTAATAGTGAAATTTTAATATTTTTGGAACTTTGGTGCCCTAAATTTTATTCTTTACAAATATAGTACTGAAACGCAAAGCCAATCGTCGCTGTGGTCACCGCGAAAACTAAAAAACTCGACAAGTGCCGTCGACAGTAAGTAAACGTAGCCGAATGTGAAAGTTATGCTCAATATATTCTTACATTCTAATGGCTTAGTGCATATACATTTAAGGACGTTTGCATGTCAGAGTATGATTGAAACCATGCATAGCTTATGCACGGAATATTACACCCAGAGTGCGTATAACGAGAGTGGTACTAAGCCCGGAAGCCACGGTCATTTTTTGCTTATTTTCCACCAATAACAATCAACTTTAAAATCGATAACCCGGAGAACTTCCAATAATATCAGTAGTATGCACAGGAGAATACTGGCTCACTTTTCTTATGGGGCTAAAATCATTTTTTGAAATCGAGCTGGTACGCGGTGGAATCGCCTCGGGCGCGTTATTTATTGCATGTGTATGTATGAATAATGTGTATATTGTTTGGTAATGTATGTGTAATTAAAAATACACGTGTAATTGTTGAGATAATTATTATTATTTAGTTAAAGAGTGGCATCAGCGCATCCGCCATAATATACGCGATACCTGTATACTTAGTCGTCGGCAAAAAGAAAGTCTATCGGCATTTGTATCGGCGAATGTTGACCGCTAGCCTGATTTTCGGGTCCACGCGATGAAGTCATGGTCGTGATGAACACAGCTTGTTTCTTAATATTCAAAAAACCACTAGCCGGATTTCTTTTTTATGTAATAAATTCTATTTGCGAATATCCTCAAGGTATCCTAAATTGCAAATCTCGTACGATAGCTGACATTATAATAAGATTTATTAAATTGATAGTGAAAAAAAAACCCACATATCAAGGTGGGTTAAATTAAATACGAATACTCAACTCGCGGATGACATCAATACATATTCAAATATCTCCGGTATCGGGGACATCCAACTAAAGGTTAAACGTTGAGAATCACACTTGAACATACAGGGTAGATTATTATTGGTACAATTTTTCATGATAACTAAAATGCACAGATAGTATTAACTGAAACAAAAAGAAAATAAGAGATTTTTTTCTTTTCGAATGGGTTAAATTATAAGTTTAGATGATTAATAGTTCAGTTTTATTTTAGTATTCAAAGAGAGCAGAAGCAAAAACAATGTTAGCGGTATTTTTTATAGCATGCTACTTTTCACTGGTACTGAGTGAAGTGAATGTTGAGGACTATTTAAAGCGATATGGGTTTTTAACAGAACCTAATGAAACATCTATATCAGACGTGAAAGACGGATTAATTAATTTTCAAGAACTATATAATTTGAAAGTCGACGGTACTGCTAATGAAGAAACTTTAAATTTAATGAATAAACCACGTTGCGGTTTACCTGATTTCCCTTTGAGTTTTCGTACAGCTTCCCAAAAATGGAAAAAAACTAAATTAAAGTGGTACTTTGTATTTGCTGATTCTGAAAGGAAATTAGTGGCAGAAAAAGCTTTTGAAGTATGGCAAAATGTGTCAAATTTACAATTCACCTATTCAACTACCATGCCGGACATAGTAATTTCCTATGCCGACGGACAGTTCCGGCACTCAAACAACAGAAGGTGTCAAGATGCGGGAAATTGTTATTATCTATTTGATGGACCTTCTGGTGCATTGGGACATGCATATCTCCCAAATAATGACACATGTCGTGAGATTCATTTAGACCGAAGTGAGATGTGGTATTTAGGGCTGGATAAAATAGAAGATATTCCAGCAAACCAGACGAGTTTGCTTTCTGTTTTGATTCATGAAATCGGGCACAGCGTTGGAATGGAGCATTCCCCTTTTTGGAGCTCAATAATGTATCCATATTATGGTCGTTTACAACTCGATGAAGATGATATCCGAGCAATTCAATTTTTATATGGAGCGAAAAAAAATTCTGAAAGTACGACCGTAAAAAGCATTCCAAAGACGACGAAAAAAATCCTCGAAACTGTGACGGTAAAAAGCACCTCAAAGACAACACAGAAATATATTCCTGAGATTCCTTCGAGTACACAAAAAAATATTATTTCCACTACTACTACTAGTACCACTGTAAAAGGTACAGAAGAGAAAGCAATAGACTTATGTCAAGTAGATGTTTCGGGATTGCAGTTTTTAGTATTAAGAAGCAATCTGTATATTATATATAAAGACAGGCTATGGATCATGGATATGGAGAGTCGAAACATAACATCAAAAAACATAGATCTACGCAAGGTTCTACATTTTCTTCCATCGGATGTCGCTGAAATAACTTCAATATATCAAAGACCGTCTGGTGAAATAGTTGTGATTGGAGATAAGAAAAGATTATTCTACATATCAGATGAGAACTTTAAACTACTGAAAAGTCTCAACATTAACGATTTCAAGCTCTCAATACCAGCAAATGAAATTATTGCCACTGTTACCAGTTATACAGGACAAACTATTTTTTTCCTTTCAAATAATATGTACGCCGAAATCAATGAATGTTCTCTTGAAGGAAAAAATTATGGTTATATAAGCAGAGACTTTATCGGTATACCAGAAAATATTAGAGGTGCATTTCGGTATACCAACGGAAGAATATATTTTTTTGAAAAGGATAGGTATTTTGAGTATAATGAATTTTCAAATATTCTTGTACAAACTAATAAGTTAACATTAGATTTGTTTAATATTAAATGTCCCGATTTGACATGTTCGATCAACTGAGAGAATTGTTGACTAGAATTTTGGCTAGAGAAAATATAAATTAATAACAAATTACTATGTGCGTATTATTTTCAACTGATTTCCAAGATGAGCCCGTGGAAACTAATTTCAGAGCATTTGCATGAGCTCAGTTTTAGTATTTATCGACTAGGTATGAGAGAGAGAGAAAGATACCTTCTTGTTGAAATTTATTTGTAACCAGCAATTCCAATCGAACAAATAAATGTGAGTATGAACCAAACCTAAAACCACAGACGAGAGCAAGGAATAAAAATTTAACGGGGTAGTACGGTGGAGAAAAGAAGGGCAACAGAAAACAATTTGCTTGAAAATATGGCTGACTTCAAAGCATCTACTGAAATCACTGATATCTTGATAGGGTTTTTTTAAATATATGTACATGTTAGAATATAATTCCTCTCCGAAAATAAGGGAAATGTTAAAATATTGACAGAATTTCCTAAAATCCAGAAATCATTTATATTGATTACTTATTTTCACCCTGTAAAATTCTTTAAGCTATAACACGCGAATTAACTTTATGTTAAAATCTCACGGTACAACCAAGCCATAAAAGTATATCGAAGGAATTTTCACGGATCTACCCACGAGAAACAAGTTCTCATATTCACCAAGTGTTCGCAAAAGCAAATTCGCGTAGGAATTAATTACCTTGTCTGGGTGATGCAATAGGTAAAAAATCTTTCGTAAGGTAACAGCTTGGTCTGCGGGCTTGTGCACACTCGATGTGTTGAACGAAATTGTATAAAAGCAGACGCAATTTCGAAAAGTAGTCAATTGCAAATCTGCTTTACTTGTGAATACTAGTTGTATAGTGTTGCAGTGAATTATAAGGTAAGTTATTTTTTGGTTAATATTATTTTAAATATTTTTTCTTTTGCTGTTTTTTTTTGTTCTTTGGAAAGAGGTCTAATGCTATTTCGATTTTATATGTTGTATATATTGTTGAAAAAAAATTTTTTGTTTTTTCCAAATTATTACTTATGAGAATTATTTTTTGGTTATGCTAGTTACCTCAACTTGTTGGTGAAGCTGTCATTGCTCACACAAGTTTTCAATAGGTTTTCATATCTCTCAATGTAATAGTTTAACCTAATTTTAAATATTTGTTCTTTTGTTGTTTTGCGTTTTTCAGAACGCGGTCTAATACTATTTCGATTTTATATGTTGTATACATTGTTAAAAAAAAATGTTTCTTCCAAATTATTACTTATGAGAATTATTTTTTGGTTATGCTAGTTACCTTAACTTGTTGGTGAAGCTGTCATTGCTCACATAAGTTTTCACTAGGTTTTCATATCTCTCAATGTAATATTTTAACCTAATTATATATATTTGTTCTTTTGTTGTTTTGTCTTCTTTAGAAAGCGGTCTAAAACTATTTCGATTTTATATGTGGTATATATTGTTGAACATTTTTTTTGTTTCTTCCAAATTATTGCTTATGTTACTTGGTCATGCTTGTTGCCTCAGATTGTTGTTGAAGCTGTCATTGCTCACATAAGTTTTCACTAAGTTTTCATATCTCTCAATGTAATATTTTAAGCCAATTTTATAATCAGTGTACATTGCTGCAAATTACTTTTGATAATTTCTGTTGTTGCTTTATTTATGATTTACACTCTACACTATTTGGTTCTAGTTGAAGCTCAGAAGTAGAACCGGTAACGAAATAAAAAGATTTGGTTTCCTGCTGAACTTACCAGACGTCCAAAAAGAGCAGTAGAAGCGGTCAATTGGTTCCAGTTGAAGCTCAAACAAAACAAAAGCCAGGCTCCTACAATAAGATTAAGATTTCGTTTCCAGCTGAAGCTAGAAAATCAAAAGCCAGATACCCAAAAGTAGAAGCGGCCAAAGTATAAACAAAGACTTAAAAGTAAGTTAACTATTATTTTCCATAGAATTGCTATACAGCGTTAGTGTATTGTTTCAGATGAGTTTCCTGAATGATATTAACAGTGTTTCCTCTACAGAGGTGGTAAATAAACCGGTGGTAAAGGTTCAACACCTACCGCTGAACGAAAAAAGGAGGGTGCTGTCTGCCAAAGTGGTCAAAACACGTTTCGGGGAAAGTATACTTGTGGAGCTAGAGGACGCTGTAGCATTCCTCCCGAAGAGGGTCACGTCGGTATTCAAAAACCACATTGAAAAATTCTCAACGGGAAAATTCCACCTAACATTCACCGGCTTACAAGAATTGGGAACTCAGCACCCCAGAACGCTGTTCACCATCGAAGAGGCGGAGTAAACACAACCAATAACACACAATAACAACAACAACAACAGTAAGCTTTTAATTAATTTTTTTATTTTACTTTGTACCGAGGAAAAATGAATTTAGATGAAATTGCCTGTGTTAGTGATGAAATTGTTTTAAAAATTAGGGAAGTAGAAGGCATTTTGGTAGAAAAATCTAAACCGCTATCTCAAAGGGATGTTGAGTCTTGGTTGAAAAACGTTAAGAAACACATTTTTCTTTGCAATGCAGCTATACGAAAAGCGGATTTAACAATGGGAACGTTACGTAAATTACAAACTAATATAGGTCATCTTAAAAGATTTAAATTGTTGCTACAAAATTATAATGCTACTGGCATGGGGCTTTCGAGACCTAGTAAAAATATTCATAGTAGGGTGAAATGGGAAGATGTCGTAACGACATTTAAAAGCAGAGTTAGGACTAGTCTCATAGTAAATAAATTCCATAAGGATATTTTTGACTTTCTTAAGGATTGTGAGCAGCTTTTTACAATTAGGATAAAAAATATTTTAAAAAAGATGAGCATGTTAAAAGTTAACGTAAATTTCTGTGGAGAATTCTCCAAGATGTCTGGTGATGAAGAGATCCTGGATAAAAAGTATTTCGGCACAAAGAATGAAATAATTGATTTTGGTACAAATTTGCAATATTGGTTTGAAACTTACGTAACTGATCGTATTTTAAATAAGCTTTCGGAGTTTGCTAGCGAAGGGTCGGGTTGGTGTTTAAAGGAAATAATTTCGTTAGAAGTTAACATAAATAGGTATGCTGTGGGGGCTGGAATATCTGTCTCATCTTTCATTGATTTACCTGAAAAAATTAAATCATCAAAATCCTGTATTAACGTCAAAAACCTACATAATGAAGCTTGTTTTATGTGGGCGATAGTGTCAGCTTTATTTCCGGCAGAGAGTAACTCAGATCGAATCAGTTCCTACCCTCATTATAAGGATGTATTAAATCTGAAAGGGTTATCCTTTCCTGTGAAAATAAATCAAATTGCTGTGTTCGAGAGGAACAACGAAAGAATATCTGTCAATGTTTTTGGGCTAGAAATGGATACACATTCTAAGTTTTCAGTAGTCCCCGTACGCCTCACAAAAGAAAAGAGAGAAAACCATATTAATTTATTAGTAGTTCAGGATAAATATTTTCCTAAAAAGAATGATTTTGATTGTATTTATGAAGATGAATGTGGTGGTAATAGTGATGAGAATGAAAATGATAACAATCATGAAATTCGATATCATTATACCTGGTTAAAAGATATTTCACGGCTTTTAAATAACCTAGTTTCAAAACACCATGGGAAAAAATATGTTTGTGATAGATGTTTAAATTACTTTAACTCACAGCAAAAGTTAACAGAACATGAAGTTTACTGCACCCAGTTAAATGAGTGCAAAATAGAATTCCCTAAATATTCACATGTTGAATTCAAAAATTTGATGTTCAAAGAAAAGGTTCCTTTCATTGTTTATGCCGACTTCGAGTCTCTCTTAGAACCATATAACGACAGAAATACCAGCAGCAAAAGTGTGAGGTATCAAAAGCATAGAGCTTATAGTGCGGGGTATTATTTCAAATGCAACTACAATGATAAATATTCATTTTATAGAAGTAACAGAGGTCTAAATTGTATGTCTTGGTTTGCGATAGAAATGGAAAATGTCGCAAGATTTGTTGAATCAAAACTTATTAATGTGGAGCCAATGAACACCGAAGTGAACTTAAAGGATGCTAGTAGGGATTGTCATATATGTCGGAAACCCTTTAGCTCTGGAGATAAAGTGGTTAGAGACCATGACCATCTTTCAGGGAAATTTAGAGGGTTTTCACATAATATATGCAACATTTTGTATCGTAAATCTTTTGTAGTACCCATAGTTTTTCATAATTTAACTGGCTATGACAGTCACTTTATCATTAGAGATTTGGCTAAGCGCAATAATGTTTCTTTACTACCTTTAAATAAAGAAAAATACATTAGTTTCACCGTACATGATCAAGAAACTAAAATAAAGTTTAGATATATTGACTCCTTTAGGTTTATGGGGAGTTCATTGGACTCTTTGGTTTCCACACTCGCTAATAATAATTTTGAAATTTTACATAGAGAATTTAAGGATATTTCTGAAGAAAATTTAAAATTATTACATAGAAAAGGTGTATTTTTCTATGATTATCTAGACAGGATAGAACGAATACAAGAGGTGGAATTACCTAAGAAGATAAAATTTTACAATAGACTTACAGATGAACATATCAACGATGAAGATTATGAACACGCTAAATTAATTTGGGAGCAGTTCAATTTGAAAACACTTGGAGATTATAGCGACTTATATATGAAAACCGATATATTGCTACTAGCTTGTGTTTTTGAAACGTTCCGGAATACTTGCCACAAGACATATGGTTTAGACCCAGCTCATTACTATACCATACCAGGATACACATGGGATTGTATGCTAAAATACACGAACTGTAGGCTGGAAACAGTTCAGGATGTAGACGTCCTGCTTTTTATTGAACGTGGTATACGTGGAGGTATCTCGATGTGTTGCAACCGCTATGGGGAGGCAAATAACAAATATGTAGAGGGTTACGATCCCTCTAAACCCTCAAAATACCTTTTTTATTGTGACGTGAACAACATGTACGGTTGGGGAATGAGTCAGTTCCTCCCCTATGGAGGGTTCAAATGGGCTGACACAAATATCGACATAACCAGCATCCCCGATGATTCGCCCACAGGGTACATCCTAGAAGTAGATTTAGAATACCCTGAAAGCCTCCACGATCTTCACAAAGATTTACCCTTCTGCGCCGAGCATAAAAAACCAAAAAACTCCAAAATTGAAAAACTGCTGACTACACTAGATAACAAGAAACACTATATAATTCATTATAGAAATCTGAAACAAGCTTTGTCGCATGGCTTAAAATTAACAAAAGTACATAGAGTTTTGCAATTTCAGCAGTCTGCTTGGCTAAAACCATACATCGATTTGAATACACAATTGCGAAGCCAAGCCAAGAAAAAGTTTGAGCAGAATCTTTACAAACTTATGATAAATGCCGTGTTTGGGAAGACCATGCAAAACGTTCGGAAACATCGCAACGTAAAACTGGTCAGAACTTGGGATGGCAAATCTGGGGCAAGGAATTTAATTTCAAGCCCCAGTTTCCACAGCAGAACGATCTTTGATGAAGATCTAATGGCGATAGAGTTAAAAAAGCACAATATTTTGTTTGATAAGCCCTTGTACGTCGGAATGTGTATCCTCGATATATCTAAAATTCTCATATATGAATTTCATTACGATTATATGTTGAACAAATTTCCAGTGGAAAAGTGTA
This sequence comes from Octodonta nipae, assembly GCA_034190945.1. NCBI lineage: Eukaryota > Metazoa > Arthropoda > Insecta > Coleoptera > Chrysomelidae > Octodonta > Octodonta nipae. The sequence continues at coordinate 171,153,140 of CM067216.1, forward strand.
AACTATTGTACACAGACACCGACAGCTTAGTGTATGAAATCTGCTGTGAAGATCTCTACGAGGAAGTGGTGAAAGCTGACATCTATCGTTTCGATACCAGCGATTATCCATCAGATAATCGCTGGAATATACCTTTGATAAATGGCAAAGTACCTGGTCTCATGAAAGATGAGGCAAAAGGAAAAATTCTATTATTCTTTGTAGGGTTACGCTCGAAACAGTATACCTATAAGATGCAGGGTACCAAATGCATTAAAAAGGCTAAGGGAGTAAAGAAAAATGTGGTTAAACGTGAAATAAAATTTGAGGATTATTTAGATTGTTTAAAAAATTTTACAAAAGATTCCACACAAAATTGCATTCTCAACAAGACTCAACGCTGTATTCAATCAAATCTTCATGAAGTTTATAGCGTTGAGCAAACAAAAATTGTCCTCAATCCCTTCGACGATAAGCGTTATCTGCTCCTTAATAGTTTTGACACTTTGCCATGGGGGCATTACAACATCAGGTAATTTTAATCTGATTTTATTTTTTCTTGTAGGTAACATGACTACAACACTGCAAGATGCAAGCATCAGGATAATTTGTCAAAATCTGAAAAGTGCAACTTTATTTATTCGCCTTTACCATGGGGGTTAAATGAAAAAATTTTAAAAAAGTTTCCATTTTATAAATACGAGCAGTTAATGGCTGAATATGCTAACTTAACAATTGACTGCGATGCCGTATTGTACAATTTTGAATACCAAAGTGAATTTAATTTCCCCCATAATTTGAAATTGGTCCTACTAAATTACAGTCACCTAGAACCTTATTGTGATCATGACCAATATTGTATGTGGTTTAAATACTTTCAAATTATTGATTACAACCTTTTTGTGTGTAAATCATGCATACTGTGTTTAAGTGATGCCTTTAAATTTAAAAATAAAGAATTTAGATATAAAATTAGGAAATCTCACGCAAGGTATAAATCTATCCACATACATCAGTTATATCAGGATAAGAGTTCTTGGTGTTCCCTTTGTTGGGACCCCATCTTTGAATTAAAAAACAGGGAGGAATGTGATGAAGATTTACATTCCCAGAAATTAATGAAATGGAAATGATTTCTAATGTGGCAGTGTTGTAGTCATGTTAAACAATGTATTGCTGTTGTTGTTGTGTAATATTAACATTTATTTTTTATATGGTATGCAGTTAGTTTTAAGATGTAGTATTAATATTTTGTATATTGTATCATATATGTATTAAAATAAAAAAGGTATATAGGGAAAAAAACTCTTTATGTTATGTTTAAATATTATTCATAATATTAAAAATAAAATGATATATAGGAAAACTGCTTTTTATTTTAAGAAATATAGACCTTTAAATACCCAACCGTCTCACATCTGCAGATACAACATTTATCAATATCTATAAAACAACTTGAGCAGCAGGCTAAATGTCTACATGGAAGAAGTACAACAGATATTTCATTAGTTAAACAAATTTTACAAGATAAGTTAGTAGCTTTTGAATCTTCTATTGTTTTTTGAATCATTAGACAGTTGTTGGATATCATCAAATGTCGTTCAGCAACATCATCGTTTGGCAGCAAGTTTGAAATCTGTATGCCACAACAATAACATATGATTCTATCTCCTGAACCACTATAAAAGAATCCAAGTTTTGCTAAATCATTAGGTCTCTGCTTTAGAGCTATAGGCCAATTACCAAACGTAGAAAATCTGCTGGCAACACTTATTTTATCTTTATGAACAACAGGTTTTTTTCTATTTATTAAGTATACGCTATCTGTATCGAAGAAGGAACAATTTGGATTCCAATCTAAATGGTCAGCCACAGGGTCGTCTGTCATTTGCCAGTTGAATCCTTCAGTCCCACAAAATACACATTTTACTACATCATTTTGACCAAAATAAATAAAGCCAGCCCTTGCTAGTCTGGAAGCTGGGAATTCTGATGGCCAGTTTTCAAAGGTACGTAATCTGTGTTCGTATACTTGATACCAATCTCTACACTCCATGATTGTAATATATCAACTGAGGGAAAATTAAAAACAGGATGATTTTTATACATTTTATTGAGGTTTTCTCGCTACAATGTCGGCTACAATTTTTTCTCTGTAATAATAAAGATATTCTCTTAAAGCAATACCCAGTTGAGATGTATTATCAAAACAAAAAGATGATAGTAGTCGTTCAACTGGTTGCGAACAAATTAAATGTTTCCAAGAACAAACTTCATTTAAAACTTTGAAATAATATTTACAAAAGTTCATTTCTAAATACGCTTCTACTCGACTAGAAATTATATGATCAATTCTAAAAAGTTCCACTACATCACTATGAGAGAAATATAACGCAATAATATTTTGCATCAACAAGATTAGTTTCTCGTCATCCTCAGATCTTGTTTGGGTTATATGTAGAAATTCTCCACAGGAAATTGGTGCTGCAACTTCGTGACTAGCAATATTTGGGTTTTCTAAATAATTCTGATTCATCAATTTCAGAACGCACAAAACATCCGCCCATTCGAAGCTGTTCAAGACCATTTTCACATTCTTTTTTTGTAGAATAATTACTGGTGCAAACGTTCGAGCTGGACTTAATGCACATTGGATTTCCAATTCAGAATTGATGAGAGGAAATTTGGTGTGTAACAGGTAAAACGGTTCTGTTTTAACTGCTTCTTCGTACATGTTTAAGATTCTATCTAGGTCGGCGTTGTAGTCAATTTCTTCGAAACTAGTATCACTCATACTGCTGCTCACCAAATTGAACTGCTCTTACTGAAGGTAATGGGAAACTCAGAAGGGTTTATAACGTCTCCGTCGTTGTCTTCCCTCCTACTCCTGTTTTACAAGTTATAGCCTGTTGCTGGAATCAATCCAGCTGTCGTGACTTTTATCAAAACCCAACCATCGAACTTTGACTTTATTACCTTTTTTCTGCAACACTTTTTCCACGAGATAAACATCAGGGTTGGCGGTCTTTTGCAATTCTTCCTCATAAAATCCCCCCTCAATTGGTCTGCCACTCATGTCTTCCAACAGGTAGGTAATGGGATTCGTTAACTGATATTGACGTACTTTGAATAGCTCTGTAGTCCAACTCCTGGTATGTCCTTTTTCAAAGACGTGTTTCACTTTACTTATTCGCACCACATCACCTGCCTTGAGTTTCCTTGGTCCTGCGATTTTCAACCTATTGAATACTTTAATGTCTTTAGCATTACCAGCAGTTACGTCGCTAGGACGCATTTTCGTTGTATGATGTTTTTGATTATTATAAGACTGAACGATATCAGGTAAAATGTCAATCCACTTATAGCTACCATTTAAACTGAAATATTTGAATAACTTTTCCTTTAGTGTCCTTATCACGCGCTCACATATAGCTGCTTTCATCCCACTAAATGTACTATAGTGGTTAATCGAATATTTTTGCATTAGTTTCGTAAAGTGACTATTGTAGTATTCTTTTCCTTGATCTGTCTGCAAGTTTTTCGGTCGGCGCCCGCCATTAGCAGTGAGAATACTCTCGAAAGCCCTTGTCACCTCCTCGCCTGATTTTGATTTCAGCGGCCTCGTCCAAACGTACTTGGAAAAACAATCAATTACCACCAAGATATACTTAAAATTTCTATTAGTTCCCGCATAAAGATCTAATTGTCCTAAATCAGACTGCCATAAATCATCGAAACCCTTAATGACGGTGTGACGTCGTGGAAATTTTTTTCTCACAGGTCGATGCAGCTCCTTTACAACTTGAACTTTTTCCTTGGAATAATTCATGATGACTACTATAATTTAACATGGCTGATGACTTTTTATTTAGTCTTTAGAGCAGATTGCTGTTGCTGCTGCTGTTGCTGTTGAATAGCTACAATTTTTGGATTAATCATCTTTAGTTGATTGTTGATTTCCGAAGAGACTTCGTTTTTGTGAGATCGCAATTCGCTCTTGATCCCATCTGACAATTTTTTCATCTCTAAGTTCATCTTATTAACTTTATCACTCATTTCATCATGTAATTTTTGCATATCCACATATACTTCGGGTACAACTTTAAGCATTTTCTCTTTGATGGCCTTCACTTCATCAATATCGTTTTTCAATTGCAAAATTTCATCACTTATAGTCTGTCTTAGATTCTCTTCAATTTGCTGTGGCAATTTAGTAAGCTGGTTAAGCTGGACGTTGGTATTCGACTGAAATTCCAGAAAGGTCTGTTGATTAACCCTTAAGCTACTATCAATCGTATGTTGATTTTTCTCAACTTTTCGCATACTGCTGTAAACCTTATCGCTGAAATCATTGAATGCCACTTGAAAGTCCTTTTTAATAAGAGACAACTTATCACGTACTCTGTCATCGACATAGAGTTTATTGGCGGCATCCATATCCGCCTGGGGATCTCCAACATTAGAAATTATCACTTTCTCTACATCGATATTTCCATCGGCTGTGAAGGAAAATGGTATTTTTGCGCGCTCATAATCACTTGGTTGCTGTTGTTGAACAGCACTTCGACCAAATTTATCGAGAGACATTTTACTAATGACTACTTTGGTTATTTGTCGCGTATAATATTGGCTTCTTTAAGCTCATTTATTATCGCCACAATTTCGTTGTCGTGGGATGTGTTGCCGGCCTCTTTCGATGCAACAAGTAACCTTAAACGATCTACCAATTCATTGGGATCGTCCCAATAGACGTATTCCATAGGCTTTGTATTATATTTCAACTTCATACCTCTTCCTTCGCTGCTGCTGCTTGGTTTAATTGGTTTTATAAACATAGGTTTAATGACATCCTTGTATTTGGATATTCCTGAGGGTTTCAAATGTCCTTTTACATTTCGGTGTACTAATGCCCGCTCCAAAACTTTTTGGTACACGATTTTGTCATCTGGAGAGTATGTCCTTGTAGAATATCAATTGGTAAAGACCCGGTGATCCTCGAAACACAGCGTCTCCAACAGTAAGACGTCCTGTCCTCATATCAAAGTTGATTTCTTTGTTACCGAGATACCACTTGGAGGTTTTCGAATTGTATGAGGGTCCATAAATGTTGTCAATTTTATCACTCTTGTGGAAATATTCGGTTACATACTTTTGCACCATTGCTGGATACTGCTCCATATAGGACTCAAAGGTTCTGTCAGAGTAATTAGTCGGATCATCATTCTCTTCTTCCGTTTCCTCGGCTTCAGCATCGGTATAAAAACTAGTCTCTGCGACTGGTTCTTCTTCGAGGAATAGATTGGATTTTGGTGTTAACGGTTCTAGTTTTTCTTTTTTCACAATTGTTTCTCGTTTGATAGATGACAACACCGGAGGTGATTTTGTTGGCGCTGGTGGTATCTTGGTGAGAACTTTGGATGTAGTCGAAACTATTTGTTTCAAAGGTCCGACCACCGGTTCAAAGAGCTTATTGAGGGTATCATCGTTTTCCGATTTACCCAGTTTCAGACTGAGGTACTTCTTGCGAATGGACCGTGCTAGTTGTTTGATTATTGTCTTAATCAAACAACTTGCGAAAAGCTTCTGCAATGCTGTTGCTGCTCACTGAAGACATGTATGTTGACTGGCTGGTTATTTTTCGCTTTGTAGTCTTATATATTTATCGAAACCTTTGCGATATCGCCCTTCATTTAAATTGAATTCTGTAACAATAACCACGAACCCGTAGCGATCCTGCCAACACTTTGAACACAAGTCTTTAAACTGTTCGAATGACATATCCGGAGATACGTGTTCATCATAGGCGTGCTTTAAATTGATTTCATCTTGTTTGAATAGCACAATCATATTACAATTGTCTCGTATTAGTTGTTTAGGCATTTTACTGTACGTCTGCAACAAATAAATTGAATCGATGTGTCGGTGTCGTCCCATGGAAAAGAAATTCTGAATCTTTTTCTGTTTATCACCAGCCACATCATCAAAAATAAATACTGAGTACTCACAAGCGTCTGATGGATCAATTACATTTTCGTTTTCGCTGAAAGGGAAATATGACACACCTTTAACGCTCTTGAGAACCTCTTGTAGTAGTTGGTATTTTGGTTGGTACAAAGATTTCGAGTACACGTAGACATTTTTAAATCGCAATCCGTTTTCGTTGAACAAAAGCGAGAGCAGCGCATTGGTTTTCCCGCAGCCGCTGGGGCCGCAGAACGCCGCCCGGACGGAATTTGGCCATAGTTTCCCATTTTTCGATGGCACACTACCATTGCCACCATCTTCCGCCACAAAATCTAGATTTTCTACAGGCAATTGAATATCTTGCTGCTTTATGTGCATCTCAAAGTAAACTGATGTACAAGGGTTTTGGGTGGACGTTTAAATATAAAATTTACTTTCTGGACGTCAGTCAGTCAGTATTATGTTAACCGCTGAAGGTAGTGGAAGTGTAGTGAACACTCTAATCAACAAGTTACCCTTTGAAATTCACCTTCCTGGCTATCAATTTTGTGGACCGGGTACGAAACTCGAAAAACGCTTAGCTCTAGGACAGCTAGGTATAAACAAAACTGACGCAGCTTGTCGGGATCACGATATTGCTTACAGTAAAAGCACTTCTCTAGCAGACCGTCATAAGGCAGATTTTGAGTTGGAGAATAGGGCTTGGGAGAGATTCAAATCTAAGGACGCTTCACTCGGTGAAAAAGCAGCTGCTTGGCTCATAACAACGACTATGAAAACCAAACAGAAACTCGGTCTTGGCATGAAATCTCAAAAGCGGAAGAGGGGTAGAGGTGTGAAAAAATCTTCTCGTAAGCGAAAATCTTCAACACGCAAAACCCTTTTACCATTTCGAAAGCATGTCATGCTACCTACGAATAAAGCTATCGCTAACTCTCCTGCAGGACAAAGTCTACGACAGTCATCGCTGATGGCTTTGAGAGCGGCTAGGATGGCAATTAAGAAAGCTGGCGGTCGTAAGAAAATTCGAGTTCCTCGTGTGATACCTTTCGAGTCGAAAGTTGGTGGAATTCTCCCATTACTCCCGCTATTTGCAGGACTCTCAGCCCTTGGAACCCTTACCGGTGGAGCTGCAGCTTTGGGTAAAACACTAATAGACGCAAAAAATGCTAAAAAGAAACTCGAAGAAGACAGAAGACACAATCAAGCTATGGAGGAGATTGGAAAGAAAGGGTCCGGACTCTACCTGAAAAAGTCCCGCAAAGGAGGCTTCGGTCTCTATTTGAAAAAACAACAAAAAAACTCCCGATAAAGCTACCCAGTTGAGCACTTTACACCAGTGAGCTTGTTGAATACGCCAAAAAATTGAAAATACCAAATTTTAAAGGTGTATTTATGCGTGATGCCTTACCTAAAAACAAACAACCATCAAGAACCGAGTCGGCAATCATCAACTTGGATTCTAGTCGCAACAAAGGCACACACTGGGTAGCTTACATTAAAAATGGAAACGTTGCGCAATATTTCGATAGTTTTGGTAATTTGAAACCGCCTCGTGAATTGGCTGAGTATTTAGGAAATAATGTTACGATACCCTACAACAACGACTCCTACCAAAATTATAATCAATCTAATTGCGGTCATTTGTGTCTGCAATTTCTCTATAATAACATCTAACATTGAGGGAAATCTTCAGTCATGTCTTTGATATTAACGCTGAAAGGACGCAGTTCAATACTGTCCATTGATTTTCAACCACCTATTCAACTACATCCTGACTACAATTACGGTCTAGCCTTGCTGAGTTTCCACTCCTACAACAGCATCCCGAACATTGAGAAGGGTAGCAAAGTGCATTTAATCGACTCGAAAAAGAAAGCAACCACCATCGAATTACCTGAAGGCAGCTACGAAATTGGTGATATTGAAGCGCACATTAGAAAAGTATTGGGTGTGCAGCATTCAAAGGATGTGGATGAGATTTTCTCATTGAAACCCAACAATAATACACTCAAGTGTGAAATATACAGCAGTAAATACGCAATAGACTTTCAACCGCAAAATAGTATCGGTGCCATACTGGGTTTTTCCAAGAGACTGCTCACACCTCTTCAAGTGCACAGCTCTGATTTACCAGTCAATATCATAAAAGTGCGAACAATCCATCTCGATAGTAACATCACATCGGGAGCATTCTACAACGACAGACCGTCACATACGATATACGAATTTGCCATTGGAGTTGATCCTGGTTTCGCTATTGACGAAACACCTCAACATCTTATCTACCTACCTATCAACCGAAGAGAAATACACAACATAACTTTGAGAATTCTCAATCAGGAATCTGAACTCGTCAATTTCCGAGGGGAGGAAATCATTGTGAGACTGGAACTGAAACAGCTATTGCAGCAATAATGGGACGCTTACTCATATTTGAGCATCCTCATAAAAGTACAAACATACCACAGTCAAAGTCAGTATCAACGAAACCTTTGAAGAGATCACTTACGTTCTCCAATAAACTATTTTTACAATCGCTAGGCTATCATGTCAACTCAAGCATTCGATATCTTCCGAAAGCCCAGTTTCGATGACAGCATTCGCAGAATGGAAGTCAGAACCTACTATCCCTATGTAAAGTCATTTGGGAACAACGACATATTGGAGATTACTGTAAACCAAGCTGATTCCTGGTTATCCATGGCGGACTCGTATATCGCCGTTAAGGGTCAAATTAATGTAACGGCAGGTGCAGGTGAAGTTTCCCTATCCCCTAATGCAGGAGCATTTTTCTTCGATAATATGGTTTACGAACAGTGTTGTAAAGAAATGGAATCGGTTCGCGATCCCGGTCGCGTAAGTACCATACGAGGTTATCTGTGCTATGATCCTACCAGTTCAAGAGAATTAGCTATTGCTGGCTGGAATTTTCCTGGTAAACCAATTGTGAATGCAGCAGATAGATCTTTCCGAATGTACATCCCACTCAAGCATTGGTTTTCCCTCTTCAACGACTACCAGCGAGTGACCTGTGGAAAGCAAACAATACGTTTAGTGCGAGCAAGAAATGATGAAGATTGTCTCATTATTACTGATAAATCTACAAAAGCAAGCGTGACGATTGACAGCATTGAACTCAAAGTCCAGCATATTTTCCCCAACGATGATATGAAACTTGAACTGCTGCAAGCCGTTAAACAGGATACCGGCATTATTATTCCCTTTCGTAAATGGGAACTTCATGAGTTGCCTGCTCTGAAGACAGGCGCCACACGAGAAATTTGGGCTGTGAAAACTTGTGTTGCTATACCAATAAGCACAGCAACATAGCGGCTGATCCCACGGAATTTGATCATATACACATATCTAATATTCGTCTAACTCTTAACGGAGAATTTTGGCCGAATGAAAGAATGCAGTTGGATTTCCCCAGAAACGAATACGGAGAAGCCTACAAACGCTACACGGACTTTTATCCCAGTTTTGCCGACAAAAGACACCCGCTCCTAGACTATCTCACCTTCAAGAATCGCACTCTCTTCGTAATCGATTGTTCCCGACGTGAAGACAGCATGAAATTCTCCACTGTGGATGTACGCCTGGATATTGAATCTCAAACAGGTTTTCCTGACAAAACACGTGCCTTCTGTGTAATTATCCACGATTGTTTGATGGAGTTTCTCCCACTCAGCGAAATTGTTCGTAACCTTTCATAAAAGAGCACATCTGCACATTACAACTTCAGTTCACCATGGAAATCGCAATCGTTGACATTCAAGGCTTCATTCTTAACGGGGAATTTGTTCCCAAAGAATTGGCTGTCAAGACACATGCAACGGGTGTCATACATTACCTGTTTAAGCCTCTTCAGCCCTTTGAAACGCTGTGCAAGGAAGATCGACGAACCGTGAGATATTGTGAGAATTTTCTTCATGGTCTTAGCTACAATGGTGGAATCTGGGATGTAAGCCAGTTGAATAGGATTTTGAATTTTCTTCTCTCCATATGTACTCATGTCTACGTCAGAGGTCACCAAAAATATGACTTACTAGTTAGAAAGTGTAAGAATGAGCTTGGGCTCAATCATGTGAAGGTAGTAAATTTGGAGCATACCATCAACGCCGTAAAGTTGAGAGATGTAACTAAGAAGGACCGTGAGACAAGTAAATATCCTATAGTCTGCGGCTATCACTATGAAGATTCTAATGAAGAATACGCAGAATACAAATGTGCTATAAAAAATTGCAATGATATTTATGATTGGTTACTCAATAAGATTTTACCTTAATAAATGAATGGAATATAACACGTATTTTTATTTCCAAAAATTATTTTATTATCAAGTGTATAGATCTTATGCATTTTAACATAACTTTAACTAACAATAATATCAAAGATATAACAGCAAAGCATAATAATATTAATAAGTTATTGAGTTCCCTCTGAAGGGAATTTGGTAGCTGTTGTCTACTAGTCGTTGCTGTTGCTTCGGCTTCCTGCTGACAATCATAATTTGCTGTTAATCCATCAAAATCCTCCACAGTGCCATTGTAAAAGAAAATTTTAAGTTTGTAGCGTAATATGGTTCCATTTTTCGGAAATTTTGCAAAATATGCTGGTAGTAGTCCATCATTTAGCAATGTCCGCCTTATTAGGGAATAATCAGATCTATTTGAGCAGTTCAGAGAAAAGCACACTGCTACATTATCCACCGCCTGTGGTATATTTGTGTATAGAATGTTTTGTGATATAAAAGTCAATATCACAAAACCAGTAGTAATAGTAGCTTTCACTAATATCATTATTGAAAATGATGTATACGTCTTTATTCTTCAGTTAACAATTTTATAATGCAACACCTTTACACCCTGTTTTGTATTCACCCAGAAATGGCTGAGTAGAAAGAGCGCCGAGTTAATCACAAAGGTAAGTATATTCCCCATTACAGGTCCCCGGTTCGATCCCATTTCTCTGCTAACATTTCTGGGCAAATTTTTTTTCATATTTAATTTATCTGTGGTGGGAGAGTCAACCGCATTCGTGGTAGTGGTAGTGAAAAACATACATTTCAACGCAAACACGTATCCCCGCAGTATCTCTTGAAGTGAGTAAGATGTCTTACAGTGACCTTATGTCAAACAACCATCGCTGTAATTTTACTAACAGAAAAACTACCACGAGAATTACACCCAACTACTTAGTAGCCCACTACAAATTCGAAAATTTTCTGGAAATAGTATTTACTGATGAAAAAGTAGTCCTGCGTTCAAATAATCATGAAGCTGTTCTTCAAGATGAGTGCCATCAACCGAATCCCTTTCCAAAAGACAAAATATCTTCTGTCACTTTTACATCACGAGGGTTCGAACGATTTCTAAATTTTATCAGTGAATACAGAGACGACAACAACGTACTGGTTTCCGAAGATTACGACAACAATTTACGGGTCACCATATGGGCAGAGGATGGGGAAAACCACTTATTTATTGAAAAAAATAAAAGCAATAATTATGAAATTATAATTCCTCTTAATGTAGTTGCTCGATTAGATTTAAAAAAATTGTATAATATTTTTTATAATTTTAATAAAACATATTCTTTGTAATACTCTCGTTTATTTCTTCCCTCTAACAATCCACCTGAAATTGCAAAAATCAAATGGCTTGCCGGAATTCGACTGGTTGACCTTCACCAGCACATCGATGATGAGAGCCATGACTTGTGAATATTTTACAAGTATATACTCGCAAAATCAAGACTAATAAGAGGCTCTTGTAGGTTAATTCACTGTATGAAAACCAGATATTCCTCTCTCTGGTAATATCATCACATACCGTCTTCGCGATAACCAACCGTGACGTCAACCTTTTACAAGCCATTACTTGCAAAAATCGTGAATCCAGCCGGCCGACCTTGACGGGGAACCAATGCTGATGACCCGTGTTTACCGAAGACCAAGTGTGCAGATATCGCGTATATTATGGCGGATGCGCTGATGCCACTCTTTAACTAAATAATAATAATTATCTCAACAATTACACGTGTATTTTTAATTACACATACATTACCAAACAATATACACATTATTCATACATACACATGCAATAAATAACGCGCCCGAGGCGATTCCACCGCGTACCAGCTCGATTTCAAAAAATGATTTTAGCCCCATAAGAAAAGTGAGCCAGTATTCTCCTGTGCATACTACTAATATCTTTAAAAACTAAAATATTAATAATAATTTTATTTAAAAAATTCTGAAACCAAATTGGGGTACATAGCTCAATTTGTTAAATTCCCCACTATCGTTAGTAAGCAAGAGCAACTCGCAATACTTTGTAATTTGCAGATTGTCAATTAAAATCAGGTTGATCCTGCAATTGACCTATTTTTTTCTTGAAACAAATATTACATACTGTTGAGAGCCTTTTATAATTCAGGCGTTTTGTATTTTTACGGCTAACATTTAATAAAGTTTAATTAAGAATAGAAAAAGTTGAAAAACTATAGATATCGGGAGATTTACTTTAAATGGTCAGATCTGGCAACACTGCTACAAACACTAAACATCAGTTCTCCCCTTCCTATAGTAACCGGAAATCAGTGCACTCTGATTTTGAACTTTTGGCTACATATTCGCCAAATATGAGTCTTTGTGACATTTTCTGTTGTCAAAAATAAAAATTATAAAAAACAACGACCATTTTCAGAATTAAAAGATAGCGCGCTAGTAGAACATCGTGTCTACATCGCCTCTGATAATATTTGTAAAATTTAACAGAATAGTTTGTTTTAATTGTAACTTACGTTGGTATAAAGTGAGATTGGGTATCGGTGCTCAGGAATTTAGTTTTTGTGCACTAAGTCTGCTCGTTTAACTTCAGTCGCCATAATGGGTTTGTCAACAGCGGATTTGCGGGAAATCAAAACGGTTATTACCAGTGTTTTCAACAACAAATTATGAAATAGCTGAAAAAGTAGCAAGTGTGGTCGAAAGAAAGTTTGATCTAAACCAGCATACAAAGTTAATAAACAATCTAATTGGCTTAAATTTATTTAACAAGGTCATAATGATTGACATTAAAAAGGAAGCTATAAAAAAATGTCAAAACAACCCAGTGAGAAGCCGCCCGCAGTCCTGGTGCATTTTCTTACGGATGCGGTCAGAGTGTTGGTGCTAAAAAACCGTAAACAATTGAAAAATTCCGGTATTTAAATCGCTGAAAAGTTAACCAAAGTGCGACTTTCGTGAAATATAGTGATCTGATGCATCGTATAAGTGAAGAATCTGACATTGAAAAAGTGAAAAAATACTACTGCATTTTTCAGTATAATGTAGTTCTAGTTATTACAATCTACATTCTTATCAACCAACAGGATGTTATTGTCATTTGTTCCTACCTTGCCTTTCTGCGATTCTTAAAGTTACTTTAAAATTTAAAAAGGAGCAGTATAGATGAGATTTTTAGCAAATAAGTCACTATAAACATGTTGTATTTCTGTTTATTGTTTTTTTCTTCATTAAATTGTATAATACGTACCTACCTAATTCTTAATATTTAAGCACTAGTTGTATCTGCCTATCTAATACTTAAATAATATTAAAATGAAAATTGAAAATCTTAATGTTAGCTCTAAATTCACTGATTTTAATGAAGTAAAAAACTTAATTTGTTACAAAGATGATGAAATTATGTTACTCCCTGACACATGACTTTAATAATCAATTTGCTTAATTCAGAAAAATAAAAACTGCTTTGTTTAAAAACTATAACCTTGTGATACTAATCAAAGAACTTACGCAGGTAACTGGGACAGAGTGAACCCTAATGGCTGTATATTTTTGTAACAGATTGTTGGTGAGGGATTCTGGGGTACCTAATTTCAGCATAGGGTATTTCAGATCGTAGTATAATACACTGTAATGTCAATTTAGTTCAAACGCCTATGTTGTCGAAGATTACCGTTTAAAAATTTTAATTTATCCAATTTATCAAATACACTTTAAACACAGTCTGCCTTAGAATAACATTGTGCATAAAACGCATATTGATAACAATATTAAAATATTCAACGACTGTATTCTATCATTATTCGATGAACTAGCTCCATTGCCAGAATCGCGAATTACTAAACCTAAGGCTATGTCCTACGTAAACGCGATTTGCGCGGTGCGAGCGGTGCGTTGCGTCAAACTGATAGCCGCAAACTATCAAACACATGAAAAGAATTAATTTCTTTCGCGATTTTAGCGTTTGGTTTATCGCATCGTTCAGTTGGTTTGTTTTAGCCTTTAGCTGAAGTTTATAATTATCACATTGACGTATCACACCGCCCGCACCACGCATATCGCGTTTACGTGTAACACAGCCTAAAGCTCTATGATTGAGGGCTGATATTAAAGTTTTTCTGAAACAACGGGAGATTGCCTTAAAAGCTGTAAACGCATTAAGCTAAATGAAGATTGGGTTAGTAATAAATTTTTAATAAACTTTATGTTATTATTTATTAGACCAGAGATTATACAGCAACGAATTTTGTTCCGCCGTAAGATTCAATTCTCTTCCGAACAATTTAACCTTTTCATAGTCCTAACATATTTAAATTTACATATGAAAAGTACTTATTAAGTTTGCAACATAACAGCTAGTTAATTTGGGTCTTTTGGGTTTTTTTTTCTATTTTTCGATGTATATATATTGCTGGGAGAATAACAACTTTGTTCAGTAATAGGGTTTACGTTTTGCACTCGCCTTGCATAATTCTATTTTTTTAATCGAGGAAGTTCTCAATTCGATTGTATTTCTTTTGATAGTTACCTCAGTACTTCGGCAACTATCAACAGATTTCGATAATTCTTTTTCATTTGATAGAATATACTTCCAGATTGTACCCATATTTTTTACTTTTTTTTTCAAAAATGTAGTATGAATGCGCTGGTATTAAAACATTTTAGTAATTCTTATTCGAAATCTACGATGAAATTAATTGAAAATAGATTGGAAATTCATCAAAATATTTCCAGATGATTATTTTCAATTTGTGGGTACACTTAAGTTAGAATAGTAAAAATTTTCTTATTAATAATATTAGAAAATAATAATTTAGTCTCCAAAAAAAATTGCATAGTTTTGAAACCTAAATTAATAGTGAAAGATTTACCATTTCTTTAGGCAATATCGAAAGTGGTTATTAATTATTATTAACTAACGTTAATTAACATTTTCAAAGAAAAAAAGTTGCCGATTTTAAGATAGGTAAAAGCTTACTAGTCACATGTTAATTTGAGGAACATATCAAGGGGAATTATACAAATTTATCGTTATCCATTATACAGGATAGCTAACAAATCGTTAAAATATAGGGCGTTTTAGAATTATAATTGTACAGGATGGTTAAAATACGTTAGAAACTAAATGTTTTGTTGGGTGGCATATAAGAAGTTGCATATACGAAGGAGTAAGCATATAGAGTGGAGTGGAGAGAAATTGTAGTTATACAAGTTTGTTAGAAAAAAGCTAGAAAAAAAATTATATCGTGAAACTCACAACCAGTTGATTACATATTATAGTTGAAAGATAGGATGGAGTTGAACATATGTTATACAAGTTGTTTGATAAAATGGTAAAAGAATTTTATACCTATAGGGTAGCCCCTTAGCAGTTACAAATAAAGAATGGTAGGGTAGAGTGGAATTATAGGGTGGTTTAAATAATGTTGAATTGGAGGGCTATTGGCAGATGCATATACAGGGTGGTGACGTATATGCTGGAATATAATTATAGTCATGCAGCTTGATTTAAAAAATGTTACAACAAAAGTGCTAAATCTGTAGCCCATAGGCAGTTGCATATATAGGATGGTTGCCATATAGGCTGGAGAAGAATTGTAGTTATACAGGGTGATTAAAAACATTTTAGAAAAAGAAATCTGTTTTGGGTACCCTACAAGGTGTTGCATGTATACTATGGGTTGAAATATAGGGCGGAATAGAAATAAATTTATAGTAGGTGGTTAAAAAAATCCAAACAAAAAGTGTTTGTAGTGTGGTCCACAGTCAGTTGCATATACAGAATGGTTGGAAGATAAACTGTTATTGTTATAAAGGATGGTTGGAATATAAAGTGTTATAGTTATATAGGGTGGTTCACAAAATTCGGTCCATAAGCATATAGAAAGAGGTTGAAGTATATTATGAAGTGAAATTATTATAAAGAGTGTCTAAATAAATGTTAGAGAATTGATATTAAACTGATTTATTTAGTCTCAGGATAAATTTATGTACTTGGCATATTTACATATACCAAAGTATTAACATATTAATATTTAAAAATATATATTCTTCCGGTTTTCATAGAATGATATGCGTGATCCGGAACCTATAATAATATCGTCACATGAGTTACATACCCAGTTCTTGCAGTCAAGACAAGGCGATAAGCGGACACCTGCAGCCAAGTCAGCATCTCCGCAAATCGACGACGAGCTTATTCAATTTAATTAAACTTCTGTTAGAACTTTCAAGTAGGATAGTCGCTTTGCGAGTGAATTTGCGAGTGAAGTTCCGTTACCAACAAATTCATATATTAATATTTAAAAATATATAATCTTCCAGTTTTCATAGAATGATATGCGTGATCCGGAACCTATAATAAAATCGTCACATGAGTTACATATCCAGATCTTGCAATCAAGACAAAGCGATAAGCGGACACCTGCAGCCAAGTCAGCATCTTCGGAAATCGACGACGAGCTTATTCATTTTAATTAGACTTCTGTTAGAACTTTCAAGCAGGATAGTCGCTTTTTGTATTTTCGAAATAAATTGTTTTTTTAAAAATTGTTTTTCTTGGAAACAAAGCATAAATGGCGCAGTCAGTAGGATGTACGTGGTTTTCGGAAAATTGTTGACTGTTTCTCAGTAAATTTCGGTAAAAAATTTGATATTTCAATATCTTAAACGTACATCAAACAGTCACGTAAACGTTGCCAGTACCGCGCCCAAATGAACATTGGACCCTAGGCGAGAGTATAAACCGTAAAACGTGCAAAAACACTTATTTTGGATAAACGTGCAGAAAAACTACAGAATTTTGGTCACTGCTACTACAAACAGCATCTAGAACACACAGAAGTCGGAGGATTAGGTCAGGAAAATCTTCGAAATAAGTGCTCCTCCTTTTCTTGCCTCTTCCAATAGCCACGGCATATGGAACGTGGAAAAGATATATAGGCGTTGTGTTAAACTCTTTAAAGAAGGTAAATCAAAACTAGTTTTTATATTATACTTTGACGGTGTTATAGGAATATTTGACTTCATAAAACTAAAACTAAACATGGACTTAACAAACAAAAAATTAACTAATACAGTAGGGCCTCGGTAATCCGGACTCCCGCTTGTTCGGTGATCGCTGTAATCCGACCGGGCAATGGGATGTCATGAGCCAATACGCCGTCAGTCTTTTGTTTATCGCTTTTCGTGTAATACGTAGTGTCAATTAAGGATGGTCGCTAACATCATGGCGCCGCCACGTAAACATTCGACATTGACAATAAAAGACAAATTGCGGATTATAGAAATGTTAGATAAGGGTGACAGCTACCCTGTCATTGCTCGGAAGTTTGGTATAGGCAGGTCAACTGTAGGCGACATAAAGAAAAACAAAGACAAACTCTTGAAGTTTGTTAGCCTAACAGAACGTGGCCCCGGTGTACGAAAAACACTGAAGGAATCGGAAAATCCTGTTTTAGAAGATGCTTTGTTTACGTGGTTTTTGCAACAAATGCGATTGCATGTTCCTGTAGGTGGTGATATGATTTGTAAGAAAGCTCGAATTTTTCATCGCCAGATTACAAACTCCAATATCGGATTTAATGCAAGCCGGGGATGGTTAGACAAATTTAAAAAACGCCACGGAATAAGACGTTTAAAAATGGCCGGTGAAAAACTGTCAAATGATAAGCCGCTATCGGACCATTGCTACTAGAGTTACAGAAAGTTATTAGAGAAAAAAAATTAACAGCGGCGATTATTGCCAGATCATACATTAGCCTCTGGCAATGAGCAGTCGGCTTCCGGAAGGAAAATGATGAAGATGAGAGTGACATTCATGCCTTGTGCAAATGCGGCTGGAACTCATAAGCTTCAATTGCTTGTTGTCGGTAAATCAAAAAACCCACGGGCATTTAAATCAACACGTCTTCCTGTTTGTTATCGTGCACAAAAAAATGCTTGGGTTACGAAAGACTTGTTTCTTGAGTGGTTTAAAACGGAATTCGTTCCCGCGGTCCGCCGCCATCTTTTGTCTGTTAATTTGCCTCCTTAGGCACTGTTATTGTTGGATAATTTTCCTGGGCATCCATCAGCAGATGAACTTGTCTCTGAAGACGGCCACATTTTTGCAATGTTCCTGCCACCTAACACCACGGCGTGTATACAACCAATGGATCAGAACGTTATACAAAATGTGAAGTTAAATTACCTCAAATCACTTTTGGTTAACTGTCTTGCATTATGTTCTGAAAACCTCATGGACTCATTAAAATCGATAACTTTAAAGGACATTTTTTGGCTAATTGCTGGGCCAATGTTGAGACATCGCTAATTAACAAATCATGGAAGAATTTGCACCCTGAATTTCTCACTGATAATGACAGACCAGAAGATGATGTTCCCAGTTTAGCCCAGCTTTTTAACAGGTTGAGGGGACCCAATGATCCTCAAATAAGTGAGGCAGAAGCTCAAGAATGCGGCTATGTGTGAGGACGATGAGCAAGATGAGGACAATAGCGTTGACATTCTAAAAATCACAAAAGTTGGTAATTCAGAGGCAGTAAGAGCTTTAAACACTGCTTTAAAATGGGCTGAAGATAACGAATTTGATAGCCACGAAGTTATGTTTCTCCGTCGACTTAGAGACCGGGCTTTGGAAATGAAGTGCGAAAATTATAAACAGAAGAGTATTACAGACTTTTACAAGAAGAATTAACTAATGTTTTATTTTAACTTACTGATTTCCTTACATACATAGTTGTAATTTTGAACATGTACATTTTGTCTTTATGCTATACATAATTTAAAAATTGATTAAAGAAACTAAGGTTAAACATGTGTTTTATTAACATTTAATGTGGCATACTATAATCCGGACGCCTCGATAATCCGGAAAGGATCTTGTTTTTGCCTCTCCGGATTACCGAGGCCCTACTGTAGTTGTGTTGAGATTTCATTTCAATATAAGCAACCTCCCAGTTACTGCTGAAACAAAAACGGCAAAGCAAAAAATCGAGCAACCAAAAGAGGCTGATTTATATCCCTTAGAAACAGCCTCTGCGGAAAACAACCTAGGAGACATCGATGAAGTCATTCAACAAGCCCTTGAACTTCCGGTTTTATATCCAACAACTGTAAGTGAAATCTTAGGACCAGAAATGACTAGACACCAAAATCGCTATCGAAGAAGGTTCAGGACCCGCTGTCAAAAATACAGCACCAGACCAACAAGAAAACATAGAAAAAGAAGACTTGGAAACAGTTCACACTTGCAATCCAAAATCCAATATTAGAAATTCCGATAACCGATATATCGATAAATACGTATAAAAATCAACTCATTATTACAGTAGGCGGCGTTACGCAAACTAGAGTGAAAAAATCTTTGAAAATGCCAGAAGGTACATAACTTTATCAAAAACAAACGTAAAAGATTTCTTAAACCCGAAATCAACAAATGCTATATTTTTCAAAAATTCAGATCTTCCCCCAGTATTTGCTTCTATTGTTCAATCATTCAAAAATAATTCTTTCAGACTTATTCAGTGCAATAAATTCTTGACAGACATTGAAACTTCAGATGAACAACGTGAAAAACTTTAATATTACCATATTTTTAAAACCTGCGATGGAGGAATGGACGAAATGAAGCAATCCATAACAATTGCGAAACAAGTACGATCGAAACCCTCCAATAATCAAATTTAACTTAACGCCTACCACTTCTAAACCATTTGAACACATTCATATCGATACGTTTAAAATCTGGAACGAAAATTATCTGACTATAAGAGATACATTTTCTCGGTACGGACAAGCCTATTTCTTAAAAACTCTCACGGGAACTTCAGTAGTAGACGATTTTTATTAATTTTTGTCAGCCATCATGGTCTGCTCCAAAAAATAATCACGGATTGTGGTACCAAATTCAAAAATTTCGGTTTAGAAATTTTTTGTAAATTGCATAGAATCGAATTACTACTCCCAAAATGAGACAAGCTGTCTTAGGATATAACAGTCCCATCTACAATGTAACTAAATTCACCCCATTTGAAGTAATCAAAGGTCATGTAAACAACACAAACCCTTTTGACCTTACTGACAATCGCTTAGTTTTCCATTATGTACAAAATCACAAAGAAACAACAAAAAAACTGTATAACAATATTGAACGCGCAGGTTAAAGAACAAAAAATCGCAAAGCGCAATGAAAATAGAAACGAACCCCCCAACTTTGACAAAGAAAAATCGGTCTATATACGAACCAAATTTACAGATAAAAAATTACCTAAATTTAAGAAGGCTAAACTTCTTAAAGAAACAGACAAGAAAGTGACTACAGAAGGTGGAATTTATCATAAAATCATTTGCAAAAAAACTTAAGGTTCAAAGAACATTTCTTTGTAGGTACAACAAGATGAAAATATCCATATTCCTCACGATCCTGTCCCTTCTTCATGTGCCACAAACAACGACTCTGGAAGACATACAAATGTCCAGAATTGAAAATTCCATCTTACCTATTATGTTAGGAAACTCCAAACTTATCCATAATAAACATACATTCTTACACTATTTAGATTTAGGAAGCATTATACTCTCGTGGCTTCGATGAGTGCGGACTGGTTGAGTTTAGTATCTATAAATAAAGCTAAATACTGAATAACATCGAGCACCAATAAATATATAGTTGTGTAGTGTATTTGTGTAGTAATGTGCAATGATGAAAAACATAATTTGTGCACCCATAGTTCGTTTTCACCACGAAAAACTTTGATGAAAACCTAACCTTCGAACAATTAATTTTAGTCGGGGAATAGCGCATTCGTGTTAGTCACTAACTAGTGTACCAGAAATGCCGATAAACCAAAGTTAGAGTGTGTGAATTCCTGTGGGATAAGTTAGAACGGTTCAAACAACATTTAACCTTCAACCTATACACCTTGGACACACTGAAAACAGGAAAAGCAATATTCTAATCAATAAAAGGTAACGATCACTTTAATTTCATCAGACTAATAAACACATAAATATTGGCATGATAAAAACTAAACTGAGAAAAAATATATATACATAGATTTCATCCATCAATACCATCTAACAACAACATCTGTAGACCAATCTTATTCCACTGGTCATATTCTATTTCCATATGTTACCAGACAACAGACTCTCGGTCATATAAGATTGGCCGAGTTGTCAGGAGCAACCCGCGCGAAAACTACTACAGGGCAGAATCGTCTTAAGTAGAATTAGCTATTTTGAAATATTTAAATTGTATGAGAATATACTTATTTATATTTTTGTAAGGTCCGACCGCACATTCGGCTTCGGTCAAAAATTGCTCGAAGGTTTGGCCGAAACGGAAGGTTCCCATTTGTCGCAAAACATAGAGGAATATAGAGGAGCACACGAGAGGTAAGGGGTCGTTAGCGGGCGGATTGTTTCAGTCATCCACGTGTGTTAGCCGGTAAGCAAGCTCAGTGAAGCAAAAAAAACGTGTTTTGATATATTGTGTTAAAATTAAGAAGAGGGAAAGAAATTGGAGATATGATAAAAAAATAAAAAAGCAGCTCACATCATCAACAAAATGGGTTATAATTTAGATAAATATACATAGGTAAAGTTTGTTTGCAAAAAATCAATTATCTGTTGGGGTAAGTGGAGAATTGTTTTTTAAGAAATATACTACTTCTCGAGAATTTATAAATAAGATTTCTTTCTTTAAATGAAAATTATATGATTCGAAATTTCGTAAATTTGATTTATCGGGTGGGGGAAATGAGATTCGTATTTGTAAAGTAATTCCATATCTATAAAACAGAAAGTGATATGGGCAGGGGCGCACCTAGTTTTTGGTTTAGGAAGGGGTATATATGAACAAAAAACTGTCCTAGACAGGGGCAAATCAGAAAAAAGTTGTTCTATAAGTGGGACATATCAGAAATTTGTTTGGTCTATAGCAGTGATTCCCAAAGTAGTCTATATCGACCCCTAGGGGTCTATGACAAACTGCAAGGGGTCTACGTCAGCGAAAAAACATTTGGGGGTCCATGAAATGAAAATTGGGGTCCCCGATAGTGGATCTCAACACATACACTGATAGTACCTATTTACTTACATCATACTATCTTATAATATCAAGACATATACATTATTTATAAAAGTACCTATGAAGTAAAAAAATTATTATAATTGTGTAAGTTGTAGGATGTTGATATTCGCTTTGTGGTCGCAATACATTTTGAACTTGTAAAAACCTGAGAGTCGCAGTCGGCAGTCGTAGTCGCAGTCTCAGAGCTTCGCTACCTTGCACTGACTTGTTCAATTCGTCACTCCATAAATACGAATGTGGGACAAAAAAACGTTTATTCGTTTCCTGTATCTTGAAAAGGAAAGTGCTGAGAAAATATTTTAAAAAATATAAACAGATAGTATATCACACAAATTATAGTGAGTCAGTGTTATTTTGTTTGAGAGTGCTGAAAAGTAAGTACATTATTTTTTATTAAATTTTAGTTTTGTACTCGTAGTTAGCAAAGATAGATAAATTACGCCAATCATGAATTTAGTTATTAGTAGTTTAATATTCAATCATGCAAAATTACACGAGTACTCCTCAATAGTTTCTTTTTAAAAGTTTTAGCAATCGGTATTATAATTACAGTGCAATCTCCGTAATTCGAGCTAATTGTTGCAAGAAGATGTTCGGATTATGGAATGTTTTCGGAAAAATCTAATTTTTTTTTAATATACAGCTGCTGGGTTTTCTGTCTTATTTAAATTATTTAATTTTGCCCACAGATGACTGATGCCATGTCCGAATCTAAAAAGAAATGTAGACAGTAGTGTTGATTATTTGAAAATTGGCTTCATTCCATCATTGCCGGACAAACAATTGCCTATGTGCCTTTTATGCAACAAAGTTTTGGGCAATGACGCTATGATGCCACCCTGATAAAACAGAGAAAGATTTGAAATACTTTCAAACACTCAAAGATAAACTTCAGAAGAGACCTACACTGGACAGAATGTTCGCTTCGACGTCAGAAAGAAATGATGATGGTTTGCGGGCGTCTTACAATATCTCGTTACTTATAGCAAAATCCGGAAAACCGCATACTATCGGAGAGCCGTTGAAGAGGTTTTAAAAACTGTTTTACACAAATCTGCATCTGATATCATTAAAAGAATTCCCTTAAGCAATAATACTGTTGAAAGACGTGTTGATGAAATGAGTTCTGATATTGAAAGCTTCTTATGTAATTATTTGCAAACAACCTATTTCTCTATACACCTGGACGAGTCAACTTTACCTGATAATGCAGCATTATTATTGGCATATGTTTCGTTTTATTATGAATCAAGAAATCTACGAACAACTGCTCTTCGCAAGAACATTGATAACCGACACTAAAGGTGAATCAATATTTCATGTTTTGAAGGATTACTTCATTGAAAAAGCAATTCCTTTATCAAATATAATATCAGTAGCTACAGATGGAGCACCTGCCATGGTTGGACGTTATCGTGGATTTATAAGCTATTTTAAACAAAATGTGTCAGGGGTGTTAGCAATACATTGCGTCATCCATCGACAACACTTAGTTGCTAAAAACTTGAGTGTTAGATTGCATGAATCACTTCATTTAGTCATTGATGCAGTAAACCGAATCAGAAGCAACGCGTTGAATACGCGGTTATTTGCACAGTTGTGTGAAGAAAATGACGAACACTTTCATCAATTACTCCTTCACACTGAAGTACGCTGGCTGTCGAAAGGCTTATGTTTGACAAGATTTTTTGCACTTTTTGAGACTATTTTGGAATTTCTGGATACTAAAGATAAAATTTTAAAAGAAAATTTAATGAAGAGGAAAACAGACATCGCCTATTTATCAGATTTCTTTACAAAATTTAATATGGTTAATTTGCAATTACAAGGCGACAGTTTAAATTTGATTAAAACAAAGTCCATCTTATCAGCATTTCTTGCCAGAGTTAAACTAATGAAGTAAAATATTGGACGGGGCGAATTTTCTCAGTTCCCCAATTTGTCACAAACAAACTGCCAGGAAGACGACGTTTCAACTTACGTTCAACATTTAAATGCCCTCTATTCAGATTTTGAATCTGGGTTTGAGGATATTTTGACTATGGTAATACCACCGTGGATAATTAATCCATATGGTGACAGAAGAAACGAATGTCATAATACAAGAGGAACTGACTGAACTAACTACAAACGAAGAACTTAAGGTTCAGTTTAAAAACGGATATCAGCAATTCTGGCTGCAAAACAACATACCCGTTACTTATCCCATATTATGGAATATAGCAAGGAAATTTTTAATTTCCTTTCCATCGGCATACCTAGTGGAAAGGAGGTTCAGCGCTGTTACCAATCTCCTAACGAAAAAAAGAAACAGACTGGACATCATTAGCCGAGGAGATTTAAGATTAACCCTTACAAAATTGACGCCAAATGTTGATAATTTATTATTAAAGCATCAGGTTCATCCTTCTGACTAAAAATATTTACTTATTGCTTCTGTTATTTTATTTATAGTTTATTTTATGTTACGTATATTTTACATAACAGATTCAAAATTTTATTTTGAGTAGTTTTAATTTAAATTCAATTAATAAATGTATAAATTAACATGTGTTTTTACTTCAAGTTTTTAACACTAAACTTCACTACAGTTAGAAATTTACAGGAAATCAATATCAGGTAAGTAGAGGGTCTACCCAACACGGAAAAACATGGCAAGGGGTCTACGACACAAAAAAGTTTGGGGAACTCTGGTCTATAGAGCAGAGCATGCCAGCAAATGTATAGGAAGTTTTAAAGGCTCACGACAGGTTTTTCTGGTCCGGGGGAACAGCTTCTCGGTACGCCCATGAATACAGGTTAAAAAATCATTCGTTATTTTGCGATAATTCATTTTTTTGCAACAACTTCAGTAATAAAGAATTTACTTAAGACATAATTAAAATTAAAAATCAATTGCATCTCACCGATGATCTAGCATATTATCATGCACAAATTAAAACCTTAGAAATAGGCCAATCTGTAATGGCAATCTATGTTTTCATAGAGCAAACTCTAGATGATTTCTTAAATTCAGCTGCATTTGCTAAACTAAAGGTATTACACAGCCCTAATAATTACCCTGAATGATTTGATGAAATCGATTCAGACAATCTCAGAATTTTGGCGAAGAATGAACTTCCAATTCCTATATATACTTCCACTGTTGCACAATATGTCAATATCATTCAATTACAAGCATTTCAAATAGATCAAAACATACATGTCCAAAAAATCTCCTTAGTTAACCCCGAAAATTATATTATTTATTGTTTATATCCTTTACCAATATTAGACAATCATTCTGGACTTCACCATTTAATTCCAATACTTCATGAGTCCAGTGCTAGAAATGATGATTCATTGCTTTATATAACTATGGAATCATTACAAAATTGTAAAGGAATCGATAGAAGAACAAAAATATGTTCAGACATTTTGCCTTATCCAATTGACTGAAGCTTTATGTGAAGCTCAGTTTTTCAAAGCAGCCTTCCAAAAACATTCCAAACAGTCGTAATCCAATAACTTTTCACGAACTATTGGTTAGTTTCTGTATCAGACCCATTAACTGTGACCGTGAAAATAATGCCAACAAACTTTATATTAAAACTTCAACCTCAGTGCAGTGCTAGCCTAGGCTCAACGCGAGTCCTAGCAAAAATATTGATTGATATCTATTACACTATTTCTTATAAAATTCATCCAGTAAACACAGTTCTGTAAAAATATGCGTTCAAATGCTCATTTTCCAAATGTGAAGTAAAATAATGAAGAGTTCAGTATAGCGGAAAATAAATTGACACAATATTCAGACCAACTACATGATTCAATAATCAACCATGCGTAACCTAAAGTTTATCATGGGTCACAATTTTTACAATCATTATTTTATATGTCTACTGCAAATGCCGAAGACGAGCCCTTATAGCCAATTCCACCAGCACTTTCACAAGGCCTATTTCAAATACCTACGCTTCAGGCGCTGTATCCCAAAATGACGCCAAAGCATCCGCCTGGAGGAACCAATTGAAGACGTCCAGATAAAAGATATGTCATGAAAAAATGTATGTGCACTATTTTGCAAAACTTAAATATCTTTTTTTATTTTATATTATTATTATATGACGATTAAGCGTCAACTTTTTTATATGAAAGGGAAGTGTTACGACTCATTAAAATAAAGCCTTTATTGTATTATGTTCAATATCAAGATTAAAGTAATGAATGTCAAAGCATCTATAAAATTCGATTATTTTCAAGGTAACCTCGTGAGAAAGAGGAAACTAAAAATAAAGATATATTCATTAAATTAACAACGGCAGCAGCCCTCTGCATGAATTTATCGTTTTGCTAACTTATATTTTTTCCAGACATTATAAATACATTTAAGCTTGGTCACTACTCGTTTCGAAATAGTCAGCCACCAAGTATATTTTATTTTCAGTATTCCAATGTTTAAAGTTTTCAGTTAAATAAAGAAAGTTTTTGTGAATTTTAATATTCGGCTATAACCTAACAGATAATTCTAAGCCCGGTGTAAAAAGTTTTTATTAGCTCTCAAAAACGACTGTTTTTTTTACAGAAGTATTTCAGAAAGAACTTCGCTGGACTAAAACTCACTGACAAAGAGATTGCAACACCCAAAGGAAGATGTTTAAATTTAATATTGTTTTGGTAAATTACACATGCGTTAGTTACAATTTTTTTATTAAAATTTTTAATAATGCGTTTATCCATCGCGGTTATCTATACACTTCCCAACACGTCTCAATTCTTTAAACTAAAGTAGCCAGTATTCGTAGATCAACTCTCAAACCTGAAAGCAATTAAGTATAATGCATTTTTCCCGCGATGGATTAGTTCCTTACAAAATATCTATGTCAAAAAAACTTCTTAAAGAAGCTGACAGACTAATCCGTCGTCTGGTCAAGACTGTCCTTCGTCTCCCCACTTCCACCACTAATTCTTTCTTATATGCGCCCAAACGAGGCGGAGGTTTTGGCATCTTCCCCTTCGTCTTAAAAGTTTAGAAATTTAGAAAAAATTATGTCTCACATTCCACCTATAGCCAAATCCTTCACCCAACACCACAATGGTAAAATCAAGTCCTTAACCAATCTTCACATAACCAGCGATATAACAAATAGCTTAATAAATGGTTTAGATAAATCCTGTCTGGGAATGATATCAAACAAGGGTACACAAGAGGTACACCTCTTCGAGTGATTCCAGTTGTTGGATAGCCAACCCTCCCCTACTTTTGTCAGGAAATAGATAAGTTAAAGCTACTCACCTTTGTGGTAACATATTACCGACAATGGACCTGTCTTATAAACCTAAAGAAGAACAAAACTGCCGCGGGGGTGTAAAAAACGCTAGGTCAATTGCCATGTTTTACAATGATGCTACATCACCCATGGCGTTCGAATAAAACGACATAACATCTTTAATATTGTCGCCAAAAAGAGTCGGTGGGAAAAGGAAGTCGAGCTAAGCATTAGAGCAGACTCTGGGATCCTTATTATCAACAAAGGCCTACAAACTGTCATTATTGAAGTAGGTGTTTTCTGGGAAGGTCCCCGTTCGTTCGCGGAAAGTTATAAATTGAAAAGGGAGTATTAGGAAGAAACTGACATCGCGAAGAAAATTATGGCAATCAAGAACTCCACTGACGTTAAAGTCTACCCAATTATAAAAAAAATTTCTTATTTGTCAACTCTGTCACGTTTAATTTAAAACTTTCTGTTCATTTCTCATCCACAATGTAAATTATATAAGGCGATCGGGTGCCAAACAACAACAAAGCGCGGTTAGGATATTTCTCTCACTTGTTTTGTATTTTATGTCTTTTCTACTTTTAACTGATATTTCTGTCATTTTACTTTATATTTTTACAAATATAATTTACATTTGGACAGTTATTTTAGAAAGTGGAGCATGTTATAATTAGGGCTATAGATTCTTTTATATTATAATTATACTGATTAGGCTTTTTCGACCTGTTCAGAGTGCGTATAAGAAGAGTGTTGCCAAGGTACAGGCTAAATGCTGATTGGTTCCGCCATTTTTGCACTAATTTCCGGTTTACTGTAGCAACGGGAGAATAGATGTTTAGTCTTTGTCGCTGTGTTGCCAGATCTGATAATTTATAGTAAATCTCACGATATCTGTATAATTTTATCATTTTGCTATTCTTACTTAAATTTTATTAAATTTAAGCCGTAAAAATATAAATCACGTAAATTATAAAATGTTGACAACAGTATTCAATAGTTATCAGAATATTGCAGCATCAACCTGAATTTAGTCGACAAATTGGATATTACAAAGTAGGTACATGAAATTATTTATTAGCAATTTTTTTAATTTGTAGCTAATTAATTTTAATTTTAGCTTTTAATATCAATGGCTGATCTCTTGAATGATATTTTTCGATAAGTCGAATGCGTAAAAGATATTGATTTTTTAGGAATTTTGTCTTCAAGAAATCTGGCAACCCTGTATGATTTTAAGAAATATGCACCGGACTCTACAGTTGAATAACACTCAGGGCGTTGTGTTGTCGATTTTAAAAAACTACTTTTATCCGGAAAACATGTATTTGAATTAGGTGACTTGTAGTGGGGTTGAAACAATAATTGCTTTAGAAAGAATATCAGATAAATACAAACTGTGCAACAAATGTTGCCTTATCGGCTGTTATACTACATCAGTAACACTGCATACATTTCCTTCTAATCCGCAAATGCAGAAAAAATGGATACTGAAGTGTGACAACCAAAAATAAATAAATTGCGTTTGGAGCTAACTTTTTTGTGTTACAGTACCTAAAACTGTATTAATAAATGTTTATTGCTTTTGATAGACTGGAATCAGCTGGAAGTAAATCAGAAACTCTAAGGGATACGTGCAATCTCAATAGACAGGTATTAGAAGGAAATGCTAATAGAAATTTGGGAGAAAGGAAGTTAATTTCTGACCATTCTAATGATTGTGAACCAATAGTGGAGAGACTCCTATTTAAAAGTTGAACTGAATGAACTCGACCCACAGGTAAAAGAAGACTTGGGATAGACAATAGTGCAAAGAAAACACAAGACACCATAAGACTAATTAATTGACTATGATAAAAAAGATGAAAATCTTACTTCATTTTCTGGTGTTAATTAACTTCTAAATAGCCTGGCTGAAACTGTTATTGAATGTGGAAAAAAAAAGAGGGGTAATTATAAATATCAAAACAGCAAAAGTGAGAGTTTCACTGTGCATTTGTAAACTTCACTTAAATTTGTCACTAAAGTGCTTGTCTGAGATTTTTCAGTTGTCTCGACAAAGTTATTCAAGGAATTTTGTTTACGTTACAATTACTTGCAACAATTTTAAAACATGTCAGATACTTGCTAACTCATGAAGAAATTTTGACTAGTACCTAAATGTTTTGAGAAAACACGTGTAGTTCTGCATTGTTCAGAGATGCCTGTAGAAAAACTGAAGTGCCTGATGTGACGATTACGATTGTACTCATATTATAAAGGATTGGAAACTGTGAAATTTATGGTTATTTAAGCTTGTGAACTAATTATATATTTAAGCAAAGTATATGTAGTAGGTGGTACAGCTTCTGATAAAACCATATTTAACTAATCTTTATTATTTATATAGTAAACTATTATCATCGATAAAGGATTTGATATTGAAACAGAGTGCCTTGAACATTATACTAAATTAATTGTGCACCATTTTTGTAAAAGAAAAAACAACTTAACTATGAAGCATCTAATGATTTACTAATCAAATTCTACATTGTACATAAATATCTTATGTTGTAGATTATAAGTTGTTTTGTATTTGAATTTAAATCGTTTATTATTCAAAAACAAACTGTTTTCTGTAAAGTTAATTGTAAAAATAAACATTGGTTACTTTTAGAATGTTGTAATTAAACATCGGTTATATTTTTTATTTTATCAAGATTAATAAATTAATGTTACTGTTGTTTTTTTTTCTCTGCACTGTTCTCAAGTACTTTTTTTGCCCTTGGCTCAAGTTCGTTCAGTTCATCTTCCAAATATAAGTTCTTGGTCTACTATTGGCTCACAATCATTATAATGGTCAGAAATTAACTCCGGGTCTAATAAGCTACTAACATCTTGTGACTCCACTGTTATTTTTTTTACTTCTAATACCTGTCCATTGATATTGCAAGTATTCTTTAGAAATTCTGATTTACTTACAACTGATGCCAGTCTATCAAAAGCAATAAATATTTATTAGTACAGTATTAGGTACTGTAACACAAAAAAGTTAACTTACTTATTTTTGATTGGAGTTCGTTTCAGTCTGATTGGACTAAATTTGTTTCTATAAGTTTTTACTTTCATAAATGGAACGGCGGTTTTTTTGATTTACCACCAGTTATAAACAACTATTAATTTGATAATGAATATAAATATCGATCAACTTACATGGTATATCATAATCTGACATAAATTATTTATTGCAAATTAAAAACGAACTCCGAAAGCAATTTATTTAATTTTGGTTATGTCAGGCTTCAATATCCATTTTTTCTTCATTTGAGGAATAGAAGGAAATGTATGCAGTGTTACTGAATCATCTCTTGATGTAGTTGTAGTCACTCAATTGAAATATGTTTTCCGGATATAAGTACTTTTTAAAGAAACCGTCTTGTGATGCCACACATCGCTTAACAGGTCGAATAGCATTGTCTTGTTAAATTTGATAGGTTTTGACACTTAGGTTAACGACACATAAGAAATACTTAGCTGTTCATAAAACTGTAAACTCTAACGCCGGCTAACAGAGTTGCTGAAATGTGTTTTATATCTTTGTAAAATATATACATTTATTGAATAAAGAATCTGATAAAGGAGTACATACGGCTCCACTGTTTCCGGTCTTGTTGCCTCGAGCAAAGCCTAAAGATAACCTACTGCCATGTGCAGTAGCACCCCATACAATAACGCCTACTGTTCAGTGTACAATTCGCTCAACATCAAATTGTGGTTCACATCTTTCTCTGTACGTCGTCTAACCCTTCTTTGATCCTCATGTCCCCCAAGCAGAATCGAGATTCATCAGAGAAGACGACCTGATGCCATTCCACATTACAGTGTTGCCGTTCTCTGCAATACTGTAGTGGTTGTTGTCGATGCTCAGTGGTCAGAGGTAGCACAAGATGGGGTTGATAATGCTGCAGTCCGAAAGACCTTATCCGGTAATAAACCGTTCAGACACTTACAAGATGGCCTTGTTCTCCTAATCACTCATAGCCAATTTTCGAGTTGTCGAAAATCGGTCTCTCAAGGCCATAAGTCTTAGACTTCATTTGTGCCCCTTCGACATCCGGTGCCCACTTAACTCTTCTCTCCGATTTTGGGTATTATTAATACCACGCTTGACAACATATAACAATAGTTGAATTTGTGTTCCTGCGGTTAGCATTTTCTTGAAATGAAAAATCCGCCTCCCGTAAACCAAGAATTCGACTGCTTTCAAATTCACTTAGCTGGCGATACATACTAGTCAAATTTTGAAGAGGATATTCCAGATTTAATACAAAGACCTAAAATTGGCATGATAACTTTAGACCTTCCTGCTGCTTTAGAAAAAGCAAACATTACTAGTAGAAATGCTAGTTTTATTCTTCCTGTTTTATTATTCCTGTAACGTAAGGGAGTGTTGAGTTAAATATTGCTAAGTTAACTTTCAGTTATAGACCAATTCATCGAAGCAAGACCAAAATCTGTGGATAATATTTGAGGAATACGCACTACTATGGGTTAAAAATGATAACTATCGAGAAAAATTGGCGTTGTTCAACAGACTAAAAGTCGTCAATGAGGCTGCAGAAGTGTCAATATTACAAGAATATAAGGTCTGATAACCAAAAATGAAGAGCAGTTTTAATATTTAACGCAAGTATTGAACAAAAATAGAAAAAATATCCAAAATCCCTTGTGCTAAAAAAGACTTGAACTATTATTATTTCATAATCATTTTAAGTTTACTTATTATAAGATAAAAAATTTCACTCTGTATTAAATTAATAAATAATTATTATTTTTAATTAGTAGTTTGAAAAAGGTAAAACATTCCTTCTAACTGATATTGAGACAGAATGATATTTTGGGCACCTTCTTATTATAAGATAAGCACTAGATCATCAGAACTACTTTTATAACAAAAAAATGGGATTTGAAAACCATAAAATACCTGTGTATCAATATTTATTAATTACTACAAATTAAAGAATTTTTATATTTATATTTTCCGAATAGGATCAATAATTTCACTGCAATATTAAAAAATATATGTATATAAGGACTTAATTATCACAAAATGTAAAATATATTTTTTTGTAGAGCATCTAATAATCTTTGAAAATATGTCACGTGCGAATTTTATACCATTACCCAGGTATAAAGATAAAAAATGTTTTCCTGTTGTATGTAGTGTAATGGGAAATATAAATTTGCGATTACGAGCTGAAATTTTTACAGCCTTCTTATTTTACCTCCATGCCAGTTTACAACCTGTTGGACCGTTCAAAAAAATTCCCAAATATTGCTTACCAAAAATATAAAAACATAAAGTATTAATTTTTGTTGCTCATGTAATTCAAGTTTGTCCAACCACTTTTATGAATTATCACAGTGATGGTTATAATTTTCTCACAATTTGAAATTGTGAGCAAAGAGCTAAAAATAAATTTGTAATGACTCCATGCAAGAGGAACAATGTCTTTTACTTATTGATGACATTTAATTTTCTCGAACAAATATCACAAAGTTCATTAAATCAACACTGCCAAAAATTATCGTCAAGTCAAGAAACTTCAGGCAACAAAAAGGCATGCGCATGTTTTTGTAACTGTGTGAGGAGAGATAACCCAAAAATATAACAAAAGCAATGATTTAATAATTGACTCACCTTTTGGTGTCGCTCAGGATTTGTTTGAAGGAATTTCGGTGTTCCTTTTGGGACGAAAGCACTTCTTCACGTGAATTAAACATAGTGATCATATGCACTAACTGACATTGGCCACTCTTAACAGTTATAACTATAAATACACAAGAAACTAAACACCTCATCATTTAAATATAAAATAAGTACATTGCAAATACTTAGAAGGACGGCAGTTACCCCATTGAGTCAATACATATACTCAATGAGTAACACTTAAAGCTATATCTTAATGGTTTTGTTATTTAATAAAGGTAGGCATGTTTATCCCATTCTCGGAAATATGACCTGTATTTCGTGAATTATTTGTCTTGCTTTTACAGTCATCCTTCCAGAATCCCTCATTAAACTTTTATTTCACTGACAGACCATATAATCTTTGTTCTTAAATCTTAAATAACACATTTAGGTTATAGTTCGAATGTACATTCGGTCCAGGTAGAATCTGCGTTTTAAATTTTAATCCAAAATTAGGTATAGTATCATTAACTAAAATATCACTACTGCCCCAACTATATATGTTTTAAACACTGTAAAGAAATCTAATGGAATTTCTTATGTTACATTTTATAAATAAACTAGTTTAAATAAAATTATGTTAAGTGAGAAGAAAAGATACTGTTTAATTGAAAAATATCCATCGTAAACAGTTTTTAACGAGAAAAAAACTAAACCTGTCCACAAATTTATAAGACAGGGGCGGTCTTCAGAATATTATAATGCATAATAAGGAAATTCGAAATAAGTCAAATTATTAAATTATCAAAGGAAAGATAAAATAAATCACTAAATAATAATCAGAATAACAAAACAAGGCGTTAGGAAAGGTCGGTTCAATTAAAATTAAGATATAAGTTTTTAATTTAATGAATTCACTGAAATTTTGTCCCTGGCGTATATACCGCCTATCTCGTCTTTTGTATTTCAGTACTCAAACATGAATTTATTGGCTTATTTATACATTCCCTAGTGAACTTTGTTGGCAGTTACGGTAACAATAAAATTTGAATTTTTAGTGATTTATAAGCAATCTAAAAAAATGGACATTTTTAGTTTGTTGGAAACTTTTTTTAATATATGTTCACCGATTATTCTAAAAAGGCTTAATCGATTTGAATAGTTTAAGCTATATTCTGTAAAAGAATTTACCGAAGGGGCATATACCATTTTCTATAATGTGAGAATTGCCGTTTTTCAGAATATTAAAAAAAAACTATTAAGATTGTTAATGATAGAATCTCCACTGATTTTTCTGGCCTAATTGATTGAGATAGAGAAACCAAGTCCCAAATGGTGGTCATAAAGAAGAAGGTACCCACCGTCCTCACCGAAGTACATAATGGGATTATCGGAAGTATGAATAGAACTCTGAATAAAATACGCCAAGGATTTTAATAGGTAAATTATTTCGAGGACGTCAGAGCTAGGTGTTAGAAATATGACGTCTGCGCAGCCACTAAGGGCCGAAGACCCGGACCAAGAGCAGAACGCAGCAAGACAATATGGGAGTCCAGTTTAAAAGAATTTTGCTTGCAATAAATTACTTTAGCAATCAAGAGGCAACCACGTTGGGAACGGTGTTGCTGGAACAGCTATTCAGTAGGTGTGGTGTCCCGTTGGGGTTACATTCAATCCAAGGGCGGAATTTTGAATCCAACGTATTGGAGAAGTTCTGTACGATGCTGGGAATCAAGGAAACGAGAACCACCCCTTGCATCCACAATCGGATGGAATGGTGGAAAGGTTCAACAAAACCTTGGAGCAACATCTATTCTTAGCAATAATCAGCTTGATTTGATGAGCATATTTCCCTATTCCTATTGACCTATTGCTGAGCCGTT
This sequence comes from Octodonta nipae, assembly GCA_034190945.1. NCBI lineage: Eukaryota > Metazoa > Arthropoda > Insecta > Coleoptera > Chrysomelidae > Octodonta > Octodonta nipae. Next base: position 171,188,283 of record CM067216.1, read on the forward strand.
CATATTAGCACTGGCTTGACCGCAGTCCGAGTATTATTTAGAACGGAGCTGAGAGTACTATGTGATTTGGTCTTCGGCACATCACAAAAACCGCCGTATAAAGTTAACGACCTAGCCCAGCGATCGGATAAAAACACGTTACGATTTGAAGGTAAATGGTGTCATGTTATAACAGAGAGATAAGGTTTGATTCTACAACCCTCAGAGGCGTAAAGGCAAGTCTCCAAAGCTCATACCCGGTTCTGATGGTCCATTCGAAGTGGTCAAGAGGATCAACGACTCCGTCTATCGCATTCGCCGGAATCCCAGAGCTAAAGTGAAGGTGGCTCATTTGAATCGATTTGAATATCTAACATTATATATAGGGGAGGCCCGGGCAAGAAGCCTAATGTGGGCAAGAAGGATAATCGATTTTTCTAAATAACTGCAATAGATGGCACTTTGAACCTGTCGGCCATGATTGCGGCATGTGTTCGGTGACGCCATGACAGTTTGACTAAAACAATACAGGTGCTCGTTTGTTTTTAAGACAAAAAAAAAGAATTTCTGCATTTTTGTTACGATTTTCGCAAAGGTATGTCTATCAATTTTTTTACTATGTGTGTTTTGTTTGTTTATAAGTTTTTTTTTGTTCAACAGCATATTTGTTTAAGTATAATTTGTAATAGTAGTTTTTTTCCTAAGCTTCAAATAACGTTTGAATTATTTTTGAATTCTAATAATGGCATCATGGGCAAAACAAATATGGGCAAAAGGAATAATTATCCGTTTTGCCCGGTAAAAGAATGTTCACTTATTTCGGATAACTTTTTCAGATGGTATTCAAATATAAAAGAAAAAGTGCAAGGGCATCGTGGTCAGAAGAATCGTTAGAGCGAGCTGTAAAATTGGTTAAAGAAGAAGGAACATCTATAAATTCTGCCGCAAAAAAGTTAGGGATTCCTTTTACTACTTTACATCGACACTTAAAATCAGGAAGTGTCTCGAAGAAATTGGGCAGATATATACATGTTTTCACACCAGAGCAAGAGGAAGATCTGTGTGCATACCTAAAAAAATTAGACAGTCTTTTCTTTGGATTGACTCGTTCAGAATTTTTAGGTCTGGTGTTTGAGTTTGCCACAAAAAATAATATTGCTCATCCATTTAAAAATGGCAAAGCTGGTGATGACTGGTTTGCGGGGTATAAGCGCCGACACCCAGAAATTGTCCTACGGGCACCCGAACCGACATCATTGGCAAGAACTCGAGGTTTCAACAGGCCCCAGGTGGAATTATTCTATAAAAATTTTTGGGACTTGGTAGAAAAACACAAATTTGATGCGACTACAATTTATAACATGGACGAAACAGGCGTTAAGAGCAGCACGAGTATACCGCCAAAGGTTTTATCGATAAAAGGTAAAAGGCAAGTTGGAGTAGTCAGCAGTGCCGAAAGGGGTCAACTTACCACTGTTATTTGCTGCTGTAATGCAGCTGGTACGTATGTTCCACCTTTTTTTCATATTTGCGCGAAAAAGAATGCAAGAGAGGCTATTGGATGGCGCTCCTCCGGGCTCGCAAGCTACAGTCAGTGACAACGGTTGGGTCAACGGAGAAGCCTTTTTAAACTGGCTTCAATTTTTCGCTGATACAGTTCGTCCAAATGAAAACACGAAGATACTACTATTGCTTGACAATCACGAGTCCCACAAATACTATCCAGCTTTGGAATTCGCGTCGAAAAATAATATTGTATTTTTATCTTTCGCGCCCCACACTACGGACCGAATGCAGCCACTGGATGTTGCCGTGTATGGACCGCTGAAAAAATATTTTGAGCAAGAGATAAATACATTTCAGAAATCGCACCCAGGGCGAATTGTGAACCAATACGACATGGCTAAACTGTACGGAGGAGCATATGTCAAAAGCGCTTCAGTCCAGAATGCAGTAAATGGATTTAAAAAACCAGGAATATGGCCGTACGATCCGAATGTTTTTGGAGATGAGGATTACGCTCCTTCAACAATGACTGATCGTCCCCTCAATGAAGCTCAAAGCTCTTTGGATGATACTCCATGCAACTTCGCATCATCTGCTGCACCCCACTGTCCCACGGACCTTTTATCAACACAATCTGATTACGAAAATTCACCAACATTGATGACGGATCTTTCTGCAAATGAGAACCCCGAACAATTTACAACACCTTTACCTGATCCAATCCTGGAACAAGGACCATTACAAGCTCCTGCAGCAAACCTTACACCATTGCAGATCAGACCCATACCAACAATGGCTGCTCCCAAAACAAATCGCAAACATAAGAGGCAAAAATCGGAGATATTAACATCCACTCCACTAAATATATAAAAGTAACCAATATATCTGAATTAGCAGGTTCCAGGAAAATTAAACAGAATAAGATAAAGAAGACTGAATTACCAGATCACAGCCAAACTAAAAGGACGAAGGCATCTTCCAAAGCTAAAAATAAAGCTGATTTTTTTTGTTTGGTGTGTGCCGAGAAATACACTGAACCGCTTGTTGAAGATTGGATCCAGTGTAGCCAGTGCCGAAATTGGGCACACGAAAATTGCACATCATACGCAGGTGTAGGAAGCTACTTCTGCGATGAATGCGAAGACTGAGTGTTTTATTTTTTAGTTATTCTTTTTGCCCTTATGGTATATCCGTTTTGCCCGGGCCAAACGGATGATAGACACTTTTTGGTTTTGCTAAATTTAAGAGCCATAATCGTTTAAGTAGTTTTTTTAATACTTCCAAAGATTATGAAACAAAGTACAAATTAAAAGTAAAAAAAGTTACATTGATTATGAACTTGTATTTTATTTTATCACTCTCCCTTAACATATGCGTTTTGCCCGGGCCTCCCCTACTCACTGAGGAAGAAATCAGTAGGAGATGTTTAAGTTTAATATTGTTTTGGTAAAACATAAATGCTACAGTAAAGATTAAATGATTAAAATTTGGTGTAAAGTTTGATGAACGTTTTTTCATGTAAACTTTTTATATCAATTAATATTGTAGTTATATTATTGCTTTGTTTGATGGGATCATGAATCAATGCCTATTTGAAGGAGGCCGAATTATTGGTTTACAGGGGGCTTGTTTTTCATTTCGAGAAATCGCTAACCGCACGAACAGAGATCCAATTACTATTATGATATGTTATCAAGCGTGGTTTGAGAATACTCAAAATCGGAGAAGAGTAGGCACCGGATGTCGAAGGGGCACAAATGAAGTTCAAGATCGATGTCTAAGACTTATGGCCTTTAGAGGCCGATTTTGGGCAAGTCCAAATTTGGCTGTTGAGTGGTTAGGAGAAGAAGGGCATCCTGTAAGTGTCTAAACGGTTTATCGCCGTACAAGGTGTGCTACCTCTGACCGCTGAGCATCGACGTCAACGACTAGAGTGGTGCAGAGAATGACAACATTTTAATGTGGAATGGTATCAGGTCGTCTTCTCTGACGAATCTCGATTCTGCTTGGGTGACAGGATGGCCAAAGAAGGGTTAGACGATGTCAAGGAGAACAGTAGTCGTTATGGTATGGGGTGCTATTGTACGTGGAACTAGGGCATACACATTCTTTATTCAGTCAAAAGTTTATAATTGACAAAGTAAATAAAAGATATTTCAACCATGTTATTGCCTGGCTGTGTGGCATTACAATGTTTCACCAGCAAGCTGGGAAAAGGGGTACCTTAACTAACCTATATACTAAATATTTTAAGTGTCAACTGTAAATAAAATATAAAGTTACGGACATATAATTTCGAAACATTAAATACAAACAAAACACTAGTATAAAACAAACAAAATCATTGAATAACCAGTTCATAAACAGTACAGTAAACAACTAAACCTATCATTAACACAATGTAAAGTAGAAGACAATTGAATTATCGTAAATAACAAAAATTTTTTTTTAACATGTAATTTGTCGCAGATAATTGAGATTGACCTAATTCGTAGAGAAATAAAAAAAAATTAATAGGTCAAAAATGTCAAAATCCATCGCCCCATTAGAGATCGGCCGCAAATCGACGTCGTGAGCGAGAGCAACTCAGTCGATTATCTTATAGGAATATCAGACATGCAAAGAAGGGACGGTTAACGGTTCAATAAGCGAAATGGATGTTAGTGAAACATTATTTGTTAATGCTATTGTATAAAAGAAGAATATACTGAATGATAAGGTTATAACAATTAAAATAGCAATAATAAAAGTTAAAACGAGTATAAATTAGAATAGTAATAAATAAGCAAAGGGAATAATTAAATGAAATCTAACACAAAGGGCAGGAATTAATTACCTCCATACCGCCCTACTAAAAAAGTTGTGACAAGCAATGGATCCTATTATGGTGCTGTTAATTAATTGTCTTCTTAGAGTGACGGTGTTAATATTAAGAGAGTCTAAAAGCGCGTCATTATTAGAACACCAAACACCTCGAGCACCGACAATTAAAGGAAGGACCTTAACTTCTGTGGTTAAAACTGTATTAAGAAATTGGGGGTCCTCATAATATTCTTTTTTCCTCCTGAAGCCGTCATATAAGGAACGGGGACCCTCCCAGTGAACGCCTACGTCTGCAATGATAGATTTTATTCCCTTAGTAAGGACAAGATCGGGAACTTTAAGAATCCCGTTCGGGCTTCTGATGTGCGGTTCAACCTCAACTTGCCAACCTTTTTTTGTTGCTTCTCTCTGAATTATTTTGTACAAGTTATTATGGCGGTCAATTCGCTTTTCATGCGTTATGTAACAATTTTGAAGTATGTGGCAGTTTGATTCATTTTTGTTACATCCTCCACGGCATTTCCTTGTAGCTGGGTCATTGAAAGGAAGGTCACAGGAGGGTAAAAGGTTTGCACGTAACTGCACTGCTCTGATATAGGTCTTCGCCGTCCAGGACGGAGGAGGGTCGGATAGCCAGTTGCTACAGATGGAGGTTGAGGCACATTGTTTGAGTCCGTTTCCGGACCAGGACGTGTCGAGATTTGATGTTAGATAGCTATTAACATTACTGGTAGAGGGAAATACATTAAATGAGGAGAGCCTGTCGATGTGCTGGTGTGTGATTAGTTTGGTTTGTTCGGGAAGATGAACGTCGATATTTTTCAATCTCTTAACAAGAATGCATGGTATTTTGAACAGAAATGGAAAAACACCAAGGCCTCCACCTCGCTTTGGTGCATGAATGAAAAAATTGGAAGTGGAAGAAGGAAGGTGAAGGACGTTTTTAATCGCCCGTCGAATTAGGCGATCTGTCTCTTTGAGCAGGGCTCTAGTGATATGTATGTTTTGTAATGCACTAATCCAACGCGGGATAAGGAAGGAAGTTATGAGGTAAAATTTTTGGGGGGGCTTCAGAGGTGCACGAAGAATATGGGATAACTGGGTTTGAAGAAGATTAATGGAGGGAAGTTCAACACCCGTGAGATTGTACCTGAGACCAAGGTATTTTAATGAGTCCATACCTACCTGTTGGATGGGTTGGCCACCTATAAAAAAAAGGCTCTTAGTCACGCTATAAATCTTTCTCTTAGACGGAACGACTCTGAGCGATAGTGCAAAGGATTTATCAGTATTTAAGGTAATCCCTGACCGGCCGAAGAATGAAGTAGTCATTTTCAAAAGGGCATTTGATTCGGGTGTGGAGCTGGCAAGAAGAATTCGATCATCTGCGTAACTAAGACAATTACGCGGAATGTACGCAACACTAGATGGAAAGTTGGAGCTTAAAAGATCTAATAGCTCGTCGAAGAAGATATTAAAGAGACAGGGCGACAAAGGGTCGCCCTGCTTGACCCCGTTGTTAAGATTAATAGATATTTCGGTTTTGGTTTCAGCCAGAATGGTAGTTTTAGCACCCTCAAGGGTTTTCATAATATAATTAATCAAGTTATTATGAACGTTAAGTCTTGTGAGGGATTCTTTGATTCTACACCTGGGGATAGAATCAAATGCCGCTTTAAGGTCAAGGGATATTACATCAAGAGGTTTAGCAAGAGCTCTTGCTTGTTTTATAACACCATTGAGGATGCTGTTATTAATGAGGGTTCCATCCCTTTGCATAAACCCCTGCTGGATACTGTTTAAAGGAAGTTTCTTGAACCGCCAGCTGAGGATTTTATTGAGTGTTCGCAAAAAAGATGGATCCTATAGTTACTGGCCTCCAGTTCGAAACAGAGTTGTGGTCTTTATTTGGTTTCGGAATTAGAACGGTTCTCGAGTGTTTGATGGATTCGGGGATATTTTGTAATAGGAGGATTGCATTTAATAGCAGCCATAAGCGTTCACGCGGTATTGCTTTCATGTCCTTTATACTGAAGTTATCTGGTCCTTTGGAGAGAGACTTGGTTTCTAGAATGGCCTTATTTAGTTCATCTATCGTTATAGGTTGGTATAAATTGTGGCCGATGTTGTTGATTTTAAGAGATGGAATGTAATCTCTCTGTTCGATGTTTTGAACTTCCTCAAAGATTTTACAGAAGTGAGATTTAATATCAACATTAATCAATCAACCTACCACTAGTCAGTGTCTAGTGGTAGGTTATCAATAATTTTATTGGCAAGACTCTTTCTGTTTCTTTTGTAGAGATTTTGACATAATTTATACTGTATGGCTCTATTGTATTTTTTTCTGTAGGGTCCATGAAGTTGCTTATGAGAATTATTGGTGTTAGGTGAGTTTTTATTACGTGTTTTTTTATTTAGAATAGTGGTGACCCATTTGTCAAACAGTTCATTTTTTTCGTCATCAGTTGCAGTAATGTCGCCAAGCCGAGCAGCCAGATGTTTATCGGCGGCAAGGTTCAATGTCGGGGCAGAATCTCTAAATGCTATCATAATAGGATCGGGAGGAACAGGAGGAGGGGGGAGAGCTGGTTCAATAGAGGATGTATTGTTAAGTTGGGGAGTATTGATTATGGATGGAGGGGAATTATCAGGATGAGTGGATGTATTTAACAACAGAGTGGAGGGGGAATTTCAATAGATAGTGGGTTATGAGGTTGTGGAGTGTTAATTCTTGGGGGAGATAAATTATAATGATGAATGGATGTGTGTGTGAGCGGGATAGATGGAGGAGTTAGAGGGTTGAGGTTAGGGATAGGGGAGAAGAGTGAGGAGGAGATAGCTAAAATGCTGGGATACTCTATCGTGATAAGAGAATTGGGATCTTGAGTTGGAGGGGGGGTGGATGGGGGTTGGGGAGAGGGGGGCGGTACTTGTGAAGTTGAGCCACCTGCTTCTTCGACATCGGCTTTGATAAGGACTAGGAGGTCCTGGTAAGACTTTCTCCTTCTTTTGTGCTTGATGGCCACTAAAGTTCTTTGCGGGAATAATTCAGCCAGGTGTTTGTTGGCCGCCCGTCCAGTGTATCGTAGTTCAGCTCGAACCAAGTCTAAGACTTCTTGAGCTGACCATCTGGGCGATTTCGATGCTTCTTCTTCCAATTCGCGATTATATTCAATAGGATGAGACTTAGATATATGCAATCTCATCCCAATGAAGGTTCCGAACCTTTCCCCGCATAGATTACAGGGGAATTTGCGTTCTTCGTCTGTAGTCTGTAATAGGCGACAGTACCTGCGCTTGTGATTGTTCAAGTATTTTTTGCAGGAATATGATTTACCACATAAGCAGATGAATTCTTCATTATTGTTTTCCATCGCAGAGTGTAGATTCTAATTTAAGTAGAGTGTAGAACAGGGGCATGAAAAACCAAAATAGAAGATTAAGCTTAAGTATGTATGAATTAGCAAAATGAGTTGACACTTAAAATGGGCATAAGGGGGAAAGAGAAAAGATAAAACAACCGGGACAAATCAAGAATTAATATATTTCTTTGATTTGATAGGTATTGATTTAGAAAAAGGCCGGCGTTATTTAGGCTCACAGCATGCGCTGGCAGATAGACATCAAGAGTGTCAGAAATGGTGGGACAGTTGGGGGGGGGGAGTGCTGGTGTCAATCAAATATTGAATATTTGGCTTAACTAAGTAAATATTATTATAACCGAACACAATTGGGACGACTTATGGTCTAATAAGATGTAAGTAAGAATCTCTGAGGGAGAATTTAGGAGTGCATGTGTATTCCAAATGATAAGGGCTAACAACGTTTAAAAGAGCGGAATGATCTCTCGTTGTACATAGATAAAGAAAAACATAAAGCAGTATTATTATATAATTATATAAAATATAGATATTAAAACGTAAGGCAATTTCAGTTGTGTTTATCCGAATGCTTATTAAATTTACCCAATGTTCTTTTAAAACCTATATATCTCTATAAAGCAAAAAGTACAGCAGTAATATGATGTAAGTACAGATATAAGCAATGTATACATTAATGTTAATTACATCTCTTACTTAATATTCAAATTGTTAAAGTCTCATATATCAAAATATCCAATGATAATTATAATAATAAGGAATTAATTATATATGTGTGCGTGCAATATCTCTTTTATTCAGGTATGAAAGCGAAAATATGAATACAAAAAAATAAGTTAATATTATTGGAGTAAAAATTAGAGATATTTTATTTCATTTATCATATCCGACAAGACTGTCGTCGAATGTTTAGTCTGATACTAAAAGAGAGAATAATTTTTTTTTTTTTTTTACCGTAAAAACATTAATTTTTAATCGTTAAAATATAGCCGGCTTGCCACTATGTCAGATTTAAACTGATTCACAATTTTCAGAAAGAGAAAGATTACACTACTCACTGCCCTTATGTTGAATCAATCCACGATTCATCAGTAGAGGTGTCTTCCATTATAGGATCGATGGATTCATTGTGTGCCTCCTAAGTCGTTAGAATCACAATTGTCGCTGTGGTTTCGGGCAGGTTAGTGCTGGGTAAAGATGGTTTCGCTGTTCTTTATTCGCAACGGTTCCGATATGTATGCGAAGATATATTTAATGTTCGTTGCTGTGGCGGTGGTTAAGTGGTTGTGAAAAACTATTATATAGGTGTTTAATGGTTTATAGATATGTATTGGCAACTGGTGACTTGTTATTTGAGGGTTTTTATCGTCTAACGTTCGAATTTGTATATTTTTGTTAGTACGGGAAAAATTTTAATTAATTTTACCTTGAAGTTAAGAAGCACGTTATTTTCCTCGTAAGGTGCCAGAGTTGATGGTACCGGGTTTGGGATGTGGTTACTTCTTATCTGTGCCCATGGCGTTACGTATATTTTTTGTTTAAAAAAAAAAAGATAGGTTTCTGCTGGAATAATGATCATAAAAATCAAGATTGCTTCCTAACACCCTCGCACTAATAACGTGGATTATATTTCTTCACCATGCTTTATTATTGTTTGAGTGTTTAAATGCATTTTTCACAGTTATTTTTGAACATCTATATTTGATAGTTATACGAGTGGATTGCTTGATATTTACTCTTTGTTCGAGGCTTCAGTAAGGAGTGTAGCCGTATGTACTCCCTTACCTTATTATTGGATCCCATATCTCAACAAGACAATGCTCCGACTCATGTTGCTCAAATTAGTTTAAAGTTTTTTGAAGAAACCCATATGAATCTGTTGCCATATCCGCCCAGAACCCCCGATCTTTCGTCCAGACAAGATGTTTGGGATATGATGGGTAGAGGGCTCGAAAATTTTGCTCAGCAGAGTGTATAGATAACCGCGGTGGACAAACACATTATTAATAAACTTAATTTAAAAAAATTAAACACCTTGGTATTTGTTACTTAAATTTTAATTATTTTATCGTTACTATAGCATCTATGTTTTAACAATACAATATTAAATTTAAATATTTCCTTCTGGGTGTTGCGACTTCTTAGTCAGTGAGTATATTTTAACAAACGCCATGGCCAGACATGGATATAAGCATGAAAACAAGACTTATTAGACAAAATCTAAATGAAATAATAACATGGACCTACTATCTCCAGTTAACATTAAAATTTTACTTGAAATAAAAAAAACTCCAGAAAATCAAGTTTAAGCCGGATCAGAAAATAAGTGAAGAAATAAATAAAATAAAAAATAATAGGTTATTGGAATAAAAAACTGTTTACACAGAAATTGACCTGTAGTTGTAGAGAACAAAAACAAGATGGAAGTGAGTTGCATCCATTAGATTTGGGGAAAGGTTTTCATTTATAAATAATTACTAATATAAAGAATATCACAAAGAAAGGAGCTAACAGAGTTGGAGTAACCTCCTCAAATTATTCAGAAGCAAACGAACTGTTATACTCATATAATGAAAATCTAATTAAAGAGGGATATAGAATATACATTCCCCAAAGACTCCTTACAATCAAAGAGATAATCCAAGACAAAGCACACTCAGTCACAGAAGAATATATCATTAATGAAAGCATCTCCACACAAAGAATTCTGGAAGCACGAAGACTAAACAGAAGAGTAACTGATGAAAAAGGGAACATTAAATACATACGTTCAATGACAGTCCTAATCACATTTGAGGGCAAAAAACGCCCTGGGAAATTTCCATATTTTACTACCCTACAAAAGACATATTTACCACCTATTAGCCAGTGTACGACCTGTTTGTTTTGGCCACAAAGAGAATCCGTGTAGAAGCAAACATATATATCAGAAATGCGGAGAAAATCACAACACACTAGTATGTGTAAAGGAGGCAAAATCAAATTTTCATTTTGCAATTTACATCAATAAATATAAAGCCATTGACAACGAAGTCAGAATAGACTTTGAAACGTTTGGTATTCCTGCAATATACGTAGTTTTATTTCTATTGTGGTGTTATTCCCCAAAGAAACACAAAAATAATCAAGAACATGCCACAAACAACGTTTAGAAGACAACATAATCATATTGAGAAAACCCAAAACGACATGGTTAATATGAAAGAGTATCTTCTAGCCCAACCAACAAGAACATCCATACCACATGGAATATTTTTCAGAAATTCCCCTAAAGCTCTAAAAGACAAAGATCCTCAAACGTCACCCTCTTCCTCATTACCCTCATTCCTCAGTAAACAATAGCTTACGTTCCGATCCTTCTGATAATTATTTTAGCCCAATTATGCAAATACAAGAGGTGATCAGGGAAAATTGTAAAAATAATACTGTCAATCACTATCAGAAACCTAAAAAATAATCACAGACCTTTAAGTACTGGTAAAGTTAAATAACCAGATAAAATTATATGTTTATCTATTTGTTTATATCCATTTAATTTTTATTTTAACAATATAAAATATAGAGCATTTACATTCTTACTTTCTTCACTTCAAAAGTAGAGTCTTTAACAAAAAATACTCGAAATAATTTGATCTTAGTTTTTTGTTTATTATGGTGAAGACATTGCAATGGAATATTAGGAGTTACAACACAAACAAAGAATCTTTGATTAACTTAATAAACGAGAATAAACCTAACGTTATAGCACTTAATAAAACTTTCTTTTCTCTTCTCGTCACTTACGAGATTTAGAGTGTGTTAGATCAGATCGTAATGATGGATATGGTGGTGTAGTACCATTCATACAAAACCACATACCATAAAGAGTCATTAATTTAGATGATTGAGATTTATCAGGAACTATACAGGTAATAGCAGTGGAGTGCAATGAGTTCTTACTTATTAATGTATATAGTTCTCCACACGGGTCATTTAATGGTAAATATTTGAAATCTATCATACAAAAAACGACGGGTGGTTAGTTCAGGCCGCTGTTACTAATTGGTGACCTAAATGCGTCACATAATATGTGGGCAGCGGTTATGTAAATAGAAATAGAAACTCGTTACAACAGTTCACAGCTGACCAAAATTAGGTAATACTGAATGATGGGTCGATGACCAAACCAACTGGAAGACCCAGTGCTCCAGATACAGCCTTTCCCTCACCTGTTCTAATCGCTGGTGCCTCTTGGGAAATACTGGAAGACACTCCTGTGTCCTGTGAATGACCACATGTCAATCTTAATTACTTTAGACCGCATCAACGCTATTAGCCAGCAGTGTAGTGATTAGCTTTTAACACTGACCGGGCAAATTGGGACTTAGACAGGAAGATTTTTGCAAAATTAAGTAAATCTAAGGAAATCTATTTGAAGATTTTAAAGACATCATTTTCCAAGCAGCAGAAAATATGCGTAAACAGGGCAAACCTAGAAATCCATGGTGGGATCAGGAATTAAGAGACAACCACTTTCGGCATACAAGGGTAACCCTACCTTGGAACACTATATAGAGTTCCGCAGGTCAATGGCAAAGGCATGAAAAACTTTCCGACAAGCAAAAAAGGAAATTTCCAAAATGTTTGTGAAAACTCCAAGAGGCAATAGCAGCCCTTTCACATTAACAGAGCTGAAAGCTGCACTACAAGATAAAAATGATACCTTACCAGGAATAGATTATACAACATATAATATGCTACTGTAAATCCCAGAACAATGTTTAGACTCACTAATTAAAATGTATAACCAAGTTCTCCAAGGGGAAATGATTATACCAACAGAATGGAAAACACAAATCATACGCTCTATACCTAAAGCAGGAAAAGATCTTCAAATTATAAACCTATGGAGACCCATAGACTTGTCTTCATGTGTTGGCAAAATCTTAGAAATTCTTATCAAGAATAGATAGGATGGTGGAGAACAGACGCCTATTACACCCATATCAATTGGGCTTCCGAAAAGGCAGACGCCCACAAGACAATCTGGTAGCGTTTTACGGAATCGTAGCTACAGCATTAGCGGATGGGGAGAAGGTTATAATCAGTCATTTATAAGTCATTAGTCATAAGTCAGTCATTTATAAGGGCTGTTAGTGTTTCATGGGTTGCGTACAGTTTCTTTATCCAGTAATTTTGTACACCATCTGGTCCTGGTGCTTTCCAGTTATGGAGGTGCTTCATTATGTTGGATGTGTCTTCAGTTGTAATTGGTGTTTTGCATGGCATCACAGTTCTGAAATGCAGCCTCCTCCTCATTAATCCAGCTGGCTCTGGAGTTATAGGAGATTGTTGTGGAAAGCTGTGCTTTCCAGAATTCGTCGATGTCTGTTTTACTGGGGTAACTAGGGACTTCATTATTATTGGTGTTGTTAAGTTTTCTATAAAACCCTTTTTCTGATTGTCGGAAAAGTGTGTTGTCTAGTTTCCGTTGGTTACTGGTTTTGTACCTTCTCAATCGGCTTGTGTAGACGGAGAGCTTTTGTCGTAGATTGTCCAGACACTGCTGAGATGTGATGTTTTCTCCATCCCACGGGGAGTGTATTCAGTTATTGTCCATGATAGTACTGACAAGCCTTTCTATTCTGTTGTTCCTGAATCCTCATTGGTATTCGGTCGGTCTTCCAACGTCTTTCCGAAGAGAATTGATTTTCCCTTCAAGTCTTCTTTGCCAAGGTGGTATTCGAGGTGTTTGTCTAAATTGGGGAGGGTCTTGCTTTGGTCTTACTGCGACCCCAATTGTTCTGCAGATGGAAGTTCCAGCACAGTAGATGATTGTGTGTAGCGACTCTAACGTATTAGCACCTAAAACATAGTTTGGCAAGATAAATTTGTTCATAGCCTGCAAGACGATACCCAATTTCTTAGAAGATCTTAGTTTGGGAAGAGCTGGTCTAGTCAGTGGATCTGTTCCACTATACTCTATTATAAGAGCTCCTTCCATTTCTGCTTGGATCTTCTCAAGCAGGTCAGCGTTGGTTGGCTGTTCTTGTTGTAGTTCTTAAGTCTCGTCCGCTCTTTGTTCCAAAGTTGTTTCAGGCTCTGGATCGATTGTATTTCGACCAAATAGTTCGCGCTCCACTTTGCTCTTAATTCTGTCTAGTTGTTCAGGCAAAATAAGGCCATTTCTCCAGATGACACGATATTGATCTGCGATTCTCTGTTCAGTAACTTGAAGCTCTGGGTACTCACGACAGAACTCTTGATGGAGTATTTGGCTATATCCAGTCTTATCCTTGCCAAGGTTCCTAATTCTGTAAAATGTGCGCATTATAAATTCATTCATGGCGCCAGTCTATTTCATGCGCTGTCTTTTCAGTCCCGCTTGAGTGAGCGCTGGCTGTTGATCCTGCGCAACACTTTCTGCGGGTGGAGTTCTCGTTCTCATTTGACTCCGTTGGGGATGGTCACGTTGTTGTTGTGACTGTATTGGTTGTGGTTCTTCTGGTTCTTGGGCTGTAGCTTTTTGGAAGGCAGAGGCCCGCCTCCTCAGCACCCTGCCACCGACGTTATTATTATTATTATGTTGGCAAAGTAGTAACACTTGCAAAAATCTTAAAATTAATTATCCTCAATAAAAAGCAATTCTGTAAATTAACAAAGTTTAGTAAAAACCAATTATTTCTACGCAATAGTAAGTATTAAAAAACAGACGAAAATGCCGATTCTATCATGTTCCGGAATAAAAACAAAATTGTATGGCAAAATCCGACTTCCTCTTCTCCATGTTATTGTAGACCAATGTACATTTTAGTAAGTCTTACCTACTTTAGATAACTAACTCGCTAAAAGGATAAACTAAATTAAAATTCTTAATACTGAAATTAAATATTTGATTATTTGTTTAACGTTAGGAAAAAGAAAACAATTGAATAAATAAACATATATGTAATTATAATGTTATAACGAGGTGTTTATAAATTATTTAATTGTTTACATAAATTTTTGGTTACTTTACCAAATTTACCAATCTTTTACGCCCCATTATTTCAAAGTACTCTCGTTGTGACAGACGTGGTTTCAAATGATGAAGAAGTTGATTTCGACCAGAACAAGCGAAATTAAAAGGGAGCAACGTTATAATTCTTTGTATTATGTTGACAAAATAGTAACAGTTGTAAAAATCTAGAAATTAATCATCCTCAATAAAAAGAATACTCGATAAAAAGTTATTTTGCAAATAAACAAACTTTATTAAAAACTAATTATTTGTATGTAATAGTAAGGATTAAAAAACTGTCGAAAATTTCGATCCTATCGTGTTCCAGAAAAGAAATTATACATGTTAGCAAGGGGAAGATCCTGAGCAACTACAATAGGAGGGAAGTTTAGTAAATAGCGACGCACGTAGCGGAACATTTGATCGAAGTACGAGTTTATGGATTTTTTAAAAGACAATTTTTTGTAGTGGAATTTAGTGTAAATTATTTTCGTGAAAATCAAGATGATTATATTTGCTGTAAAAATTTAGACCCAGGGAATTCGTAATAATATAAATTGATATAACCATTTCAAAACTACCAATTTCAATTTACTAACTCTAGACAATTTAAACACCTTTCTTCATTCCAGAACACAACGAAAGCATTCGATATTACGATATTTTGTAATGTATGGAATCTAAGAGAATCTAGTTGACAGTATGTAAAATAATTATAACAGTTCTGCTCACTATATTGCCGAAGTCTCACTGGTTGTGCGAATTTGTAACTTCAAGATAGTTATAAACCTCTTTAAGGTTAATTATAATGTAAATATATATCAGAAATTTGGCTTTAAAAAAACCTTTGTATAAATTGTTTTTTAGTGCATCTCTGTACTGGTAATATTGACGTTTATCTCCATTTCGTAGTAGTAACACTATACACAATCATATTTTTAGATGGAATTATTGGAACCCATCATTCCGACACATAATGGATACATGCAAGGGTTTACCATGATGCGAGCGGTAGAAAGTGAAGTAACTCGCCGTGCTGCAACACAAGGAGTGCCGCCTCCACAAGTAAAACTTTTGTCCAGAACATCAGAAGCAACACATTCCTGAAGGTGCAATATTTACGTTTAATGCTGATCAAAGCTTTCCCGATAATGAAATATTAGTACATCAAAGTAATAATAACATCATTAGCTTAAAAATTATTGATAAACGTATTGAGCCATTCACTTGACCTTTACTTTAACCAGCAGGAACTGATAGTTATTACATTAATTTACAGCTCAGTACACCTTATGCCAGTCCTCAACATCTAACTCGCCTTGAAATGGCACAATACAGACAGGCACTTGATTAAACATTCTCCAGATACAGCGTCATCGACCCAGGATAGATGTTGAAATAGGTTTCAAGTAGCATCTTTCACTTGTAGATTGTTGAATAGAATAAAAAAACAATAATCATATTGCCTTATCTGAGGTATTACATAAATTTGAAGCACTGAAAGCTCAATTTTATTTTGCAATTCAAAAAGTTATTTTTCGCTGGTAATGAGTGAAGTGCATGTTGAGAACTTTTTAAAGACAAATGGATTTTTAGTGATAACGAAAATGCTACAACAAACGTAAAAGAGGGATTCATTAATTTTCAAGAACTGTACACGGTACTCCAAATGAAGAAACTATAAATCTAATGATCAAACCACGTTGCGGCCTACCTGATTTCTCACAACGCTCTCCAAAAATGGCGAAAGAATGATTTAAAATGGTACTTTCGATGGTCAGTTTTAACACTCAAACAATCAAAGATGTCAAGGTGCAGGCAATTGTTATTATCTGTTAGATAGTTCCGGTGAACATAACTAGCTTAACGATGTAACCCAATGATTAGTTGTAATAAATATATATAATTTGCGACGAACTGCCACGATACAGATACGTTACCATAAGTGCCATAAAAATAGATTAAAGATTGGGTTTTAATTAGTCGAAAATTTTCATTTTTCGACTAGTCGAAAGTTTAAAGTGCGTGTTGTATATTTGTGTATGTTACTGTGTATCAAAAAAGTGATTTTTGGTAAATATACTGCCACTTTTCTTATATAGACTAATTATAAAGACTATAATCGTAGAATAAACATAAAAAAAATACAAACAAACCAATAAATAGTCAGCTATGGCTCCCGATGTTAACGTTTGCAAAATATGCAGTGACAATTTTATCGTGAACACAAAGTCTTTAAGATGTCGTTTATGTGATTTAAAATTCCATACTTCGTGTTTGTCAATAAAAGACAACCTTGTAAAATGATCTCAGATGATTGTAAAAATTCGATGGTTAACACCTTCTATAAAAATAAGTCGGAAGTAACGGTGCTAAAGAAAGAAGTTGATTGTTTGAACAGGGAATTAGAAATAACAAAACAACTTATTGCTGAACTGAAATATACAAATGAATTACAGAAAAATTTTTTATCTTCACGGAACCATACTGATGTCATTTTGAAAAATAGTAATTCTAGTAGTGCGAATAATCAGATAAATATGAAGTATAGCGAAGCTGTCAAAAAGTCTTCTGATAGTACATAATCTGTTCTCCTTATTAAAGCCGCTTCTGGTAACACAAACACAGATAACAAGAGTGTACTGGCTGATGTTATGTCTTCTGTTGATCCAGCAAGCCTAAATATTACATAAATTCTACGAGGAGGGTACGTGACGGGGTGGCCGTTCTCTGTAATGACGATCAATCGCTACAAAAGTTAAGGGGCAGTTTATTAAACTCGGACCTGGTGTCGAAATATACTATTAGTGAATCTGTGAAGCTGAACCCTCGCTTAATTATAAGAAATGTCAATTTAGATTCTTTCAACACACCTGTCGATATAATATCTAACATAATGTCATTAAATAACTTAAATAATTTTCAAACCACAGATATTATATTTGTTACAAAAGTGAAACGTTTCAATTACACAAATATCGTTATAGAAGTTACACCTGCATTGCGAAAAGTCATATTGCAGAAAAGGTTTCTATTCATTGGATGGAAGAAATCTTTTGTTTCTGATCACATACATGTAGTTCGATGTTTTAAGTGCTGTTCATTTGGACATAAAGCAAAAAATTGTAGGTCAGAACTTATATGTCCAAAATTTACAAGGAATCATGAATTGAAGGAATGCACATCTAGTGCTTATCTTTGTATAAATTGTGCAAACTATAATAAATTTAACAAAAAATCCATGCCTACGGATCATTGTTCCAATCATAATGAAGGTCCTGTGTACTTAAGTTATATTGAGAACCTTAAAGATAGAATAATTTATGAATAGTGCATATAACAAAAAATTAAAAATTTGCAATACAAATGTACGTTCATTGATGGCTAACTTCTGTGATTTTTCGCATGAGTTTCAAGATAAATTTGATATTATATGTGTGACTGAAACATGGCTAAATGAAAACATTACTGACAGTGCAGTTTCTGTAAATGGGTATAATTTTTTTCGAAAAGATAGGCAAACTAGAGGAGGTTGTTACGTTAAAACGTCCTTGTGTTGCGAGGCTTTCAAGCTGATGATAAAAACAGTAGTTTCTTTCAAATCTCTTTTTAAAATTTAAGTTTAAACGTTTAAGTGTTGCATTGGTAATTATTTATCGTCCTCCGAACTCAAATCTTGCCGAACTGCTACAATTTATGAATGAGACACTACCAAACATGCTTGTTGAATATGACTTCTCGGTTGTAACAGGTGATTTAAACGTAAATATGAATATCTCAAATCCGCTACTTGATACTTTTAATACTTATGGATATGTTAATCATGTACATGAGCCAACCCGAATAACGTCAGAATCCGCTACTCTTTTGGATCCTATATTTATCAGTGGCCAAATATGCCAGGCTAGTGGTACTATTATGAGTCATATTAGTGATCATAACATGCCGTACGTTGTTCTGAATATAGAACAAAATAAACCAACACAGAAATTCATCAAAATCCGAAATTTTAAGGACTTAAATACTAATAACATGATGCAAGACCTACTGTCTATATCATGGGATGATATATTTTTTATAAATAACATTAATGATAAAGTCAAATTTCTAACTGATCATTTAAATACCATATTCAATAAACATATTCCTATTAAGACAATTAGAGTCAGCAAACCACCAGCACCGTGGTTAACGAACAATTTAAAGTTAATATTAAAAGAACGAGATAAAGCGTTACGGAAATTTAAATTAAATAAAAGCGAAGCCAATTGGAAATATTATAAAGAATATAGGAATTATGCTTTAGCATCAATACGTAGGGAGAAAGCTGCTTATTTGCTTACTCTGCAAAGAAATGGAGACGAGAAAAATCTATGGAAAGGTTTTCGTGCCGCGAATATTAAATCTTGCGGTAGCAACAGAGAAACTCCAACCAACATATTTACGCCAGATGAAGTCAATGATCATTTCGTAAATGTGTTCAAAAAAACCAATAATTGTATGCAACGTGTAGCTTTTTATGTCAGCAATCGACATAATAATAACATACTATCCTTAAAACCTGTCTGTCAAAATACCATAATCGATGCAATAAACTCCATAAAATCTAATACAGCCAGAAACGATGGATTTTCGTTGAATATGATAAAGTTGTGCTTGCCTACAATCATAAACCAAATCACTCATATCATTAGCTGTTGTTTGCAATATGGGTATTTTCCTAAAGCGTGGAGAGACTCAGTAATCTGTCCCATTCCAAAAGTTGATAATCCCTTAACCCCACACGACTTACGACCAATTAGTTTACTACCCGTAATGTCTAAAATTCTTGAACGTGTAGCTTACATTCAATTATATGACTATGTTACTGTAAATACTATTCTACCCCAACAGCAATCAGGTTTTCGAAATAAACATAGTACAACTACAGCCCTTTTAAACTTTACTGATAATATTGACAAAAAATTAGCTGCTGTTTTAGTATCTCTAGATTACTCAAAGGCTTTTGATCTAATAGATCATGATCTACTATGTGCAAAATTAAAATATTATGGGGCAGACAACATTGCTTTGTCGTTTTTTAAATCTTACATGTGGAATCGCCAGCAGTATGTACGGATTAGAACAGAACTATCGTCTTATAAAGAATTGTATTAGGTGTCCCACAAGGATCCATTTTGGGTCCTTTACTGTTCTTAATATATACTTCAGATATACCTGAACAAATAATCAATAGTGAAATTCAACTATATGCTGATGATACACAACTACTTCATTACTTTGATCCATCTAAAGTATTAAATGCAAATTACCTGATTAATCAAGACCTGGAAAACATCGCCCGCGTGTCTAAAGAGCATAACCTAACATTAAATCCAACTAAGACTACTGCTGTAATTTTTTGTAGCAAAACTAAAAGAGCTGCAGTTGAAAACCAAATAAGACTCGAGTTAAATGGTTTGGTAATAGACTTGTCCAATGAATCAAAAAATCTTGGTCTGATTATTGATAACTCACTGAGATTCAAAAGTCATGTGAAATCATTGCTGCAAAAATGTTACATAAAAATGCGTATACTTTACATTAATAGACACATTATGAACTTCAAAATGCGAACAAAATTATGCGAGGCTTTGATACTTTCTCAAATAGGCTATTGTAATACTGTTTATTATCCATGTTTGGACGCCATTTCGCAAAGACAACTGCAGTTGGTGCAAAACACATGTTGCAGATATATTTGTTGTCGAAGAAAATATGATAGTATATCTCCTTATATAAAGCAGATCAGATGGTTAAAAATAAATAAACTGTGCCAATTAAATTTTCTTGTTCTTTTATATCGCCTATTAAAGCATAAAACTCCAGCATATCTTTTCGAGAACATTATTTTTAGAAGAGGTACCCATGATCGAGACATTCGTCACAATACACTCACATTGCCACACCATTCTTCTGATATGTTTGAACGTTCATTTACATATAATATTGTTAAAATCTACAATACATATTTCTCGTTCTTTTCGATGTCAACTGCCAGTGTTGGGCGGTTTCGCCATGTTTTGAGAGACTTTTTGCTTGTAAATGATTGTATTGTTTTTTTTCTTGTATATTGAAAGCTGTTCCTTTGTAATCCGGAAAGGTAAAGAGTTAAAGAGTAGCTTGTAGCTAATCTTCGCCTTTCCGGATCAAATATTGTAACATTTGTGTGAAATAAAGACATTATCCCGACTTGACCATATAATGTATGGTATCACACTCCCTCTAAGGCACACTATGAGTGCCTTTAGGGGAAAATTCACTAAACCCCAGATATCCTAGATATCAAAAGGGTGTAGCTCTGTGGGAGCCCTTGCCAGGTTTTCAGGCCCGTGGTTGGAGTCGTGGCGACAGTTTCCCATGAATTTACGGACCGTCCGGGCTGTTCCTAACAGGACGGCTTTTTGCATTTGTTTGTAAAGATGTTCGTCCAGACCGAGGTATTTTAAATTGTTTAATAGATGTTTTGGGACTAGTCCTGTCGTTGGACATAACAATTGGTACAGTTCGTGTGTTGTTCATGTCCCACTGAGTCTTTATTTGAAATTCCAAATCTCTATATTTGGTTATTTTCTCAGCTTGATTGATATTTATATTATTGTTGTTAGGAATTGCTATGTCAATTAAAGTTGTTTTCCTAGAGACTTTATCTACCAAAACTATATCTGGTCTATTGTGAGCAACTCTCCGATCGGTCAGTATCGTGCGGTCCCAGTACAGCTTGTAGTTGTTATTTTCTAAAACAGATTCTGGTTTGTATTTATAGTATGGTAATCTTACCGACTGTGATAAGTCAAGTTTCAGTGCTAGTTCCTGGTGAAGTATTTTTGCCACAGCATCGTGTCGTTACTTGTATTCAGTTGCAGCGAACGCTTGACAACCTCCTGTGATATGCTGGATAGATTCAGATGTTTGGCAACCGTACCTGCATCTGTCGTTGTTAATAGAAGGATCTTTAACGATGTACTTTAGGTAGTTCTTAGTTGGAATTACTTGATCTTGGATTGCCAATATAAAGCCTTCCGTTTCAGGAAACATATGACCTGCGATCAACCAGTAGTTCGACGCTGCACTGTCGACATAATCTTGGTTGACGTCATTTATATGTCTTCCATGAAGGGGCTTCTCTTTCCATTTCAGCAGTTTCTGATCTGTGGTCTGGTGGTGTAATTGGACATGTTGTTGTGTCAGTCGCAGTGGTGTTGAGTCATCAACCAGGCACATGACTCTGTGTAGATCAGAAAATTCTGCGAGTTTCTAGAAATGACTACGCAAAATGGAAATTTGTTGACCTAATAGTTTGCTTAGATCTGTCAATCCTCTTCCTCCTTCATACCGTAGCAAAGTTGTACGTTCGACAGAGCTCTTTGGGTGGTGATTTTAAGCTTTTGTTAGCAAAACTTTTCGTTGTAATTGTTCAATGTCAGTCTTGCACAAATTAACTATACCGAAAGAGTAACTGAGCACTGAACACGCATAGGTGTTAATGGCCGGAGAACTTCTATTATTGCTTCACAAGTTTGCATAGTGATAATGCTGAGAGCTTGTGGAGAAATAGCACTGCTAAATTTTAAATCCTCGAAAGTATTATTTATAGAATAATCTGAAGTATCAAATTTATGGTTATGTTCCTTAATATGCTCATAAATATCATCTACAAAAATGTGATAAATTAATGAATCTGTATCTGTATATAATAATTTTGCTCTATCCCCAAATTTAACTTTTATATAATTATAATGAAAATCATATAAAATTGTTTTCGAAATTTCTAAAATACTAAATCCAACATAAATGGGTTTATTAAACTTAACATTCATTCTTTTCATCTCACTTATTACCATATCATCATCAAAAATGGTTAAACAATGAAAATTTGGTTTTGATATGTAATTTTCTACGCCATATCTACCATCCCATTTTGTAACTAATTTAACATCCTTATATTTCCGAACGTTTTCCATAGTCTTACCGAAAACTGCGTTATTCATTAGTTTATAAAATTTTTTTTCAAAATCATTTTTACTTTGTTTCTTAAATTTGTATTTAATTCAATATACGATTTCAACCAAGCGGATTGCTTAAATTTTAAAATTCTATGAACCTTTGTAAGTTTTAAACCTAAACTTAATGCTTGTTTTAAATTTCTATAATGAATAACATAATTTTTTTATCAAAAAGTGTTGTTAGTAATTTGGGGTGTTTTGATGATGACATTGGTGGTTTCATATTTTCAGTTAAACATTCACACATTGCAGTCCCATATAAATTATTAACATCAAAATACATTAAAAATGAGGTAGGTTGATTTGAATCATATTCATTTCTCATATATTTATTATTTGCCTTTCCATATCTATTACTACATTGGGAAACTCCACCTCTAATTCCCCTCTCTATAAACATAATTTTATCAATATCTGTAAGTAATTCTAATGTAACGTTAGAAATCTTCAAACAACTAGCATAAGCTAAGCCTGGAGCTGTATAATATTTCACACATTCTAAATTATTATTAAGTTTTTAAACAAACTTTTCTAAAATTTTCAAAAACATCAGCAAGCATCAGTTTTCAAATATAACTCCATGTATTCACGTAAATTTTGAATTTTAAAAGTATTCCAAACTTTACATACATGTTCATAATCACATTTTCCAACATTGCAAATTTTAAGAGAACTAAAAAAATCTTTAATTGATGGTAATTTAGAATCTGCTAATTTATCCCAGTTGTCTAAATAAGCATAAGGAAAGATACCTTTCCTAGATAAGAATTTAAATTCCTCATCAGTTTTACAAAAACTTCTAATAATTACTTTTTCAGAATCTTCTAAATAGGATCCTAATTTATCTAAACTACTAGCCATAAAACGGAAGGAATCTAAAAATCTAAACTTTAAATTTGTGTTAGAAATATATTTAGTAAATGATATGTATTTTTCCTTATTAACTGGAAGTAAATCTATGGCACCAGGTATATCTTTTGCTAATGCTCTAATAATAAAATGACTATCATAACCGGATAAAGTATGAAAAACTACAGGTATCATAAAATCGTCTTTATAATTCAAATTACAGGAAGAATGAGCAGCCCCTCTATAGTTTCCAGAGAAATGACAGTGATCTTTAACCTTTATATCAGTTTCAGTAAAATTTCCCCGCAAATATGAAAAATTTCAGTTAATGAGAAATCATTTGAATTATATTTTGAAATATAGGATTTAAATTCATTGCAATTTGATGTAGGCGTTTAACAAAGCAATTAATACAGTCTTTTCCTGTATATAATTCAAATTTGGAAAGAGAATTATCCAAACTACAAACTAAGTAATAAGCAATACTACATGGAACATGTTTTTGATATTTAATAATACTACTACAATTAGACTCATTAACCTTCTCTAGTATATATGGGAGCGTTCAAGTATTACGTAACGCAATTTTTGAAGATTTTTGACCCCCCCTCCCCCCACTGTAACGCTCCGTAACGTTTTTCTGTACCCCCCACCCCCTCTCTAAACGTTACGTAACACTCAAGTGATCATTTTTACCCTGAAGTCGCAAAAAATGTTATACTTTTTATCCTTGGTATAGTTTTAATTGCCTTATAATAAAACAAGAGATTTTTAATTCGCAAAACCTGCGTATTTTCTTTATTCTTTTATAAATTTTTGACTTTTCACACAATTGTTTTTCTCCTTCATTCTCCTAAGTATTTTAGCTTTTTTTACTAATAAAGTCTTCAAATAAAATAACATATTTATTTTAACCTTTGGCAATGCAATTTTAAACAGAAACCCAACTGAAATTAAACATTTTACCCGAAATAAAATCGTATTCTTAACAAAATTAAGAAATAATCAACTATTAACCAAGTATCTAAGTAGGTCTATAAAAACAATTCGATTGAAATTACTGCTCCTCTGTCCACGGGTTTGCTAGCCACTCAGATTCTTTCATCACTGGCACCTGGAGTGCAGACGAAGACGTTTCTGGAATTGTTAAGCCACTTGCATCAACTTCGTCTTCGTCGAGCCAGTCAGCATCCTCAGACGATGTTTCATAACGACGCACAATGCAGCGAAGCTCATTTGCCATTCTGGCAGCAAGGCGCTGTAGCCGTACTCTAGTTTCACAGTCTTGGACAGTCTTGCCATGCACGTAACGACAGTGCATTTGAACACTCCTGTGAGATGTAAAATAGATCCCACAGGTTGGATATACTTTTTTCTTTAGGTCGGATTGTACAGATGGACAAAAGAAATCGTAAGGCATCTGTTTAAACCCTTCTAGAGGAGGTGACAAATCAACGGACAACCTCACAAGAAGTAGCGAAAACTTGGATTTTCCTTTGTCTAGCAAACTGGGTACTACGAGCTTGCTTGGGGTTTGAAGTATTGGGCAAGGTAGCGGCATGAAAGTATCCGTAAACACAGATTTCAATGCACTTCTCGGTGGTGAACAGCAGGATTCATCCGCGCATTTTATAACCTGTAAGAAATATTGCGATTCACGGACGTGAACGCTATACCACGCCAGATTTGGTTCTACTGGATCCTGCATGCTATCTTCGGGCTGTCTGAACTCCGCCGAAACGTCGTAATTATCAATTTTCATTTCTCTCCACA
The DNA here is from genome assembly GCA_034190945.1 of Octodonta nipae. Lineage (NCBI taxonomy): Eukaryota > Metazoa > Arthropoda > Insecta > Coleoptera > Chrysomelidae > Octodonta > Octodonta nipae. The sequence continues at coordinate 171,213,620 of CM067216.1, forward strand.
CTTCTGCAAGTGTTTCCCCAGCGTGCTGAAAATTGCGTTTTTCCAAATCATCATCCGTAGTCATTCCTTTGTCGTCGAGATGAGAACCAAAATGTTCATGAGGCAGAATGACGCCTGCCAGTCGTTTGCTGAGGGGAACTATGCGACGCTCAACTCGGTTATATGCGCTCCGCCCAGGAGCATTAGTCGCTATAAACAGGGCGTCCAGGTTGTATTTTTTAAAGTGTTCAATCGCAAAGTTCGTGACTGCGATAACGCGGGTTTTCGTCCGGCCCACCATCTACAAAGATGATGATTACTGGCTTCACAGTGTTCGATTCTGTCATCATTAGGGGTTTGAATGAAGGTATTGATAAAAGTGATTCGAAATCATAAGCGTGGGTGTTCGCTGTGGAGGATGAGTGTTTCCCGCTCCTTATGGATATGTGTGTCGGCCCGCTGTACCCAACAGCTTATTCCTTACCGAAATTGTTAGGTTTTACGTTGACGCCGGCGTATACAGAAGGAATAAGTTTGTGCCGCTCTGCCACAACCCAGTCATGATCAGGTAAAAGTATTCTGTATTCCATATGCATTAAAAGAGGGCTCTGACTTTTCACTGCCGGTAAACCTATTGGTACACGTGAATTATCGTCTTGTGAGAGAACGAATACTTGCTGCGGTCCCAGACGCGAAGCGAGGGATTCCAATGACCTGACTGTAGCAGTGCAAAATTCCCCGTCCTCGTGCTTTTTATGCATCTCGGTCTGTGGTCTTGCTAACTTTACGGGTACAGTACGTACGTGTCTTCTTCCCTCTTGTGTGTTAGAAACCCGTGGGAGTAAATGAAGATATGTGCCGGTTCGAGAAATTTGGAATCCCATTAACAACAGTCTCTCATGCAGGTCGGACAGAGTGAGACAACTCCTAATCATCTCTGTTCGGCGGCGTTCATCAGCAGCGCTGCCATGAATGGCAATATTAATTATGGTCTCTAAAAGAGCAGGTTGCGAGTCAACTAAAAGGGGCTGTCCAGGGCCAGTTCGAGGTTGTGCTGCAGCAGGATTGTTTCTCTAACGTTCAGATTTCTCCAGATTTTCTTTGGCTCGAAATTTTTTTGCACGCTTAGCAGAATCTCTTTTTTTCTTTAAACGTTTCTCTTCTTCTTTCAACTCTGCGTAGCTTTTTTATTTCGTCATGAACATCATCTTTGGCCATACCAGTGTCCCTTGCTTCAGTGAGAACATTTATTCTTTGTTGCAGTAGACCAATTTTCTTCATAAGAGTTTCTTGAGCCGGTTTGCTTGGAACATTTTTTGTGATGACCGAACCAACCAAAGTCTTGTCTGGTTCCGTAGACAGTCTCCACAGTTTCTTCATCAGTATTCTGACTTTGCTCATCGTGGGTATCGCTCATCTTTCGTTTGACAGCAGTGCTTTCATGTCCAGCGACTGCGACAATTGATTCCATAAGAGATGAATACGTGGATAAAGCTACAACATTCGAATCCTATAGACCAAGAGAAAATAAATTAAGAATTGGTATTATTGACACATGCGATAAAAAAGAACATAATATACAACATATATAAGCAGGTGCACCTGTTTTTGTTGAGGAACACGAGAAGTCGAGGGAACATTGAGCCTTAGTGTTGCTGGCGTGCTTGATGTTTGCATAGGTAGCTAGAAATATAAAATATTTATGACCAGTTCTTTTATGAAAAATCAAGGTTTGGATTAAATATAATACTTATGTCATTATTACATTTTAATAGTAAACTTACTTGTGTAAAATAACTAAGCATTGTTGCTTTCTTCTTCGTGGCCTTCACCTTCAACTCTCGTATAACATCATTTATATGTTCTATAAACTTTACTTTATTTTTTAGTTTTTCTTTAGCCGTTTTCCAAATTTCTCTGGCATTTTTTGACATAGTTGCGCTGGCAAGTCAGCATCAGAGCCTTTATAGGTCAAGAACAGCTGATGATACAAATCTCCTTCTTTTGAGGACATTACAGTATGAAGTCTATGAACTCACTTTAATAACACCGACTACAGCAAGGTGCTTCTGCATAAACACTAACGAATACTGACAACAAAAACAAGATTAAATGACGTACAACACAATCTAGGGATTCCCCGTAAAACGCAAACGAAAATGGTTGCCAATTTGGGAGTTTTAATTCCCTAATTTTTTATATAAAAAAAGAAATAATGTTACGTAACGTATTGTAAGAATGACCCCCTCCCGCCCCTGTAACGCATCGTAACGTTTTAACGCTCCCTATTCTAAATCTGCATATATTACAAAGGGAACTTTCTCTTTATTTTTAAAATCAGAAAATTAAACAAATTTTTCTTGTTCAGTTGGAGTTACAATTTTATACTTATTCATAAGTCTGCAAGTTATCATATGTTTATGTAAATTTTCCTGAGAATAAAAATGATTCAAACATCTATGACAATAATATTTTTTATGGTTTAAATCATTGCTTTGTCTATTAAGCAATCGGGATAAATCTTTTATTTATGTAAAATGATAATAATTCTGATAAAAATTTATCCTCTCACTCAAATTCATTTCTATATCATCATCATCATCACCATCATTATAATTTAATGGAAGCATTAGTAAATTTATGGTTCTCAAAGATTCAATTTTACTTAAACAAACAGGGCTAACATCCTTTTTTTCTAGAGTAAATACATTTATAGATAAATTATTCATTTTCTCAAATTTAGAAATATCTTTTAGTGAAATTGGAAACTTGATATCATATTTAAGAATGCTACTAAAATGGGGGTAAGATGATGTTCTACAAGGGTGTTTTGAATTTGGATGAGGATGAAGAGCTGCTGTAATAGACCATATAAAACAGTATTCATCATTATTTTGAATATTAAGAATTGCCTTAGTATTTTGTAAAAATTTAGGTATTTCAATATAAGTTGAAACACCCACATTTATTGGAGTATAATTATTAAAATTTACTTTTAACTGTAGAATTTCATAAAGACTCCAACCTGAGTCTCGTTCCTGAAATTCCTCAATTTTTGTAAAAATTGAATTTTTAATGTGATCATCATAAAATAATTTCAAATTGGTATTAAAATCAATTACTCTATTTTTTGTTTGGAAATGCTTAATATCTGTTTCACCAGATTGAGGTTTAACAAAATTAGTTAATGGTGTAAAATTTACTTTCAATAGCGAATTTTGAAGTTCAGTTTTTACTTTACTTATAAAAGAACTACGAGCTTTATTGAAAAATTCTAAGGGATCCCTTATACCCAAATTAATGATTGCCCCAGTTCTCACGCGATTATTAAAACACGATTCTAAATCTTAAATTAAATTTTGTTTCTTACTGTTTTTAAAATTCTTTCTTTTTTGATATGAAAAGTTTTGTTTGAAATATTTTAATAATGATAAGTTTGATTATAATTTTAAAAAGTGTTTTCTATCCAATACAGATATATTACGTTTAAAATATTTTTTTTAAATCAAAATAGTAGAATTTAAATATTTTACCCATTTATAATAATCATCTTTGGTTTTAATTAACTTACCCACTTGTTGAATTTTAGACACAACACCTTTAACTAATGTATTTATTTCACTAGAGGTACTCATATTTGATTTTAATAGTGGAATGCAACTGATTTCTATGAAGTATAAACGTTAAATGTGTTAAAATTGATTAAAATATTTATCATTCTATATAATATGACGAAAATCATTAATTTCCAATACTTCAATTAAAAAGATTCTTGTTATTCATGTTAGATTGCATGTATACATTCTTTTATCATATGACGCAAATCATAAATTTCTAATAGTCTAATTAACTAATTAAAAACATCCCTGTTATTCATGCTAGATTGCATGTATGCATTTTTATTATAAACTTACAACACTTATCATTTATCAATGTAATGTAATATTTCCATTACTTTAATTATCTCAAGCTTATAACTCATTAAAACATCCTTGTTATTCATGTTAGATTGCATGTATGTATTTTTTATTATAAACTTGCAGCACTTATCATTTATCAATGTAATGTAATATTTCCATTACTTTAATTAGCCCAAGCTTATTATTCATGTTAAAGTAGTTTAAGTAAACAACTCAATTAATCTTATTTGATAAATATTACTTGTGTAAATTTTTATTAAACTTTGGTTTGAAATTATGTGATTAATTATGTATAACATCATTATTATTTTAATTCTAATAGCTATAAAAGCAATATTTACTTAATATTCATTCATTCGTTTTTGAAGATCTGCAAACATGAACGTACCAACAACATTCATCATTGAATCGAATAACAAAGAAATTTTATCTACCAATTTATTGGTAGTATTTTTGAAAAATTTATTCATGTAAGTATTCATATTACTATATTCTAATTTTTATGGGTATTAAGTAATAATAATTTTAAAATTTAAACTGTTATACTTTAGATTTAGGCGAACTGGTATTAATGTAAATGGTGATAAAATATACCTATCTCTATCTATCATACTGCCCCAAGAAATAGACCTTGGACAAAAAATTAAAACAACTCCCAGTAAGCTACATGAGGGTTTTTGCCGACAATGAAGAGGAATTTAAATTATTGTGTAGTGGTTTGGAAAAATTACATATAAATTTTTCCCAAGATGAGGAAGAAGACCAAACCCAAATACCACTACCGTCACCACTACCAATAAGCCCACCTTTTACCAGTTGAAAGACCTCGAAAAGGAAAGTTGAAGTGTTACAAAATCAAATAGTTGTAACTGCATCAACAGATGAATCAGGAAAAAAAAGAAACGGGGAGAAGCTTATTCACACAACACACCCCAGTTAATCTAACACAAACAAATTGGGAAGATTTTGACGAAAGTCAAAGATTGTAAATGTATCTAGTTATGTTAAATTATTTAACCTATAATATAAACTTATGTAAATGAATATAAATAATAAACAAAATTAAATATTACACACATTTTTATTTTCCTAATAATAAAAATTAATTTACGCTATCCCCAGTCCCAGTCTATACATAAGTTATACAATAATATTAAAATTGAATTTCAATTTTCGGGATTTTTTTGTACACACTCTGTAGATAATGTCCATACTTTTTTCGCAGATTCTGGAAGCACTAAGTTTATTCTACCCTCTCAACGAATGGTTTTCCTAAATTCCTCTTCATTGTTGTATAATTTGCAATTATCTGAAGGCCTTAAAATGTGAATTTCAAAAAACATTTTGGAATAACTCGAAAAGGGCTGAATTTAAGTATAGGGTACTATACATGAATTAGTATTAAAATTACTCGCAGAATTCAGAAATACAATTATTTACAGGGTGTTCCATTTGAAATAAGCAAGTTGGTATCAACTTCCGCTATAACCGGAAGTGGTACATGCTTGAAAATATTTTAGCTGGAACAAAACCATTTCTAATAAATGAATGGACGTTTAAGTCAAGTTTACTCAGAAAATTTTAACAGAGTTAGTGAAACAGAAAACATGGCAACATTGGATAAACTTCTTTCGTTCGTTTTCAATTAAAATAAAATTATTTTTGAAATGGTAAAATATTTTAGTGTATTCTAATGTTTTAATAATTTTCCTGAAAGAATAAGAATTGATAAAATCTGTTACAGAAAAATCCCACAGGAGATTTACTCTGATTTACTTAAATTATTCCCAATATCGTTAAGTTACTAACTGCTCAAAATATCTCCTCTTTAGATTGTATCATCTAAAGAGGAGATATTCTTCCAAATATAAAGCAGGATTTTGGAACGAAATTCTCATAAATACATAATTGAATTATTTTGTGCTCTATCGTGAGATCAATTGCACACTATTATACTAATTTCTGGAATTGCCTAATTTGTAGGGCTCTATATTCTCCATTTTCTTCACATTTTAGTAGATAGAACAGGAGAAAGACAGACCACTTTTTCTTATGGGACTAAAATCACTTTTTGAAATCAAGCTGGTACGGTACGGGTGCAGGTATATGTATGAATAATGTGTGTATTGTTTGGTAATGTATGTGTAATTAAAAAATCATATTTAATTCTTGAAATAATTATGTAAAGACTGGTTCCAGCGCATCCACCATAATAAACGCGACACCTGTATACACAGTCGTTGGCAAAGAAAACGGCTATCGGTATTTGTACCAGCGAATATTGATTGACCGTTAGCCGGATTCTCGTGTCCAAGCGATGAGGTCATGCTTGTCTCTTATTATTCAAAAAAACACTATCCGGATTTCTTTTTTTTAATGTAATAAATTCTATTTACGAATATCCTCAAGGTATCCTAAATTGCAAATCGCGTACGACAGCTGACATTATAACAAGATTCATTAAATTGATAGTGAAAATAAAAAACCCGCCTATCTAGGCGGATTAAATTAAATACGAATATTCAACTCGCGGCTGACGTCAATACATATGGAAATATCTACGGTATCGGTGGATATCCAACTAAAGGTTAAACGTTGAGAATCACACTTGAACCTACAGGGTAGATTACTATTGGTACAATTTTTCATGATAACTAAAATGAACAGATTGTATTAATTGAAACAAAAAGAAAATAAGAGATTTTTTCTTTTTACTAAGGGGTTAAATTATAGATTTAGATGATTAAAAGTTCAATTTTATTTTAGTATTCAAAGAGAACAGAAGTAAAAACAATGTTAGTGGTATTTTTTATAGCGTGTTATTTTTCACTGGTAATGGGTGAAGTGAATGTCGACGACTATTTAAAGCGATATGGATTTTTAAGGGAACCTAATGGAACATCTATATCAGACGTGAAAGAGGGAATGATTAATTTTCAAGAACTATATAATTTGATAGTATACGGTAGTGCAAATGAAGAAATTTTAAATTTAATGGTTTACCTATTTTCCCTTTGAGTTTTCGTGCAGCCCCCAAAAATGGCAAAAAACTAAATTAAAGTGGTACTTTGTATTTGCTGATTCTGAATGAAATTAGTGGCAGAAAAAAAAAAGCTTTCGAAGTATGGCAAAATGTGTCAACATACAATTTACCTATTCAACTGCCACGCCGGACATAGTAATTAACAGAAGGTGTCAAGATGCGGAAAATTGTTATTACCTATTTGAGGGATCTACCCAATAATGATACGTGTCGTGAGATTTATTTAGACCGACGTGAAATGTGATATTTAGGACTGGATAAAATAGAAGATATTCCAGCAAACCAGACAAGTATGCTGTCTGTTCTGATTTAGGAGGTTGAACATTCTTTAGATTTGGACATTCCCGTTTTTGGAAGACTGCAGTGCATCCATATTACGGGCGTTTCGAACTCGATGAAGATGATATCTGAGCAATTCAACTTTTATATGGAGCGAAAAAATGTTCTGAAAGTATGACGGTAAAAAGCACCTCAAAGACAACAAATATATTCATGAGATTCCTTCGAGTACACAAAAAATTATTATTTCCACAACTACCACTAATACAACTGTAAAAGATACACAAGAGAAAGCAATATATTTATGTCAAGTAGATATTTCGGGATTGCAGTTTTTAGTATTATGAAGCAATCTGTATATTATATATATATATATATATATATATATATATATAAATATAAAAATATTTAAAATAATATTAACCAAAAAGTAACTTACCTTACAATTCCCTGCAACACTATAAAAGTAATATTCACAAGAAACACACATTTGCAATTGACTACTTTTCGCAATTACAATTTCGCTCGCCACATCGAGTGTGCACAAGCAAGATTTTTTTCCTATTGCATCACCCAAACAAAGTAATTAATTCCTATGCGAATTTGCTTTAGCGAACGCTTGGCGAATCTGAACTTGTTTCTTGTGGGTAGATCCTTGAACATTTCTCTGATATACTTTTATGGTTTGGTTGTACCGAGAGATTTTAACATAAGTTAATTCGCGTGTTATAGCTTAAATAATTTTACAGGGTGAAAATAAGTATGATTTTTGGAAATTAGGAAATTCTGTCAATATTTTAACATTTTCCTAATTTTTGGAGATACGTTATATTCAAACATGTACATATATTTAAAAAACCAATCAAGATATCAGTGATTTCAGGATATGCTTTGAAGCCATATTTTCAAACAAATTGTTTTCTGTTGTTCTTTTTATCACCGTACTACCCTGTTAATTTTTTATTCCTTGCTCTCACCTGTGGTTTGAGGTTTTTGCAGGTTCATACTGGCGTTTTTTCGTTTGATTGGGATTGCTAGTAGTAAAAAAAATTTCTACAAGCAGTTATCTTTCTCTCTCTCTCTCATACGTACTTGATAAATACTAAAACTGATCTCATGCAAGTGCTGTGAAATTAGTTTGCACAGGCTCATCTTGGAATCAGTTAAAAATAATACCCACACACAGTAATTTATTAATTTATATTTTCTCTATCTAAAATTCTAGTCAACAATTCCTTCCATTGTTCGAACAATGTCATTTAATATTAAACAAATCTAATGATAACTTATTGGTTTCTACCAGAATATTTGAAAATTCATTATACTCAATATACCTATCCTTTTTAAAAAATATATTCTTCCGTTGGTATACCGAAATGCACCTCTAATATTTTCTGGTATACCGCTAAAGTCTCTGCTTACATAACTGTAATTTTTCCCTTCAAGAGAACAGCGTACATATTATTTGAAAGGAAAAATATAGTTTGTCCCGTATAACTAGTAACAGTGCCAATGATTTCTGGTTCTGAGTGCTGGTATTGGAAGCTTGAAATCGTTAATGTTTAGACTTTTCATTAGTTTAAAATTCACATCTGATATGTAGAATAATCTTTTCTTATCTCCAACTATAACTATTTCACCAGACGGTCTTTGATATATTGAAGTTATTTCAGCGTAGAAATCTTGCGTAGATCTACGTTTTTTTGATGTTATGTTTCTACTCCCCATATCCATGATCAATAGCCTATCTGTATATATATATATATATATATATATATATATTTTCACCATGTAAAATTATTTAAGCTATAACACGCGAATTAACTTATGTTAAAATCTCTCGGTACAACCAAACCATAAAAGTATATCGGAGAAATGTTCAAGGATCTACCCACAAGAAACAAGTTCAGATTCGCCAAGCGTTCGCTAAAGCAAATTCGCATAGGAATTAATTACTTTGTTTGGGTGATGCAATAGGAAAAAAATCTTGCTTGTGCACACTCGATGTGGCGAGCGAAATTGTAATTGCGAAAAGTAGTCAATTGCAAATGTGCGTTTCTTGTGAATATTACTTTTATAGTGTTGCAGGGAATTGTAAGGTAAGTTACTTTTTGGTTAATATTATTTTAAATATTTTTTCTTTTGTTGTTGTTTTTTGTTGTTTGGATAGCGGTCTAATACCATTTCAATTTTATATGTATGTTATTGTTGAAAAAATTCTTTTGTTGCTCGTAACGTTTATTGTTACAGTAAAATGTTTGTGGAATTATTTAAATATATTTTTAATTAAATATATTTTCATTTTGAAGTCTTATTAATTAAAACTATGTTCCTTATACCGTGCCTTCTGTAAAATTTTATTTTACTTGGGATATGTTTTACCCATTATTTAGTTTTTTTGTTGTTTTTTTTTGCTCCGTGGAAAGCGTCTAATACTATTTGGATTTTATATGTAGTATAGATTGTTGAAAAATAAGTGTGTTTCTCGGAAAGTTTATGGTTTTTAGAAATAGGCCAGTGGAAAACAGGAATATTTAAATATATTTTTCATTATGAAGTCTCATTAGCTTTAGATATGTTTGTTATGACGTGTCTTCTGTTATAGAAAGTGTAAAATATCATTTTACATAGGAGGTGTTTTATCTAATGCATTTACTTGAGTATATCAGATGGATTACTAAAATATTTCATTGTTATTACAGTTGAAAACAGTATAGGACATCTTCGGAATTTAAAAAAAAAACCTGCTACCAGTTATTTCTGTTGAAATACTCTACCACGTTCAAAAACAATCTGCCACCAACCAACCTGCTACCAGTCAAGAAACATTTTTAGAGGCAGCGAAAAAGAGTACAAAGTAAGTAATTTTTTGTTTACATTCAGAGCGCTCACTTATACTTATTTATACGTTCGCAGATGAGTTTCCTTAATCAATTCAATAAACTTTGCTCTTCAGAAGCGGCGCAAAAACCGAAAATCAGGGTGCAAGATTTGGAGGTGAATTCAAAACACCGGATTTTACGGGCGAAGCTCATCAACTCCAAATACGGGGAAAGCATCATCGTAGAGCTTGACGATAAGGTAGCATTCCCCCTTAAGAGGATTACAGATACCTACAAACCACATATTGCGAAATTCGGAGGAGGACAGTAAGTACTACTTGTAACTTTTCCGTTGTCTTGGCAAAGGGAAATTGATTGTTTTCTGAATGTTATTTGTGGCATCTTCTAGTTTATTTTAGATTTTCTTGGGAATAATACCACATCAGAGTTCAAACTTGTGTATATTTTAAAACCAAACGTTTCAAAATATATTTCAATTTTACTTTATAAATTTATATCCATTGAAAACGAAATCCGACAGGATTTTGAAACGTTTGGTTTTAAAATATACACAAGTTTGAACTCTGATGTGGTATTATTCCCAAGAAAATCTAAAATAAAGGGAAATTGAGTTCTGGCTGAAAAATGTTAAGACTCACATTTTACTTTGCAATAAAGCTTTTCAGAGAGCAGATTTAAGTATGGGAACGTTGCGGAAACTGCAAACCAATATAAATCACCTAACAAATTCAAGTTGTTTTTACAAAATTTTAACTTAGTTGGCATGGGGCTTGTAAACAAGAATAATTTATCAAAGAGGGTCAAGTGAGAAGATGTTATTTCAGCATTTATAAGTAGACTTAGTACTGGCGTCATAATAAATAAACATCATAAAGGTATTATAGAGCTTTTTAAGGATTGCAGGAAACTTTTTCAAGTTAGAATAAAAAAAAAATAAAGAAAATAGCTATGATTAAGGGAAATGTCGCTTTCTGTGGAGAGTTCTTTAAAATGTCTGGAGATGCCGAGATTTTGGATAAAAAGTACTTTTCCACGGAAAACGAAGTGATAGATTTAGGATATTGGTTTGAAGTTTTCGTTAAAGGTCGTATTTTAAAAGAGCTTTTTGAGTTTGCTACCGAGGGGTCTGGACGGTGTTTACAGCAGATAATTTCTTTAGAAGTGATCATAAATAAGTATGCTGTGGGGGCAAGTTAACCTGATCTTGCGTCAATGTTAAAAACAGATTTGATCCTACCCTTGTTATAGAAACGTTCTCAATTTGAAAGGTTTATCCTTTCCAATAACCCTAAATCAAAATTCCGTGTTTGAGAAAAATAACCAAAACATTACCGTTAAGGTCTTTGGTTTACAAATGGATACACATTTCAATTTTACATGTTAATTTATTAATAATTCAAGACAAATATTTTCCAAAGAACATTTAGAAAATGTTTATGGGGAAGGTCGAGGCAGTGAAAATGATGACGATGATCATGAAATTCAGTATCATTAGTACTGGATAAAAGATCTTTAGCGGCTTTTACATAAACAAGTTTCTAAACATAATGGGAAGAAACAAGTGTGATAGATGTTTAAATTATTTCAACTCAGAGGAAAAGCTGAAAAAGCATACCGTCGACTGTGTAAAGTTAAATGCAGAATCAAGTTTCCGAAATTTTCACATGTTGAGTTTAAAAATTTCATGTTTCAAGAAAAAGTTACTTTCGTCGTATATGCTGATTTCGAATCTCTTTTGGAACCATTCGATGATAGACATACTAAAAGTAATAGCGTAAAATATCAAAAACATAGAGCTTACAGTACCGGGTACTATTTTAAATGCAATTATAATAATGATTATTCATATTATAAAAGTAATAGGGGTCTAGATTGCATGTCTTGGTTGGCAGAAGAAATGGAGAAAGTCGGCAAATATGTTGAATCTAATATTGAGCCAATGAATACCGAGGTAAACTTAAAGGATGCTAGTGGGGTTTGCCATATTTGTCGAAAACCCTTTACTCCCTCAGATAAAATAGTTCATTGGACGCTTTGGTTTCGACCCTCAATGAGGATAATTTCCAAATTTTACACAGCGAATTCCAGAATTTAACAAGCGAAAAGCTAAAGTTATTACAATGAAAGGGTGTGTTTTTATGAGTATCTAGATAAAATAGAACGATTACAAGAAACGGATTACCTAAAATTAAAAAAATTTACAACAGACTCTTAGATGAACATATAAATGAAAACGACTATAAACATGCTAAATTAATCTGGAATCAGTTTGGTATGCAAACTTTAGTTGATTAAAGTGATTTATACATGAAAACCTATATCTTGTTATTAGCATGTCTTTTTGAGACTTTCCGCAACACCCCGCGCATTATTATACCATCACCGGTTACAGATGGAACTGTGTGCTTAAATATACACAATGTAAACTCGAAACAGTGCAAGATGTAGACATGATACTATATATGGAACGCGGAATACGAGGAGGTATGTCGATGTACTGCTATGGAGAGGCTAACAACAAGTATGTAGAGGGTTATAATCCCAGTACACTCTTCAAATTCCTGTTTTATTGTGACGTGAATAACATGTACGGGTGGGGAATGAATCAGCGGCTTCCCTACGGAGGGTTTAAATGGGCTGACACAAATATTAACATTACGAGCATCCCCGATGATTCGCCTATGGGATACAATTCGAAAATGATATAACTTTTAACGACTTTAGACAACAAGGAAAAATACATCATTCATTATAGAAATTTAAAGCAAACCCTTAAGCATGGATTAATATTGTAACATCCCGAGGATGTTTACAAGAGGGCATAAGGCCAATTTGTCTTTATTTTTTTTTAGCAGATAGATGTTATTTAATATTTCATCACGTATGTGAACTAGAAACCGACTTGGCTTTTGCGTCGTATAGGAAATTCCGCTCGTATTGCAGAATATGAAACATGTCGCTAAAATTGTGAAATTTCACACAATGTATACCACTTGCATATATTGCGAAACTTTACCCGTTTTCCATGTTATAATAATTATATTTAAACAATGTATATCGTTCCGTTTTGTGATTTTGTCGATTCAGGGTTAGTACAAATTTAAAATCGTGTACGTGCTAAAAAACCAGGTCGACACAAACTGTGTTGCAACATTTTAAACAATAAAAACCAAAGATGACCGATTATAGGCAGTTAGAGAAAAATCGCTGATGTTGCCGGTCTAATTAAAAGCTTTTTCAAGAATTTTAAATTCGGAAGAAAGAGACATACGTAGAACAAGTCGGCTAATGGCGCAAGATGCGCAATCGGACAATGAAAAACTCACGGGGTAGGGGGTTTTGTTAACTTTTTCGCAACTATGGTACCCATAAGGGAGGGGCTAAAGTTCACGAGGAAAAAGTCCAGAGAATTAGGGGACATAAAAAGGGTGGAAACCAGACTCCTAAGAGAGGAACGTTTCACCTGTCCAAATAGGGCGCTAGGAAGTATATTAAAGAGTTGTTATAAAATTTATAGCCGATGGACGGGAACCGCGAGAGTCGCGAGTGTGTTTTGGGTATAACAGTGTTTAGCTAGCTAGCAAGTTAGTGAGGTATATTTTCTTTTGATTCACAGGTAAACCTTTTGAGATTAAAGGATAATTCGCATCCGGTGAGTACCTTTACATTTACCTAACCGAGGAGTGTTAGTACCAAAAACCTGTAAGTTTGTCCGTAGAGTTGTAGGTTCAGATTCTGAACCCAGGGTAGAGGTTTCTTAGACCAGCAAACAGCCGGGAAGAGACGTCGGATAGGGACGAAGTAGCGTCGGAGTACGCAAAGCTAGATCGTCAACTTGTAAAGATTTTATCTGACTCCCTGAGTCGATAAAAAGAATGAACGGCAAGAATAAAATTTGTTTTTTGTCGTGATATATTGTTTAAATTTGGTTTTGTTTTTAGCTTGTTATATATATATATATATATATATATATATATATATATATATATCCTGGGGATATACTCATATATTCATTGGATAAACTGGCTCACCCACTTTTGCCGATATAAGGGAACACCTCTTGTAGTAGGCACCGATAGGGCTTAACTAGGGTGGAATTGCACTTTTCATTCCTTGTATTAGTGGGTATAATTATTATTGTGTTCTATAAAGTTATTATTGTATTTTTTCTTGCTTAAAAGCCATAATTTTGTGGAGTTACATTTGTTTTTTGTCGGATTGTTTAACTAACAATATTCAATGTTTTTTTTTCCTTTGTCTTTTAGTTACATTGTGGGTTGGTATTATTATTTATAATTTTTTTCTTTCTTTTAATTTTATTTTCAATATGTGTAATTTTTTTTGGTTGTTTACTTTTAACTCCTTCCTTCTTCCCATACAACTACCAGCATTTGTGAAGCCTGGGGAGGCTAGGTGACGAAAACCAGAAGCTACCAAGGACTAAGAGTCAAGGCAAATAAGGGGCAGTAAAGTTCCTTTTATATTATTTATTTTCAGCCAACATTTACAGAGAAGGGTTCTCGGAGTCTTTCTCTCCAACACAAATTTTCTTCTGGTGGTGGCAGCATTCCCCTTTTCTCTCAGGGCCTATATATATATATATATATATATATATATATATATATATATATATATATATGTTTTAGGTGGTTTCAGGGAATTCATCCGCATAGTTGATAACTGAGCCTGTTATATAACAGTTATATAACAGCGCGAGCGCTTCTGAAAATCTTTGTATTCGAGTAACTAGAAGCGAAAGCAGAAGGCTAGGAGAATTATGCGAACCGACCTGAAGAGGGCAGATGTGACTCTGCCGAAACGTCGTCATGTTACCATCGTCCCGGCAGGGATCAGTTATCAACTACGCGGATGAATTCCCGGAAACCACCTAAACCATTTAGTGCCAGCGAAAACCTAAAAACAAATATATATATATATATATATATATATATATATATATATATATATATAGCTCTCTTGATGGTCCGGGTGTTCGTCCGTTGAAAGTTTTGTCCCTGTAAAGGAACGGTCGCCTGACGTTTCGCCAAAATCTCACTTGGCATTTTTATGAGGCTTTTCCTCTTCTTCCAACACGAAGGGTGACTGCAGGTTCGAACCTTTCCTTTCCACTTCAGGCGCCACGGAGAGCAGACCAAGCGGAGAACGTCCTAGCCGACGATCTCGGATACGAAGTAGTCCGGAAAGGTCTTCATTTGCAAGCCGACAAATGAACCAAGCACAGAAAAACTATTCACGACAATTCTCGTGTTTTCTTACCAACTCAAAATTAACCTTAATCACAGATCACCGAGCGTTAAAATGGTTATTGACAATGAAAGATCCGAGCTCCAGATTGACGCGATGCGCCCTCTCGCTCACAGAGTACGATTTCGAAGTAATTCACCAACCTGAACGAAAACATGGCAACGCTGATGCCTTAAGTAGCATGTATGATACCGATGATAACTATTTCACACGTCTTATCTGGATTTCATAGATTATCGCGGGAAACACGCATTACCACAAATAAAAGATATGGAAACAATAAATGAATTACTAGATTACTCGTCTACAGTAAAATTCGTTACCAAGGTCATATTTACGCGGAACTGGTTTAGAAAACGCGGATGCTGGACAAACCGTTAAAATTAGCGACAGAAAGAGGACAATATTTTATTTAATACTTGGAGAACGAACTGATGAGAAAATAAATTTAGAATCTATGTGGACAGGCTTACAAGAGCTATATAGAATGGCTTACGAAAATAATGAACAAAATATAATTTTAATAAAGAATGATTTAACGGAGGAATTGTGGCAAGAAACGAAAGACATGGCTAATTTTATATTTTCAACAGCACAAATTAAAATTAGTATTTATGGTAGACCTAAATGAACAATTCGTCGAACTGCCGTGATTGAAGAAGAACTTATAGAACCTAATCGGGAACGAGATGCGATAGTGAGAGAACAAAATAAAGATACTTTTTGCAAAGGGATCTTAAACCATTTAAGCGAAGTTAAGACAGGAAATAGAGACGACGACGAGCCTAATTATTTTATGGACAAAGATGGTGTTCTAACTATTTTATGGATAAAAATGGTGTTCTATATAAAGGAGATCATGAATTAGAAAGAGACCAGCTAGTGATACCAAAAACCTACGTTAATAACGATAACATAATGAGCGGACACGCAGGAAGACAAAAAACTTATTCCCCCTATTCGTTTGCATTATTAAGATAATGGTATCGCCGTCCGTGCGAAAAATGGTTGAGAATATTTTTCGCAGCTTTTATGTATTGGCTACCTGTAAAACCCAAGCAAAATTAATACATGCCCGGATGAGGGATTTAAAAATCCTGATTCCCCTCCCCTGAAGTCTATACCACATAGACTTATTTTTCTCCCTCCCCCCCCATGAAAGGTTATCATAACCATTCATATATGTCATATACAAGTCGTTGAAGGGTAAATCTTACGCAGAATTTTCTATTCTAAAATACAAAGATCTATTTTTTGATCGAATGTGTGATTACAAATTTTTTGTTGTATTACGGAGATAATTTTGTTCTCCACCCGTAAGATTTTCCTATATGCCGTTAACCATAAACCAATTTTATTTGTGAAGAAAAAAGCAAAATTTTTGTTTCCGAAAAGGCAATTAAAACTAAGTAAAAAATGTTGAGTAAGTCCAAACACATAACTAACGTAATGCAAGTGACGACGAAATAAAAAGTTATGTAGTATCATATGTATTGTCGCATAAATGCAATGCTAAGTCTGATAAAATTGTGAAATACTTTTTAAATGTAATGAGATTAGAGTTCAGCATACTTAAACTATTTTAAAAGAGGGTAAAGTAAATGAAGAGAGATTTTGTTGAAAGATTATTTCCATCAGTTGAGTTAGAAATAAAGAAGAATTATTTCAATAAAGGATATTAAAAAATTGTAAACTATATTAGTAAAGGTAAACGCACGGAGTATTGTTTGCTGAGCAATGTACGATGTCAACAGTTTTATCTTGTGTGAAGAATACGATATCAGCACGAGCTGTATTATGACTAGAAAGCAGTGCGAATATATATTATCAATTATTTTAGAGTTACGAGGTATGTTCATAAGGATAATGAAATTTTGCTATGTTTTTTTGGACTATGTACAAAATGAACTAATTTATCACAGAGGCTGTACTGTGAATCAATAAGCAAATATAAAGATTATATTTAAATGGTTTTAAGGAGCAGCAAACAGAAAGGTTCGTATTCAACTCCTGTAATTTACCTATGCGAACGTAGAAGATGGATCAGTAATTCAGTCAGTTTTAGAGAAATTAGATGTTTTTTTTTGTTTTCAATAAAATAAGATGGAGACATGCTCGCCAGTAGTGAGCTGAGACAAATTGTTTTTTTTATAGATTTTCTTTTCTTTGATTTTGATTCATGAAATATACGAGTCAATGATATTCAATGAATATTCTTCAGATATTGGATGAAAAGTACTCACAAATGTTTGGTATGAGCCAGGGCAATCATTTGGAAGAATTTAAGTGGGTATAAAACGAAATGTAGTTAAACGTCAAATCACATTTGATGATTATCTGGAGTACTTACAAAATTTTAATTGTATACTAAATAAAACACAACGTTGTATTCAATCCAAGTTTCATGAAGTTTTCAGCGTTGAGCAAACAAAAATCGCTTTAAATCCATTTGATGATAAACGCTTTCTAATACCCAATAGTTATGATACCCTACCATGGGGTCATTATAAGATTAGGTAATACTAATATGAATTCATTTCTTTCTCTTATAGGCAGCAGATGGCAAAATGGCTACAACACTACAACAGGAATGTATAAAAGTATCTGTTAGAACATTCAGGGCCTAAGTATATTCATTTCCCGGTCTCCACTTCCTTGGTACTTAACCGAGGAAGTTATTAGGAGTTATCCATAGTATAAGTATGAACAGTTTATGTCTGAATACTCAAATTCTAATCCAAATCGGGAATCCATTCTAAAGACATTTGAGTATTACATAGACATGACCTCAGAACTTCGACTTGTCCTTTTAAATTGTCACTATCTAGCACCATACGTCGAGCATGATGACTATTGTGCATGGTATACATACTATGAAATTATTGAATATGGTCTCGTAGTATGTAGATTATGTTTTCGACTACTGAAATCAGTGTATGATTTAAAAGGGAAAACAAAAGTTCCCTATAAAATATCGAAATATCACGAGCGGTATAAGCCTTGCGAGTTACATACTATTTACGAGGACAGGAGTTCATGGTGCTCTCATTGCTGCGTCCCTTTATCCGAGTTAAAAAATTATGTTGGATGTTTTGAAGATCTACACTTTCATAAGATGATGAAATTCTTATAGTATTAGTTGTAGCCATGTTGAGGACTTATAGTTAGTATAGATTGCTAATGATGTTAAGGTACTAAATATTTGTAATAGTTTAGGACTTATAGTTAGTATATATTGGTCATTATGTTAAAAGATTAAATATACTAATATTTGTTATGTACTAATATAATAAAAAATATATAAAACACAGTATTGTTTTAAAAACTCCTCTTTATTTCACGAAATAAAACCCTTTAAATACCCGATAACTTCAGATCTACAGATACATTTTTCAATATGTATAAAGCAGCTTACCCAGCATGCTAAATGGCTCCATATCTACAAATTCTACAGTGTAAAGTAGTAGGCTTCAATTCCTCAATAACTTTTTGAATCATCAAACAGTTGCTGAATTGTGCCAAGTGTCGCTGTGTAAAATCATCATTTGGTAGTAAGTTTGAAATCTGTAAACCACAGCAGTAACTTACTGAACCACTATAAAAAAATCCAATTTTTGCCAAGTCATTAGGTCTATGCGTTAGAACTACAGGCCAATTTCCAAAAGTTGAAAATCTGCTGGCAAAACTCGCTTTATCTCTGTGAACAAATTCTTTTTTTCTATATATAGAGTATGTGCTATCGAAATCGAAGAAATAGCAATTGGGACTCCAGTCCAAATGATGAGCTACTGGATCGTTTGTCATTTACTAGTTGGAACCTTCAGTTCCACAAAATGGGCATTTAACTATATCATTTTCATCGCTGTAAATAAATCCAGCCGTTGCTAGTTTAGTGGCCGGAAATTCTGAGGTCCATTTTTCAAAGGTACTTAATCTATGCTCTTAGACTTGATACAAATCTCTACACTCCATGGTGATGTTTATGTGAATACTGAGGAAAACTTAAAAAGACGAGATGAATTATATACGTTTTATTAAGGTTTATTTGCTATAATATCAGCTACAATTTTATCTTTGTAATAGTAAATAGAGCCATACTGTGCTGAGATGTTTTATCGAAACAAAAAGATGAGAGAAGGCGTTCAACAGGTTTTGAGCAAATTAGATGTTGCTACAAGCAAACTTCATTTAACACTTTGAAATAGAATTTACAAAAGTTCATTTCTGTATACGCTTCCACTCTACTAGAAATTATATGTTCAATTTTTAAAATTCCACCACGTCACTATGAGAGAAATATAACGCTACAATATTTTGCATCAACAAGATTAGCTTCTCATCACCCTCAGATCTTGTTTGAGTATAACTCAATATAATAGGAATTCTCCACAAGAAATTGGTGCTGCAACCTCGTGACTAGGAATATTTGGGTCTAAATAGTTCTTTTTCATCATCTTCAGAACGCACACAACATCCATCCGTTCGAATCCTGTTCAAGACGATTTTCACATTATTTTTTTATAGAATAATTACTGGTGCAAACGTTCGACCTGTACTTAATGCACATTGGATTTCCAACTCAGAATTGATGATAGGAAGTGTGTAACAGATAAAACGATTCTGTTTTAACAGCTTCTTCGTACATTTTTAAGATTCTATCTAGGTCGGCATTGTAGTCAATTTCTTCAAAACTAATCCTGCTGCTCACTAAATTGAAGTGCTCTTACTGAAGGTAATGGTAAATTCGAAAGGGTTTTATAACCTCTCCATCGTTGTCTTCCCTTCTACTCCTGTTTTGCAAGTTACAACCTGTTGCAGGAATTAATCCAGCTGTCGTGACTTTTATTAAAACCCAACCATAGAACTTTGACTTTATTGCCACGAGATAAACGTAAGAGTTAACGGTCTTTTGCAATTCTTCCTCATAAAATTTCTATTAGATGAAGCATAAAGATCTAATTGTCCTAAATCAGAATTTTTTTCTCACAGGTCGATGCAGCTCCTTTACAACTTTTTCCATGGAATAACTAGTAATGACTACTATAGTTTAAAATGGATCACGACTTTTTATTTAGTCTATAGAGCAGATTGCTGCTGCTGTTGAATGGCTATATTTTTGGATTAATCGTCTTTAATTGATTGTTGATTTGAGAAGAGACTTCGTTTTTGTGAGATCGTAGTTCACTCTTGATGCCATCTGATAGTTTTTTCAACTCTAAGTTCATTTTATTAACTTTATCACACATTCATCAACTTTTAGCATTTTCTCTTTGATGGCCTCCACTTCATCAATATCGTTTTTCAATTGCGAAATTTCATCACTTATAATCTGTCGTAGATTCTCTTCAATTTGCTGTGGCAATTTCTGAAGCTGGTTAAGCTCGACGTTGGTATTCGACTGAAATTCCAGAAATGCTGCTATCAATAGTATGTTGATTTTTCTAAAGTTTTCGCATACTGCTGTAAACCTTATCGCTGAAATCATTGAATGCCACTTGAAAGTCCTTTTTAATATGAGACAACTTGTCACGTACTCTGTCATCGACATAGAGTTTGAAATTATCACTTTCTCTACATCGATTTTTCTATCGAATATGAAGGAAAATGGTATTTTTTTCTCGCTCATAATCACACTGTTGCTGTTGTTGAACAGCACTTCGACCAAATTTATCGAGAGACATTTTACTAATGACTACTTTGGTTATTTGTCACATATAATATTGGCTTCTTTGAGCTCATTTATTATCGTTACAATTTCGTTGTCGTGGGATGTGGTGTTGCCAGCCCCTTTCGATGCAACAAGTAACCTTACACAATCTACAAATCCATTAGGATCCTCCCAGTAGACGTATTCCATAGGCTTTGTATTATATTTCAACTTCATACCTCTTCCTTCGCTGCTGTTGCTTGGTTTAATTGCTTTTGTAAACATTGGTTTAAAGACATCGTTATATTTGGATATTCCTGAGGGTTTCAAAAGTCCTTTTACATTCCGGTGTACTAATTCCCGCTCCAAAACTTTTTGGTACACGATTTTGTCTTCTGGAGTGTATGCGGGGTCCTTGTAGAATATCAGTTGGTAAAGACCAGGTGATCCTCGAAACGTATCGTCTCCAACAGTAAGATGTCCCGTCCTCCTATCGAAGTTGATTTCTTTTGTTACCTAGATATTATTTGGGGATTTTCGAATCGTATGAGGGTCCATAAATGTTGCCAATTTTATCACTTTTGTGGAAATATTCGGTTACGTACTTTTGCACCATTACTGGACACTGGTCCAAAGGTTTTGTCAGAGTAATTAGTCGGATCAATCCTCTTCTTCCGTTTCCTCGGCTTCAGCATCGGGATAAAAACTAGTCTCTGCGACTGGTTCTTCAACGAGGAATAGACTTGATTTTGGTGTTAACGGCTCTAGTTTTTCTTTTTTCACAATTGTTTCTCGTTTGATAGATGGCAACATCGGAGGTGATTTTGTTGGCGCTAGTGGTATCTTGGTGAGAACTTTGGATGTAATTGAAACTATTTGTTTCAAAGGTCCGACCACCGGTTTAAAGAGCTTATTGAGGGTCTCATTGTTTTCCGATTTACCCAGTTTCAGACTGAGGTGTTTCTTGCGAATGGACCGTACTAGTTGTCTGATTTTTTTTCTTGCGAAAAGCTCCTGCTATGCTGTTGGTGCTCACTGAAGACATTTTTGTTGACTGACTGATTATTTTTCGCTTTGTAGTCTTATATATTTATCGAAACCTTTGTGATATCGCCCTTCATTTAAATTGAATTCTGTAACAATAACCACGAATCCGTAGCGATCCTGCCAACACATTGAACAAAAGTCTTTAAACTGTTCGAATGACATGTCCGGAGATACGTGTTCATTATAGGCGTGCTTTAAATGGATTTCATTTTGTTTGAATAGCACAATCATATTACAATTGTCTCGTATTAATTGCTTAGGAATTTTACTGTATGTTTGCGACAAATAAATTGAATCGATGTGTCGGTGTCGTCCCATGGAAAAGAAATTCTTAATCTTTTTCTGTTTATCACCAGTCACGTTAACAAACATAAATACTGAATACTCACAGGCGTCTGATGGATCAATTACATTTTCGTTTTCGCTGAAAGGGAAATACGACACACCTTCAACGCTCATTGAGAACCTCTTGTAGTTGTTGGTATTTTGGTTGGTACAAAGATTTCGAGTACACATAGACATTTTTAAATCGCAATCCGTTTTCGTTGAACAAAAGCGAGAGCAACGCATTGGTTTACGCACAGGCGCTGGGGCCGCAGATCGCCGCTCGGACGAAATTTGGCAATAGTTTCGATGTCACACTACCAATGCCCTCCCCTTCCGCTTCAAAATCTAGATTTTCTATAGGCAATTGAATATCTTGCAGCTTTATATGCATCTCAAAGTAAACTGATGTACATGTGTTTTGGGTAGACGTTTAAATATAAAATTTACTTTCTGGACGTCAGTCGGTCAGTATTATGTTAACTGCTGAAGGTAGTGGAAGTGTAGTGAACACTCTAATCAACAAGTTATCCTTTCAAATTCACCTTCCTGGCTATACATTTTGTGGACCGAGTACGAAACACGAAAAACGCTTAGCTCTAGAACAGCGAGGTATAAACAAAACCGACGCAGCTTGTCGGGATCACGATATTGCTTACAGTAATAGCACTTCTCTAGCAGACCGTCATAAGGCTAATTTTGTGTTGAAGAATAGGGCTTGGGAGAGATTCAAACTAAGGACGCTTCACTCGGTGGAAAAGCAGGTGCTTGGCTCGTAACGACGACTATGAAAACCAAACAGAAACTCGGTCTTGGGATGAAACCTCAAAAGCGGAAGAAGAGTAGAGGTGTGGAAAAATCTTCCCGTAAGCGAAAGTCATCGACACGCAAAACTCTTTTGCCATTCCGAAAGCATGTGATACTGCCTACGAATAAAGCTATCGCTAATTCTCCTGCAGGACAAAGTCTACGACAATCATCGCTGATGGCTTTGAGGGCGGCTAGGATGGCAATTAAGAAAGCCGGTGGTTGTAATAAAATTCGAGTACCTGGTGTGATACCGTTCGAGTCGAAAGTTAGTGGAATTCTCCCGTTGATCCCGCTATTTGCAGGACTCTCTGCCATCGGAACTTTTACAGACGGTGCCGCAGTATTAAGTAAAACACTAATATCTATTTGCATCTGCAAAGAATGCGAAAAAGAAGCTCGGATAGGACCGACGGCATAATCAAGCTATGGAAGAGATTGGGAAGAAGGAGTCCGGGCTTTACCTGAAAAAGTACCGCGCAGGAGGTTTCGGTCTCTATTTGAAGAAACAACATCAAAAAAACTCCCGATAAAGTTACCCAGTCGAGCACTTTACACCAATGAGCTTGTAGAATACAAACAATTAAAAATACCAAATTTTAAAGGTGTATTTATGCCTAAAAAACAACAACCATTAAGAACTGAGTCTGCCATCATCAACTTGGATTACAGTCGTAAAAAAGGCACACGCTGGGTAGCTTACATTAAAAATGGAAACGTTATGCAATATTTCGATAGTTTTGGAAATTTAAAACAGCCTCGTGAATTGGCTGAGTATTTAGGACGCAATGTAACGATACTCTATAACAACGACTCCTATCAAAATTATAATCAATCTAATTGCGGTCATTTGTTTCTGCAATTTCCCTATAATAACAGCGAACATGAAATCGTCAATCATGTCTTTGATATTAACGCTGAAAAGACGTAGTTCAATACTATCCATTGATTTTCAACCGCCTATTCACTTAAATCCCGACTACAACTACGGTCTAGCCTTGCTGAATTTCCACTCCTACAACAGCATCCCGAACATTGAGGAGGGTAGCAAAGTGTATTTGATTGACTCGAAAAAGAAACCAACGACCTTCGAATTACCTGAAGGCAGCTACGAAATTGGTGATATTGAAGCGCACATTAGAAAAGTATTGGGTGTGCAGCATTCGAAGGATGTGGATGATATTTTCTCATTGAAACCCAACAATACACTCAAGTGCCAAATATACAGCAGTAAATACGCAATAGACTTTCAATCGGAAAACAGCATCGGTGTCTTACTGGGTTTTTCCAAGAGAATGCTCTTCAAGTGCACAGCCTGATTTACCAGTGAATATAATAAAAATGCGAACAATCCATCTCGATAGTAACACCACATCGCGAGCATTTTACAACGACAGACGGTCACATACGATATACGAATTTGCCATTGGAGTTGATCCTGGGTTCGCTATTGACGAAAGACATCAACATCTTATCTATCTGCCTATCAATCGAAGAGAAATACACAACATAACTTTGAGAATTCTCAATCAGGAAACTGAACTCGTTAATTTCCGAGGGGAGGAAATCATTGTGAGACTGGAACTGAAACAGCTGTTGCAGCAATAATGGGACGCTTGTTCGTATTTGAGCATCCTCATAAAAGTAGAATCATACCACGACCTAAATCAGTATCACTGAAACCTTTGAAGAGATCACTTACGTTCTCCAATAAACTATTTCTACAATCACTACGCTATCATCAAGCATTTGATATCTTCCGAAAGCCGAATTTCGATGACAGCATTCGCAGAATGGAAGTCAGAACCTACTATCCCTATGTAAAGTGCTTTGGGAACAACGACATAGTGTAGATTACTTTGAACCAAGCCGATTCCTGGTTAAGGGTCAAATTAATGTAACGGCAGGTACAGGTGAAGTTTCTCTATCCCCTAATGCAGGAGCGCTTTCTTCGATAATATGGTAGACGAACAGTCCGGTAAAGAAATGGAATCGGTTCGCGATCCCGGTGGCGTAAGTACCATACGAGGTTATCTGTGCTATGATCCTACCAGTTCAAGAGAATTAGCTATTGCTGGCTGGAATTTTTCCAGTAAACCCTTTGTGAACCCAGCAGACAAATATTTCCGAATGTACATCCCGCACAAGCATTTGTTTTCCCTCTTCAACGACTACCAGCGAGTGACCTGCAGAAAGCAAACAATACGTTTAGTGCGAGTAAGAAATGATGATAATTGTCTTATTGTTACTGATAAATCTACAAAAGCAAGCGTGACGATTGACAGTATTGAACTTAAAGTCCAGCATATTTTCCCCAACGATGATATGAAACTTGAATTGCTGCAAGCCGTTAAAAAGGATACCGGCATTAATATTCCGTTTAGAAAATGAGAACTTTATGAGTTGCCTGCTCTGAAGATAGGCGCCACACGAGAAATTTGGACTCTAGAGAGTCCTCGATACGTCAGCATTGCCTTCCGGACCAATAAACACAGCAACATAGCGGCTGATTCCACTGAATTTGATCACATTCATATATGCCATATTCGTCTAACTCTCAATGGAGACTACTGGCCGAACGAGAGAATGCAGTTGGATTTCCCCGGGAACGAATACGGAGAAGCCTACAAACGCTACACGGACTTTTATCCCAGTTTTGATGACAAAAGGCACCCGCTACTAGACTATCTTACTTTCAAGAATCACACTATTTTCGTAATCGATTGTTTCCGACGTGAGAACAGCATAAAATCCTCCACTGTGAATGTATGCCTGGACATTGAATCTCAAACCGGTTTTACCGACAAAACACGTGCCTTCTGTATAATCATCCACGATTGTTTGTTGGAATTTCTCCCACTCAGTGAAAGATTATAAAAGAGCACATCCTCACATTACAACTTCAGTTCACCAAGGGAATCGTTTTCATTGACATTCAATTCATTCTTAACGGGGAATTTATCATGTCTATTAATCCACATCGGACAATTCACATCGCCAAATTCGGAATATGTGCATATTTTATTGCTAATTTTTTGCTGCTAAAAAAGATTTATTGCTCCTACCGTTTCCGAGAAACAGTGTGAAAATGTGGTTCGATGAAAAATAACTTTTAAGATTATCTGGATTGCTTAGAGAAATATACCACTCTACTCAAAATTACATTCTACATAAAACGCAACGCTGCATTTAATAAAATTATCATGAAGTCTACAGCGTTGAGAAAACTAAAATTACTTTAAATCCCTTTGATGAAGCGCTTTTTTCGACCTACCAGTGTCGATACTTTACCGTGGGGTCACTATAGGATTAAACAATTTTAACATGAACTCTTTCTCTTATAAGTAAACGTAAATTATGACTCACATTACATAAAATCAATAGATTTTTATATCAGTCTCCACCTCGATTAGCAACAGAGCCCAAGCCAGCGACGATACAACTGTTCAAGAAGGAGACAGAAAGTAATGATGCTCCTGACCTTGCACCAAAAGCAAATTCGACTGCTCCCTCAGAAGAGAAGGACGACACTCTCATTAATGACATGATTAGAGTCTATTGGGCAGCTAAGGTTTATCTGATTGTAAAGATACCACTCTTACCCCTATTTTTCCCATAACTTTTAGTAGAAAGGGAAGCGTTAGACAAATAAAAATGACGAATATCGATCACGCAGTACTAAAATTACTAAATAAAGAACATTTCATTCACGCGCAACTTTTTATCAAAAAATATATATTTAATAAAGAGGTATTGAGAATGGTGCGACATTCGTTAATATACATTTTAATTATTTAATTTTGCATCTTTGATAAAAAAATTCATATATTTACAACAATTTCACTATCGGTGTGAACCGTGCTCGAATTGCTTCGTATTAAGCATACTGCACGTAAATCGACTGATAGTGATAATATATCTAGCAATAATTCCTAACAAAATTAGCACGTAAAAATGCGCCCGTCTAGGGTGGTTTTAAAAAGCCGATACAGACCGGGTCGTGAAATTCGTTGTTATCAGAAAAGTACAGATTTGTTAATAAAAAAACTTCCATTAAGTTGATTTAAAATTTCAAAGAGCGGCAAAAATGGCTTTGCAAGAAGCTATTCAAGCCTACTCACTTAAAATATTAATTTTCCAAGTACTATGAGGATTTCAAAAGATAACTTACAACTAGATCATCTGAATTTGAAGCTAAGGGATCAGGTAAAGTATATTATTTATTGTTTTTATATTTTGGGTTGGTAATTTATTTTATGTTCAAGGTTGGGCTTTGGAGGTGAAATTTGAAGAAATGAACAATATTTCAGTTAACGTGTATGGATTAGAAATCAAAAAAGCAATATCAGAAATAGTGAGTCCATTGCATTACACTAAACATAAAAAACCTTTGCCTGTGAATTTATTTCATCATTGCTGGATCAAACAAAGGTCCAGATTTGTATCATCTCAAATAAATAAATATGGTCACAAGAGATTTTTTTGTGATGGATGTCTTTTATATTTTAGTTCGGATTCAAAGTTAAAATTTCCTCAACGAAATGACTGTAATCAGATACAAAATTATTAACTTTAAAAAACTAAATATGAACAGTTAGTTCCTGGAAACATCTTACAGTTTCAAAATTTGAAGACAAATATGAAAGTTCTTTTTATTGTTTATGCTGATTTCGAGTGTTATTTGAAAAGTTAGATTATGACGACCCAAATAATATGCCAAAATCTTTCATTATAACTACTTGTAGACATGTACCATATGCTTTTTCTTATAATTATTAAAATGCAGTGACGATAATTCATTATCTAAATTGGAACATTATATTGGACCTAATTCAGCAACTGTTTTCTGTGAAAGATTAGTGAAAGATATTCGAGTAATATCTCATAATTATTTAAAACATGTAAAGCCGATGGATAATACCACTGACTACAGATGAGAATTTTTTTTTTAATTCAGGACGTCATATTTGTAGTAAAAGTTTTGATGATTCATCAGAAAAATCCAAGATCACGATCATCTTTTAGGGAATTATAGAATTATATTGATCCAAGTCATAATGCCTGTACTTTCAATTACAAACTTCCAAATTTGACACTAATCTTTTGATGAAGGAGATGTGTTGCGAAAGGATAACATTGATGTTATTGCACAGACTAAAGATATATATATATATATATATATATATATATATATATATATATATAAAAAATTATTAAACATAGATCTTTGGATTCATAACGACTTGAGTTAATCTTTAGACAAATTGGCTGAGAATTAGAACCCTCACAATGTATTGAAATTAAACGATATTTTTCGGAACCTAGTTAATTTTGATATTATAAGACAAAAGGGTTTTTTCCCATATTAATATGTTGATTCATGGTTACAATCGAGCCTTAAAGCGTGGGATATTTTCAGCTGTAATAATTTAGGAGAACATATATATATATATATATATATATTTAATATCAGAGTAATATACAGCTCCTGGCCTATGTTGAGATGCTATGTTGAAAGTCACTGATGTAGAACTGGAACTATTGTTTGACGTAGATATGTTACATTTCATTAAAAATGGTATCTATATTCTATAAGTCAACAATATTATAATATTTCAATCAATATGACAAACGATTTGTTATTCCGGGAACTTACAGAACTTTGGCTTGAGGTCATAAATTCATACCCAAAATTGAATCCATGTTGAACATTGAAAATGATGCTGACGTTAATCTATATATATATAAAAATGAATCCCTTTTTCCCTTGGTCACGGCATCACGCGTAAATGGCTGGACCGATTTCACTAATTCTTTTTTTGTTGTATTTGTTATTATTAAGAGAAGGTTCTTATGTAAGAAAAAAATACGAAAGTTGCGCAGGAAACTAGAACATTTCACTTTTTTTTCTCTTTCTGTGGTCGGAGTTATAAAAACAAAATACCTACATAATTCATTTACCAATTCTTAGTGTACTTTTCACATTGGTTTCTATAGGATAATTTGTACTGTGTGTTTTTTTCTGAAGTTATTCTTCAACAAGGTTAGTCAAATTAATATAGTGTTGGAAAGTTTTGATAGACCATTTTGATACTTTTACAAAAGAATAGGTACTATAGTTTTTTTTATGTTCAGTTGAATTTTTGTTTCTAAAAATGCTGGCAATTAGACGTACAAACTTAAGTCGCAGAACCCGTAATCCTGCAAGTCAAAGTAATACGAGAGCGAGTCAAACTGATGAGCAACGTGAAATGCGGAATAAACGGAATCGATGGAACCGGAACCAACAAAATAGAAGTGTTGCGTTTAACCCCTATAGAGCTGCATTTAATTATAACATAGAAATTGACTACAGTACACTGCATATCGTTGCTATTGGACCAATGAACGTTGTTTGTCAATATTGCAAGGCATTTAAGTTTAAAAATGAAGACCCTGGATTGTGTTGCTCGAACGGTCAAGTCAAACTGACGCCGTTGGTACCGCCACCAGAGCCATTACATTCATTGGTTTCCGGAAATGGGCCAGATTCCAGACATTTTCTAAATAATATCCAGCTACAAAAGTTATTCAAGAAAATTTTATGCCAATTTTTAAGGTAAGTGTATTGAAAAACTTTTACCACTATTGTTGACAGTTTTCAATTGTATTGGTGTATCATTTGAAATGGCTTAAAGTACATATGTAGCTCTGTGAATTGCTTTAAGTAGCCAGAAGTAATTGAAGTTAATGGGGGAAATGGTAGTGCTGACAAAGTATTTTGAGAGTCACTTGGTGGTTTGAACAATTCACTTTACAATACAATTCACTTTACAATATGTATATGTAATACAGGAATGTTTACCTTTGCAGATTCAGGGACAAATATATCATCGAACAGGTTCCTTATTGCCAGTGCCGGATAGTAACAATAAATTTTTGCAAATTTATTTCATAGGCCATTCAGCAAGACAAGTCGATCAGCGTTGTGCACACAACAATTCTGTGAACCAGTTGTGGAACAGCTCCAATTATTTTTCCATCAACACAACGCATTGGTTGCATTATTCAAGACCGCATTAGATCACATATCATCTGATAACCACAAAATTGTTATCAACGCCGATAAGACGCCTGCAGGACAACACATAAGACGTTTTAATGCCCCAACAATCGATGAAGTCGCTATTGTCATTGTGGGTGAAAATGTAGAAAACAGAGATATTGTTTTACACCGGCGTAACAATCAACTGCAGCGTGTGTCCGAAACACATCGATCATATGATGCTTTACAATATCCTATCTTATTTTGGCAAGGTGAAGATGGGTATCATTTTTTTTAATGAAGATGATGAATCCAGTTACAGGTAAATAAACATTTTACGTTTTTAATGTTTATCACAGCCTTAAGTAATTTATATAATTTCAACACAAAAAAATTGCTTTCAGGCTCTGAAACTAACAAAAAAGTTAGTTCAATGAATTATTATTCATACAGACTGATGGTTAGAGAAAATGAGGTCAATCACATCTTAAAATGTCGGCGTCTCTTTCACCAATATGCTGTCGATATGTAAAAGTAGAAACTGAGCGATTAACGTTTATCAGGTTGAACCAAGCAAAACTCCATTCTGAGGAATACATACATCTTCGGGATGCCATCAATGCTGATGGATAATCCCAGAATGTAGGTAGAATAACTATTCTCCCAGCAACATACATCGGAAGTCCACGACATATGCATGAATATGCTCAGGATGTTATGTCATAAGTACGTCATTATGGACACCAGATTTGTTTATAACATTCACATGCAATCCACAGTGGACAAAAATTCGGCAAGAATTATTTATTGGCCAATCACCCATTGATAGACACGACATCACAGCAAGGGTATTCAAAAGAAAATTACAATCACTCATGGATTTCATTGTTAAACAGCGTGTGTTCGGGGAAACGCGCTGTTGGATGTATTCAGTAGAGTGTCAGAAACGCGGATTACCCCATGCCCACATCCTTATTTGGTTGTTAGAGACAATAAGACCAAATGAAATTGATGATGTGATATCAGCGGAAATTCCCGATAATGATGAAGATCCATTGTTACATGAGATTGTTACAAAAAATATGATCCATGGTCCCTGTGGAATATTAAATCCCATTTCTCCATGTATGGTTGACGGAAAATGTTCAAAGCGCTTTAGTATCAGAAACTATTAGTGGAAATGATGGTTATCCACTTCACCGCCGGCGAAGCACTGATAACAATGGGAGGTCAACAACAGTCAAAGTGAATCAGCAGGATATTGAAGTCGATAATCGTTGGGTTGTTCCATTTTCGCCTTTACTCTCCAAGACATTTAAAGCACACATAAATGTAGAATTTTGCCATTCCGTAAAGTCTATAAAATATATATGCATGTATATAAATAAAGGTAGTGACATGGCTGTGTTCGGAGTTGCTGCTGAAAATTCTAACGATGAGATCACTCATTTTCAAATGGGTCGCTATGTTAGTAGTAATGAGGCGATGTGGCGTATTTTTTCGTTTCGTATACATGAGAGACACCCTAGAAAATGGTCAAAGGGTGTACTTTACAACGGAGAATGTATTGCAATGAGTTGACAGGCCACCATCAACAACATTGACCAGCTTCTTTGAAATGTGCCAGAATGATGACTGTGCCAGAACACTGTTGTATTCTGAAATGCCTAAATATTATACCTTGAATCAATCGTCAAAAAAATTTCAACGGCGCAAACAACGGCAGCCAGTTCCAGGTTATCCAAATGTATTTCCAACCGATACATTGGGACGTATTTACACAGTCCGTCCCAGCCAAGACGAGTGTTTTTATTTGCGCTTACTATTAGTCAATGTTCAATGTCCCAACATCATTCCAACATCTGCGAACTGTTAATGGTGTATTGTGCGGCACATACAGAGAAGCCTGTCAACGTTTGGGATTGCTAGAGAATGACGCTCATTGGGACCACACTCTTGAAGATGCTGTGATTTCGACAAATGCTAAACAAATACCAACATTGTTTTCGATAATTTTGTCTACATGCTTTCCATCAACACCGATTGATTTATAGAGCAAATACAAAGATCATATGGCTGAAGACATATGACATGACAAACGACTTAGAACATTAAATGCAGATTTGCAAATTAACGAAGAAATTCACAATGAAGGATTAATTTTAATTGAAGACATGTGCTTGATGTTTACAAACAATGGATTAATACAATTAGGAATGACAACGCCCAATCGCTCAATGCATGAGGTATTTAATGTAGAATTGAGACGCGAAACTCAATATGATTCTGAAGCATTAAAAGAAACCGTTCTAAGAAACGTTCCTCTTTTAAATGAGCAACAAAAATATGCCTACGATACTGTTATGAAAGTAGTGAACGATGGAACAGGTTGATTTTTTTCTTAGATGCTCCTGGTGGGACTGGAAAAACATTTTTGATATCACTGATTTTGGCAACGATTAGATCCCAAAATGGTATTGCACTTGCACTTGCTTCGTCAGGTATTGCAGCCACGTTGTTGGAAGGCGGTCGGACAGCTCATTCCGCACTCAAGTTGCCCTTAAACATGCAAATAAATGACACTCCAACCTGCAACCTTTCGAGAAATTCAGCAATTGCCAAAGTGTTGCAGCAATGCAGATTAATAGTTTGCAATGAGTGCACAATGGCACACAAAAAATCTTTAGAAGCATTAGACCGCACTTAGCAAGATTTGCGAAAGAACCAAAACCGGTTTGGTAGTGCAGTGTTATTATTGGCAGGTGATTTTCGACAAACATTACCAGTAATACCACGATCAACGCCAGCCGACGAATTTTATGGAAATATGTTAAAACGCTCAAATTATGTATGAACATGCGAGTCGAACTGCAGAATGGCCAATCTGGAGAAACTTTTTCAAAAGCAATTGCTCGATATTGGTAATGGAAAAATACCTGTTGACTCATCGTCTGGATACATTACGTTCCCTACCAATTTCTGTCATTTTATGAAATCTAAGACAAAACTGATTGAAAAGGTTTTCCCAAATATTGCACAAAATTATAAAGATCATGTTTGGATGAGCGATCGAGTTATATTGGCTGCAAAAAACATTGATGTCAATGAAATGAATTTTCAAATTCAAAATTAGATAACTGGTAAATTGATTACATACAAATCGATTGATTCAGTCACTAACCAAGATGACATTGTTAACTATCCAACGGAATTACCCGGATTACCACCTCACAATCTGCAATTAAAAATCGGATCGGTAATAATCATGTTGCGGAATATAAACCAGCCACGTCTTTGCAATGGCACCCGACTTGCGGTGAAGAGATTAATGAATAACGTGATAGAAGCCACTATTTTGAAAGGGAAGTACAAAGGAGAAGACGTATAATGCCACGGATTCCTCTAATTCCGAACGACATGCCGTTCGACTTTAAACGGATACAATTTCCAGTGCGGCTAGCATTTGCAATGTCGATAGATAAATCACAAAGTTCGCCGGGTCAGCTAGTGAATTAATAAAACTTGTATGCAATGAAATGGAATTGCATAATATTTCTGAGGGTTCGTTACAAACTGTGTATGAAAAACTTGTTTATTTCAACACAAAGATGGTATTTTCAACTAATAGATTAGATTACTGACTGCATTTCTTAATTATATGTGGTATAATGAATAGAAAAGTACGAAAGGTGTTTAAATCTGCCTGCAATCACTATTTAATAATTAACTATACGATTATTTACGAAAGATATTATTTTCTATAAAATATAAGTTCCACATGTATTAATTTGAGTAGTTCTAGGTACTGTTTGACAGGAATTGTATAAAATGTTATTTTATTCAGTGATTTTATAATAGTATTAGTAAATCTTGTAAAATGAAAAAAAAAATCCTGTAATAAATATAAATAACAGAGTTTATCTTTTAATTATTTCACCAGTTTACCGAGAAATAGTTGTTATAAAAAATGTCCAATTTCTATAAGTGTATGTAAATACCATAAATATATTTATACCAGTGCCAATATGAGTACTTAAGGTTTGGAATGCAATATAAGTATTAATAATTCATTTAAAAATCTTTGCATTTGATAATCATACAAAAAACATGAATTATATCAACCGTCGCCTACAGAAATATGTCGCAAGAGCATTGACCAGGCGGATGGCAGATGCAGTTCCAGGTCATATTTCATCGCATTTATTATTTTGCATTATAATGTTTAGTTAGTTGTAACTAAACTATAAAAATATTTTCTTTAAAAACGGAGTCTAGAGTTAACGCCATTTTTCATGCATTTTTAACAATATATAAAGAGTATCAAATACCACTAATCTAAGGTCTGCAAAGGTAAAATATATGAATTTTAGTAGGTCATAATGGTCTCCTCCAGATGGCAAATGATCTGTTATACCGAGAACTTACAGAACTTTGGCTTGGAGTCATAAATTCATAACCGAAATTCATTCCAAGTTGA
Source organism: Octodonta nipae (assembly GCA_034190945.1). Lineage (NCBI taxonomy): Eukaryota > Metazoa > Arthropoda > Insecta > Coleoptera > Chrysomelidae > Octodonta > Octodonta nipae. The sequence continues at coordinate 171,248,275 of CM067216.1, forward strand.
ACATTGAAAATGCAATGGATTTGCTTAATATTTATGAGGATTTGTTACAAACCGTGTATAAAAACCTTTTGTTCTGTTTATATATCTGAAAATACTCCATTTAGTTAAACGTAAAGATATGTAATAAATATAAATAACAGGCTTTATCTTTGAATTATTTCACCAGTTTACTCCTAAATACTCGTTATAAATACTGACCAATTTCGATAAGTATGTAAAGACGATAAATATAATTATATCAAATTAATCAGTATTTATTCCATCCCAAAATGCCAATATGGATCCTTAAGGTTTCGAAATGCTAGACAAGTATTAATAATGCATTGCAAAATCTTTGCATTAATTATCACATGAGATGATCACACCATTCTAGCAAAAAACATTTATTCTGAAAATGTAAAGAATATCAAATACTACAAATCTAAGGTCTGTGGCGGTAAAATCTAGGATTCTTACTAGGGCATGTTTGCGTAAAAGAATATTTCCCAGTTGTGTGGTGCAGATGGATTGATTTGATTGCTAATAATTACTTTTGCAGATAATGATGTATTATGTTTTTCGGAAAAAAAATGTTCATATTCGATTACAATTTACCACAAAAAAAATATAATTTGTTTCTCAGCAAAAAAAACTAATGTTTTCTCTTTATTATCTTTGATGTAAATCTCAAACACTCTACACACAAAAACACCCTACAGAAAGTATTCCTATAACCTGCAGAAATAAAAGATTTTTCTCTTTTCACATCTTGTATATTAATTAGGAGTAATAACATTAAATTTATTTCAAGAACAATGAGTAACGCAAGCATATGATGTAAAAAATCACAAATATCCTTTATATGTTATTAACCAGTCATCCTCTAATAAATATGTATAATTTATGAACAAGAAACACACTTATTGATAATATATGTTTATATAGTCGAAGCTTACATTCATTTAAATATGCACAATTACTAATTGCGTTAGTTGATTCTCGAATTTATGAACCAGTTACATGTCAAATGCAACTAAGAAAATATTCACATCTGTGATGCCAAGGTTATACGCCTATTCAGAGTTTATTATTAGTACGCGATCACGGTTGACCAGTAAAGGGTGGTAAATCTATCGAAGAATGATGCTTTAAATGATATACAAGATTTTTCAAGGATAGGGTTGTGTTTAAAGACCCATTTATTGCATTTGCAAGCTTTTTAATTTAAGATTGCTTGTGTGAATATCCTGACCACTGGAAAGTGGGAGAGATGTTGAGCATATAAAATCCTTCAATATACGTCGATTTATTTCGATTGTGGTGTTATTGCCCAAAAAACATAAAAGTAATCATATAAAATCTCTTTAACACTCTAACAAATTAAACTTCACTTGTAACTTGTTTCTATTAAGTCTCAAAAATGTCAATATTAAGACAAGCATTAGAAAATGAGAAAAAAATCAAATAATACAAAATATAAGATTGGTGCCGCCATATGAATCAGAGGTATAGTTTTAACAATTTTATATTCATTGTTTTGATTGAAATGATTTTTTGTGAATTTGCAGAACGGATTTGATTTACCCGAAATGATGGAAATAGACGAGATGGTAGCTTTGGTAAATTTATAAAATGAAAGCAAACAATTTTTTATATCTGATGTATTTTAGTTGGAAGATGAAAGAGACGAAGGGACCGAGATTCTGGAACCAATATCGTCTGTCGAAGCAGAACAGATGTTAAATGAGGTAAAAATTAGCGTTCATATTTGTTTGAAATAATGTAATAGTTGTTTTCATTTTGTGGTTAACGGTTCCGGAACAAACTGAACAGCGGAACAGTCAACAAAGCGAAAATCAATGTGAGGAGGAAGCGGAGGGGGAAAAGTTGGTAAGATTCATTTTTTGTAAATATTGTCATTGTGTTTCTGAATTATATTTTATAATAGGCTGCTGAAATGCACGCAGCTCTAGAGAAGTCAGGTGAAGAAGCAATTGAGTTTCGGAAAAAACTCCAGAAAAAGTGTAAAAAGAGGAAGAATTGCAGAACATGATAATTAACAGAAGAAGAGTGGAAGCCATGATTCGGCGAAGTAATTGCCAATTTCGTCTGCTCATGGCGACTAATGTTTAAAATTACAGTAATTTGCATATAGTTATAATTTTACAATTAGTTTAGTCACTGTAGTTAAATATAGTTTAGTTAATAAACATTTTTTTTTAATTTAGTTCTTTTTTTTAACAGTCTAGATGAATTTACAATTAACTGGTTTTTGTAAACGTCAAACATCACAGAAAACAAATCAAATAATATAATCTTACAATGAAATACAAAAAAAAATTAAGTGGAGAAATGTTTACGCTTTAATATGGTGTAATTGTATATGTTAAAGAGTGAATAATTAATAACATGATAATAATAATAATTTTTAAAATTTTTGAGTATAGTTCTATATCTTTTAAAAGTTGTAGTTTATTTATATGCTTTTCAAGAGCTGTTTTGTACTTTGCTACGAGGTTCATACTGACTTCTTTGGATGGTTAATATCAACTCAATATCTCACAATTTTTTTAGAGGATTATAATAAATAATTCGATCATGCAAAATGAGGCAGTATGCAGAAATATTTTTTGGAACATTTTCACTTGTCTCAAATTCAGTTCGCATAACACCAGCGATAGATTGTACGGTAGCTTTTTGTCGGGCACAGTCAATATGTACAATTGGTGCAATAGTTTTAAATTCTTTAAGGGAAAATATTGGTTCATTTTCCATTTCGTAATATAGTGAACGAAATTTGGAAAAAAATTCATACAAAGAAACAAACTTGTTGTTTTTAAAATTCAAAAATATGTCAATATATGGATATTGTTCAGAGTTTAAAAATACTCTTATATTAACAAGATTACAATCATTAAATTTGGACATATTTGATGTTAGTGTATTTTTTCATCAGTTTCGAAAGCAACAATTACCTGACGTGGCGTTTCTAACTTTGTGCTCAGGTGTGTCTTATATTTTCAGGCACTGTTGGATATTCAACACGTTCCCAATTTCTAAAAAAGTGGAATATCTACATTCTTATTTATGATTTTTGTCAGAGCTAATTGTTGTGGAATATCAACGGAAACGTGTGGAACCCACAAGTAAATTTTTTCTATTATAACTTTCCGTTTTTCTTCGACATCAGATATAAAAGAATCATTGTCGTTGTTATTTCTTATTAACACTAATCTTGTATTATATAACAAACAACTTTTTTATAATCTTCAATCTTCCAAGAAACCCACTACCGTACCAAGTGGTACGCACACGTTAAACTTTTCTGACTCAGTTATAATTCGATTCTTTAGGAAACCAACCGGCATTTTGCAATTTCCGACTTTCGCTTTCATTATAGGATAAGTAAACTTTCAAGGTTGTGGTGAGACCAACATTTCTCACTGTATCAATCACTACACCATTTATCTCATAACGAAACTCTCGAAATAAAAAGGTTATTCCATTATTTATAAATTTTAAGTTTTCAAGTGGTTTACCATCTTCTTTTGTCAAATTCCCTGCTATATATACGAAACTTTGAGATGGTAGTGTTACTGCACCTAATTCTTAGCTATTCGAATTTCATCATTATAATCAAATTTTGAGTTCACAAATGGTTGATATGTGAGATATTCAAATTCAGTTATCTAATTGTCTACCAATGGTTGTTCGGTAACATTTAAAATATTCATTTTATAATAGTTGCAAACCTAAAGATATCAGAAATGTTTGGTTTTCTTTTGTCAGCTTAGTGTTACTTCTGAATGATGGTTTAATACTGTTTTTGAAACGTAGTTTTTTTTTCTATTGATACCTAATAACCATATTGAACTTTTCTTAAGTGTAATCGAACAGTTATTGTTTCGTTTCTAAAGTTAACAATGTCACCGTTTTGATCAACGATTTTAACTATTAGAGAACTGATTGCTTTAACGCTTATAGGGATATGAAGAATGTTAAGGGGTGCTTTAACTATTTTACAGCCTGGTACAACAGTTGAAAAAACTGATGTATTATATGAGTGGGTTTACCACTCGAAAACGAACCAGTTGCAATGCTACAATCGACACACAAAGCATTTATTTTAATAATTTGTACTGCAAAATCAGAAGTATGCATTATGTTTGCTTCCAATCCCAGTAATGAACCGATAGTATTATCTTTACTGATGTCAATTTGCTCGGAACATTCTATGGAAACGGTTGATGTATTTTCATTGGCAACAATGGAGACAGTTATGTAAGAAGGTAAGCTATTCTGTAAGAAACCAATTAAATCATCTATTTCATACGCTCCCGTTGGTATTGTTAATGAACTGTTGCTATAAATGAACTGATTATTTGTTTCATCAACATTTGGTATTGTATTGAAAGATTCAAAGTTAGATAGCCCAATTTCATATTCATCATTATCCAAATAAATTGGTGGATTAACATCAACGTAAAGAATTGATGAATAACCAGAAAGGTTAAAAGTTATTGATATGATGCTCTCTTTGTTACTAAATGTTTTATGAACTTTATTTAATGGCACACTCTATATAAAAATTGTAAGCATAACTGTCCACAATAATGAGAGTTGAATTTTTGATCCGAGTAGTAGTTATACTTAATATTTGTTTTAAATCCCATTACTCTGGAAATATGTTACTAACTCTTGTGGTAGTTTCAAATTACCATAACTATCATAATAAATTACAACAACTTAATTTTTTACATATGCAGTCCAATGGGTACTAGAGCCTAAGGAATTGTCTAAATTTATTATTCCACATTCACGCTTCTTTATTTTTTTTGGTCTCTCATGAATACACCACGAAAAAATTTGCAATGTTCAATCTTTTGGCAAAACCTTGCAGTTCCAAGTTGGTTAATGCATCTTGTGGTAGTGTCATTTTCAACTTTTTCTGTAAGGGGCAAGATACTAACCTTTCCTAAACCATTCCCTTTTTTCCGATTTCTATTGCGAGGTTATGTCTATTTAATATGGGTAGCAGAAGTGGTAGAAAACATCCTTTTTAGGAGTTTTGATAATACAGTTGATATACGTTTAGATTTCATTCCACTTCCCTTCTTTGGTTTACTTTTTTTTTCATACCCATTCCCAGTTTTCTTTTAGCTTTCATAACTGATCCAACAATTGCTGCTGACACTTTTTCAAGTGATGAGTCAGATGCCGTAAAACGTTCTAAAGCTTATCTTTCTAATGATTTATCTGCCTCAGTTCGAGTTTCCGTATCTTTATACTGTTGGTATTTAATGCCGTGATCCCGAAAAAAAAGTTTATTTTTAGGTATATCTCCTCTAACTAACCTCTTATTCAATTTTGTACCAGGCCCACAAAACCTATATCCTCCAGGAATATGTAGCTCTATAAGAGTGGGTAACTATTCTTCTTATAATTGTTTGTTGACATTTATATATTATTTAGTTCACGTCTTACAATGGTCTGATTTTTTGAGCGAATATATATATATATATATATATATATATACACAATGTAACAAAGGTTTTGGGAAGCAGCCTTTTATGAGCGATTTTATAAAGAAGTGAAATACACTTTTACTTTGCGAAAGCTTTCGAAATACTTAAATTTCTTCGCCAGTCTTTGGACTACAAACAAAATTTATAATTATAATATGTGAGATATATTTTTAAATTCTTACAGTAAATTGTAATTTGAAATAGAGCACAAACATAGGAAGTATGAAATTAATAAATTAGATGTAACAAACATTTTTTGAGTGACAATGATAGCAAAACTGGAAATGAAATTATAATCAAAAATAACATTACTATGGTGAGTAGAATAATGTATTAATATGTAACTTAATTGTTGAATACTGAAAATGAATTTTTCTTGTCGATGTCTAAAAGATTGCAATAAATGTTATTCAAAATTTGGATATCTGTTTTTTTTTATTAATATTATTCGGATAATAGTTAATAAATACCATCTCTAAAAAATTTCTTTTGTAATAATTTTGTTCACATGCCAGAACTAAAGCGTTGTTAAAATTTATAGTGCGTGAATTTTGAATACAATGAGTGGCAATAGCACAACTTTCTTTTCCTAATCTGATGTCGCTTTTATGTGAGATCATTCTACTTTTTAGAGTTCTTGAGGTCTGTCCAATTCTTTTGGTATCTTATCTTTTGTTTTGCTAAAAAGATGATTTACTGTTTTGATTGACTATAAGTTATTAAAATACTAGATTCGTTTTTTAAAATTTTACTGATTTTAGTTGATAGATCTTTAATATATGGAATTGTAATATGATGACGATTAACGTTGTTATTGGAATTGTTGCTTAGAATTGAGTTGTCTCTTTCTCTGTAATTAGTATTGTTATATAGAATTTTGTTAATAAATTGAGGAGGGTAGGAATTATTTAAAAAGGTATATAATAATTTTAAGTTTTTATTAATAAAAGTTGGGTGAGTAATTTTAAAAATTCTTTGTTTCATAGTTTCAATTAAGTTATATTTTATTTTCATTGGTTGATGAGAATAATTTAAATATCTACTAGAACTTACTCTCTTCGATGTGTCATTCCTTTGTATGCAAGACAATATATATTATATATAAATATAATATATATTGTTTCTGGTCGGGAACCTTCATCAGTTACGCTTCCCACAATTGAATGTCCTCTCGAACACTTCTTTATGCATTTGATGCATTTCGTTAAATTTGAAGACGCGAGATGTTTGAATATGAAGCTTGACTGATCTAGGATAGTTGGGTTAATTTGGCCTAAGTTCTGGACTGCAGCGAACTCACTATTTTCTTTTTCCAAATTATTTTGAGCATATGCTTCAGAACGCCTGATTCCTTCATTTTCACCCGCATCCTCTCTACGGAACAAATCGTCTTCAGCTTGCCGTTTTCTCCTAATTGTATCGGTGCGGTACTCATCTGACATTGCACCAGTTCTTTCCTTTGGTGCATCCAAACTGTCGTCAGTACCATCTGCAGCATCTTCATTATATAAATCGACATATCTTTTTTTCGTATATGCACCCTATTTTCATTGTCGTTCAGTGTAGGATCAATGTCTTTAGTTTCTTCATCGAGGAGAGTTGGAACTATTTGCCTTTTGTTCCTTTTAGAATCTTCAGTAAATTTCATCTTTCTAGCTTTTGACAAGTCATCTATTTCTTTTTTTACTTCTTCTTTTAGTTTTTGTATTTTATCACGTATTTCCCTTTCAACCCTTTTTTCATAGGAATTAATTGCTTCATTTTCTTTACTACTATCAGTAGCAAAATCATTTTCTGAATTTCCAAAGTCATTGAAAATATTTTCTCGTTTTCTCCGATCATCTTCATCGTCTTCTTCTGCTACAGTTTTGGTAGGACATGCGGTTTCGGAAACATGGGCGTTTCCTTCTTTTTTGTCAGCCAAACTACCTTTTTCAGTAACTTCTTTCGTTGTCGAGCATTCCTTCCTAGTTACTTTATTATCTGATTCTCGTTTATTTCTTGAATCTTTTTGAGTTTCCTTCTGTAAATTTATTTTATTGGTACCCATTTCCAAATTTTCATCCTCAGCTTCTTCAGTTTCCTGTGTGAAACTTCACGTTTTTCTTGTTTATCAGAGTAGTCATCTATGAGACCCATATCATCCAAAATATTTTTCAATTCTTCTTCGACCTGTTATTGTCTTCTGATTTCACTTTGGCCATTGTATATTTTAAGGAACTCAACTGACTGTCGAAATTGTTGGGAGAGTCGGTGGCTCTTTTTGACAAACGCCTGTTTGTTGCTAGTTTAGTGTCGAGTTTAAATTTAGCGAGTATTGCAGGATACCTCTCGTCGAAATACCCGACTTTGTTATCTGACTTATCTTCGTTCATTTCGCTATTTGATGCACTTGGATTTAGTATATCAATTATGCTTTTTTTCTTAATTGGAACTGGATTTAGTTCTACAAAAGTAGGTTCTCCATTAACTGGTAAAAATCGGTAGGAATCTGAATGGGAAGTGGGAATGGCTGTAGGATACCAACTGACTCCAACAAAATTAAAGACCACTTCCATCCAATCTTCGAAGTAGAGAAACAAATAGATCCTCAGACCTTCGTTACTAAAGACAATCCAGTTGGCCCTGCCATTTACTGAACAATCACGGAGGAGGAAATCCTGAAGGCAATCAACAGCAACAAATCTACTTCCAAAGGCCTAGACGGATACAGCATTAAAGATATCAAACGCCTGCCGGTCGAACGCACCTGGCTCTTATTTAACGCCATTCTGGTGACCCAGCACATTTCCGAAAACTTAAAATCATCCAGAACAATTCCGGGTAAAGACACAAACGAAATTAAAAATTGGCGTCCACTAACAATTAGCTCCATCCATATACGCCTACTGAACAAAATCCTGAGCTGGCGCTTCAGGGACCTTCCCCTAAACTCTAATCAACAAGGCTGTTTGCCACGCGACGGTACACTGATAAACAACTGTATCCTAAACGGTACCATTAAAAATGCCAGATCTAACATCAAACCCCTGGAAATAATATCCCTTGACCTCCAAGCTGCGTTTGATTCCATTCCTCGCGCTAAAATCCGAAAGGCTCTACAGAGATTCCAAATACATGATAAGATCATCAATTACATCATGAACTCTCTAACAAACGCAGCCACCGTCATCCAGAGACCCTCTGTCTCCTGTGCTCTTCAACTTATTTTTCGATGAACTTCTGGACCTTTTATCACAGAAACATCCCCCTAATTTCGAGCACATTCCAACCAACTCTCTTGCCTATGCCGATGATCTCATCTTACTATCCGGTTCTACAAGAGAGACAAACCAACTACTCAAAACAACAAATGAGTTCTTCAACAGATCTGGCATACGATTGAATACCAACAAATCGTTAGCTCTGTCACTAAGAGTCGTACCCCGAAAAAAGAAGTTGTACTCAATAACAAACAGCTTATTTTACATGAATGGGCAGTCTATCCCTCAGGTGGGTATGGACTCCATCCCTTACCTAGGACTTCGTTAGAACCGGCTTGGTGCTGAACTCCCTTCCCTTCAAATCCTGAATAAACAATTAACAAACATATCACGTGCCCCATTGAAACCCCCTCAAAAAATTAATATCATCACATTCTACTTAATCCCACGCTGGATTAGCGCTCTGCAGAACATCTTAATAACCAGAGCCCTGCTCAAAGAAGCAGACCGCCTAATCCGTCGTACAGTAAAATCGATCCTTCACCTGCCACCGTCTTCCCCAAACCCTTTTATACATGCACCTAAAAGAGCTGGCGGACTGGGTATTTCCCAAATCCCCAAAATCTTAAGCAAACGATTAAATAATATCAATACCTATTTGCCTGATATAATCAGGACACATAATGAACATCATAGCAATAGACTGAACTCTTTTAATACCCTAATAAACACTAGAAACGTCAATACTTACCTGCCCGCTTGCCTCGAAACATCTTGGTCGGGTAATGGCCTTAAACAATGTACCAGCTTTTCCGCATCCTCAAACTGGCTCACAGACCCCCCTGCATACTGGTCCGCCAGCACCTACATTAGAGCCGTCAAACTGCGAGGGAATCTCCTCCCAACAGGAGACTTACCATAATCCAATTGTCACATCCTCCAGAGGTGTTACATAACTCATAATACGAGACTGGCCAGACACAACAATATTGCAGAAATCATTAGGAAGGAGGCTTCAAAGAAGGGCTGGACGGTTGAGGTGGAACCCCATATTCGATCTCAGCGAGGCACTCTTAGAATACCGGACCTTGTTTTAAATAAAGGGTTAAAGACTATTGTGTGCGATATTGGCGTACATTGGGAAGGCCCCCGGTTTCTTGCCGATAGCTCCGCCAACAAGAGAATATACTATGAAGATCCCGAATTTCTGGATGCCTTGCGTATGAGAAATAACTCCACCGAGATAAACGTGCTTCCTTTTATCATGGGAGCCAAAGGCGTATGGTGCAATAATAACGATCGCCTGCTAGAATCTCTCGATATTAACTTTCCATCTATCAAACGCAGCATTGTTCATAGCGTCATAATTGGATCTTTGGCCTGTCATACTTTCTTTAATCAAGCAGTATGGAGATAAAATACTTTCACTTTTGTTCACCCTCTTCAACTCCGTATTTTCATATTTTTTATTCCTCCCTGTATATTTCCAATAAGTCGCTTATACATCTATTTCTGCTATTTTTCTCCACTACAAGTCAACCCGATCAATTTAAAACTTTATTGTCATTTATTTATTTTTCCGAATCAACATATGCTCCCCGACTAAATTTAATTCTGCATAAGACGATCGGCCGCAAAATTTTTCGGCGTAGTTGGTGTTAACCGGGCCGGATGGAATGCGCTTACGGGGCCTTTGAATTTTCTACTTTTAATTAATTTATGCAATATATACTTACTGGAATTACACGAATAATTAATGAAATATAATTTAGGAATGTAATTCATTATTGCGACTTCTTTTATTAATAATGACATGAGTTTTACCTATAATTTGTTAGTTAATTCAACGTTTGTGGTTGTTAGTTTACCAATGGATGTTAACATATTAGGAATAAGATTACATGGTCTTTTAATAGTCAATTTTTAATTAATTTATGTTATATATACTTATCGAAACTACACAAGTAATTAATGGAATATAACTTAGGAGTGTAGTTTACTGTTACGACCTTTTTTTTATTATTAATGACATGAGTTTTATCTATACATTGTTTGTTAACTTTTTGTGGGTGCTATTTTACTAATAATTGTCAATACATTATGACACTGATCTATATGTCTGAAATTTGGTTTGTATAGCAGTTTGTGTTCTATCTCTGTACTGCTTTATTATACTATACTTACTTTTCATTCTACCCATGTTTTTAATTAGTTAGATTAGTTTATACCCACTAATCCCTGGTTATCAGGGCTACTATTGTAAACCTCAACAGCCGAGGTAAGAACAAGGCTGAAATGTCTTTTCAAACACGAAAATTGTAAAATTTTGATATTTCGAAAATAAAGAATTTTAATAGCCAAAAAAATCCTAGATGATGTACCAGAGTAGAATAACAACGGGGTTTCTAGACCGGAAGTGGCTTAGGGCTGCGTATCTACGTGTTTTGGGTGTGGTGTGCCCCCGTAGGGCTCCGTTGGAGGCCCCGTGTTGTGTGTATGTCGGTGGAGGGCCCCCGTGTAAGGTTATGTGTCATTGGTGTGGGGGCCGGGGGGCTGATGTTTGGTGTAAGTTATGTGTTTATAGGTTATGTGTGTTGTCTTTGGATATGTTTCCGTGGGGGGCTCCGCTGGGGCTCCCGTGTAAGGTTATGTGAATATAGGTTATTTGTCAATGGTGTGGGGGCTGATGTTTGGTGTCCTATGTGTGTATAGGTTATGTGTTTATAGGTTATGTGTGTCGTCTTTGGGTATGCTTTTGTGGGGGGTTCCGCTGGGGCCCCCGGTGTATGTTGGTGGTGTCTGGATGGGGTGATGTGTAATTGTGAGGTTATGTGTGTTGTCTTGTGTGTGTTCTTTTGGGGGGACCTGATGGCTGTTATGGGGGCTGAGTGGTGTGTTTGATAAAAAGTGAGGTTATGAGGGCTGGTGTGTAGAAGTTACGTTTGTAGGTGTTGAGATGTTGTGTGTGAAGTTATGGGGGCTGATTGTTGTGTGTGTATGTGTATGAGTTATGTAATGGGGGCTGAGTGGTGTATAGGAGTTCTGAGAGTTTATGGGGGCTGAGTGTTGTGTATATGGTTAGGTTGTTAATCGGTTGACTTCGTGTAATTCGATGAATTGAAAGCTTATGGGGGCTTAGTGATGTGTAGAGGTTATGTCAGTCGCTATGAGAAGATATAGGAACTGAGCGGTGTGTATAGGTTAGATTGTTCGGTGGCATCGTATAGCTCGATGAACTGAGAGGTTATGGGGGCTAAGTGTTGTGTATATGGTTAGGTTGTTAGTCGGTTAACTTCGTGTAATTCGATGAAGTGAAAGCTTATGGGGGCTTAGTGTTGTGTAGAGGTTATGTACATCGGTCGATGGCTGTCTGGGAAGATATACAAACTGAGTGGTGTGAATAGGTTAGATTGTTCGGTGAGATCGTGTAGCTCGATGAACTGAGAGCTTATGGGGGCTGAGTGGTGTGTATAAGTTATGTAATGGGGGCTGAGTGGTGTGTAGGAGTTATGTTGTTAGTGGGTTGACTTCTTGTAATTCGATGAAGTGAAAGCTTATGGGGGCTTAGTGTTGTGTGTTTCAGGGTATAGACATAACGGGACACAATACTGCATTCTGGACAGCCTCTACGAATATTTAAAGCAAAGGCTTTATTTTGATTCCATTTTTTAAGCTTGGGAAGTATAATCAATGATTACAATCTGGTAATAGGTTATAATTGTGAGTTACATATCCTTCCAAATATATTCCACACCATTTGTTCATAGCAAATTGAACTATACTTGTATCAACAAAAATCTAATATTTGTAGTGTTTGTTGACGTCATACACTTAAGAACATTTTAAGAACTTTGATTGACAACAATGGGAGCACTTTTAAATATTATTGGAGTAGCAGGCTATCTTCTTCCTATCGTGATTTTATTAACACTTTTTAAATTAATACAGATTCATGATTTTTATTCATACATATATGTAACCTGAAGGTGTAAAAAATCAAGGTCCTCCATGAGTAAACTATTAATCTTTCGGGGTATAGACATGACAAGACACAATACTGCATTCTGGACAGCCTCTACGAATATTCAAAGCAAAGGCTTTATTTTGATTCCATCTTTTTAAGCTTGGGAAGTTGAATCAATGATTACAATCTGGTAATAGGTTATAATTGTGAGTTACATATCTATTCCAAACATATTCCACACCATTTGTCCATAGCAAATTGAATACGACTATACTTGTATCCACAAAAACCTAATATTTGTAGTGTTTGTTGATGTCATACACTCAAGAACATTTTAAGAACTTTGATTGACAACAATGGGAGCGCTTTTAAAAATTGTTGCAGTAGCAGGCTATCTTCTTCCTATCCTTTATTGGCCTCAATTTTAAAAAGATTATTTAGCCAGGTATACTCTGTGAAAGGGACAAGTCTTGCTCCGGGCAATGGTCCACTTTCTAATTTATTTTGAAAATATTCTTCCGTCTATTTCTTTTAATTTTGGTTGTGTAACAGGCTGCAGGCTATTAAATTAGCAATTAATAGCTTTATTCGCGGAAGACAATTCTGAACCAATTCATTATCAATTCAGTTCTACTCAAGAGCGCATGCCTGATTCAGAACTAATAAAAGATACTTTTGTACCGCGAATGCCATTGCAACTAATTCTTCTATGCTGTCAAATTATATGAATAGGTATGTGTCAATTAAATGAGCCACTCTACATTCTGCTAATGCTATTTATGGTAGAGGTTTGAATATTTTGAACCTTTCACGACTAATCCAAAAATGAAACTCAAACTGATGATTATTAAATTGTGGCACAATATGTTCAAAATAATCAACTCTGTTTGGAACACTCTCAATTTCCAAAAGTTCTTCCAAATCCCTGTCACTTGAAATTAAGTGGTCCTTGTCAACAAATACTCTAAACAATTTTAAAGTCCAATCGTACAGTTAACAATAAGTAAATTTTCCGATGTAGGCAACACAAAATAATAATTTACTAAATTTGAGCAGAAATTATTCAAATGCGCATGTCAGAACCAGGAATCCTAGCTATAATTCAAGAACTGATAATCTGGTTACGAATCAATAATAAATCGAATTTTCCTTCACCGCGAACACAGAATTGTTACTGTCAGTTCAGTAATTTCTGTACCGCGAACGGTTTTATTGCAACTGCGCATGCGATCAGTAATGAATCGATAACGAATTGTTACCGCGAATAAAGCTACTATGATCGATTAATTGTTTTGTGGGACCGTTGACGGCGCTGGGCGTTCTGAAAGTTTCGATTGTCAGTTTTGTGTTCTGTGATTTGTGTGTTGTAGGGTTTGCTGTGAGTGGTTGTGAGCATGCGTGATAGTCTTAGAGCATGTACCTTCTGGAGATACAGTGCACAAATATCGTGGTACGACTAAAAAGAGACAGGACAATAGAGACAGTAACAAGCTATTTCACTAGGTTGGTGACACAGCAAATGAACAACATGCTGAAAGTATTTTTAAAAAAATAAACGTCATTTTGTGCTTATAATTATTAGCAACCAGACGCAATAAAATCAACAAATAACTACAGTGGCGAAAATTCATCAAAAATGTTGTCTAATCAGTTTGGTGTAGACAGTGTCAAAAAATGTAAACAAGCTGAATTGGAGCTGGATAAGTCTATTTTCTCTGCTGAAATACCAGCGTGGCTTAGGAACATTAGAAAATATGTGTGACTTTTTAATTGTGTTATTTGCCATGGAAATTTATGTGTAGGAACTTTGAAAAAATCTCAAATATGAACTAGAAGTTGAACATGATAAAAGAATTGCCTTGTTCTGACAGCTAACTTGGAGCAACCAAGTTCTCATTAATGATGCCGTCCTACAGTGGTGCGGCTATAGCGGCGAATACAGAACTATGAAAGAACACTTTTTGAATTTGTTCAAAAAGCAACAACCTCCTATGCAATACAACGAAATTCAATAATTTTTTAGAATAAAGTAACGAACTAGGCTTAAGAGGAGCATAGTGTCTCACCAACTACTGTTGAATGCAGATCGTTAAAAATGGCTTTACTTAAATCAAGCTTTATAATATTCACATTAATTTTGAAAAACATCTTGTATGTTAATATACCATATGGAACCAAGCACATGGCTGTATGCCCTTCAGGGAATTGTTTAAACCGGTCCGACTATACACTGATGGCTCGAGGTGGATTAAACGATGGACGATTGCCTGTATATTGTGCTCACCTGTCAAACACAACACAAAATTTCAAGCTGAAGCTGATATTTTCCGATGACACTGAGGGTGACACTGATTGGATTTCAGTAGCATCTTGTGAAGATTATAAAACTTTATTATCAAACAGCTCAATGACTCTACGTGATGCCAACATACAAGAGGACCTTCACAAAGTGCTAATTCTTATTTGTGTAACACTCTCCACAATTACAATATTGTTACTTAAATTAATTATGAAATGTATAAGGAAAAGAATGAATAATTAAAACACAGTTGTAAACAATGTTTTATTTATTTATGTAAAACACTATTCAGAAGCCAAAAATAAACTACATCAACATTTTCTTTTGTACATCATACTGGGTCATTGCAGCGGCAGTGAAAAATGCATGGAGAGTGAGAAGGTTTCAGGTTAACAGTGTCTTTGTAGCTTTCCAGATTGATTAGGTGATAGTGTGATTCCCCATCTTCGTTAAGCAGTTTTCCCAAATTGTGTATTTTCAACTCTTCAAATAACTTGATAAATAAAAAGTCATATTTCTGATGGCCTCGTAAATATATGTGCGTGCATTTGGTTAGGAAAATTCTCAAAATATCGTTCATAGTATTCAAATCGTAGTGGCCATCAGAGTAGTGGAGTCCTTGTAGCCGTTTTTCCAAATATCGTACTTGCCTTTTTTCTGCTGCTGATAGATAGTTAAACAGTTTGGGTGGTTTAAACAAAAACACACCAGAGCGTTAACGTGTCTTGATAACCAATTCCTTGGGAACAAATCTTCCTTCGATTTTGAAACCTTGAATGTCGACAATTGCAATTTCTATGGTGAACCGATGAAAAGCTGAACTGAAAATGAAACTGATTTTCTAAACAGCTGAGTGATCTAATATAAGCTTCGAACAATTTCGCTGAGTGGGAGAAATTATGCAGAAGGCTCTGGTCTTATCGGGAAATCCCTTCTGGCTTTCAATATCCAGGCGAATATCTACAGTCGAGGATTTCATGGTGTCCTCACGTCGAGAGCAATCGATGACAAATAGGGTGTGCGTCTTGAATGCAATATAATCCAGTAGAGGGTGTTTGCCGCCGCCAAAGCTGGGATAAAAGTCCGTATACCTTATGTACGCCTTACCGTACTCACTCTTTGAAAAATTTCACGAGTAGAACCTGTTTTGAGAGCAGGCAACTCATTTAGCTCCCATTTACGAAACGGTAAAATTATACTGGAATCCGCTTTGACGGCTTGCAGTAATTCCAATTTAACGTCATCGTTTGGAAAAATGTGACGGACTTTGAGTTCGATATTGTTTATTGTCACTTTACCTTTGGTAGCAGCCTCCTTGATTATGAGGCAATGAGGTTTGTTTACCACACATCACTCGCTTGTAGTCGTTGAAGATCGAAAACAAATGCCCCAGAGAAATGTACATATGAAAGGTGTTATCGGCGGCATTCATATAGGCTTTATGTGGAAAATTCCACCCAGCTATGAATAGCTCATTTGAACTGTTGGGATCGTAGCACAAGTATCTACAAACTGTGCTTACGCCACCAGGGTCTCCCACAGTTTCAATTTCCTTGTCGCACAACTCGTACGTGACGCTGTCGAAGAAGAAAGCCCCAGCATTTGGTGATACAGAAACATCTCCATTGCCTGCTGTCTTCACTACTTGTCCCTGGATTGAGATGCAGGAATCAGCCATGGAAAACCAACAATCTGTTTGATTGATGGTGATTTCAACGATATCATTGTTGCCGAGTGACTTGACGTATGGATAATAGGTTCGCAACTCCTCCCGTCTTACTCTATCATCAAAATTTGGTTTGCGGACGATATCGAACATTTGAGGAGTTGACATGGTAGCCTAGCGTTTGTAGAAACAGTCTGTTTGAGAGCGTGAGTGATCTCTTGAGAGGTTTCATAAAAACTGAAGGTGGTCGAGGAGCGGTTAACTTCTTATATGGTTCTTCATCATCAAATACAAGTCGACCCATTATTATTGTAGTTGTTTCAGCTCAAGTCGAATGATGATTTCTTCACCACGAAAATTTACAAGTTCAGAGTCTTGATTCAAAATTCGCAATGTGAGGTTATGTATTTCGGCAAATAGATTAAATGCTGAGGTTTTTCGTCGATGGCAAAACCAGGATCTACAGCAACGGCAAACTCATAAATGGTGTGTGAAGGAATGTTGTTGTAGAAGGCTCCCGATGTGATGTTGCTATCGAGATGAATCGTTCTAACTTTTATAATGTTCACTGGTAAATTGGAACTGTGAACTTGATTGCGTGACAGCAGTTGTTTAGAGAAGCCAAGTATTTCACCGATGCTGTCTTGCGGTTGAAAGTCCACCGCATACTTGCTGCTGAAAAGTTCACACGTGAGAGTATTGTTGTTAAGTTTCAATGAAAAAATATTCTCAACGTCCTTTGCCAAATGAATGCCCAGTGCTTTTCTAATATAAGCTTCGATGTCACCAATTTCGTATGAACCTTCAGGCAAGTCTATGAATGTTTGCGTGTTTTGATCGTCAAACAGGTAAATCTTGTCACCTCTTTCAATGTTTGGGATGCTGTTGTAAGAGTGAAAACTCAATAAAGCTAGTCCGTAGTTTTAGTTGGGGTCCAACTGAATAGGTGGTTGAAAATCAATCGACAGTATTGGGCTGCGACCTTTCAATGTGATGATCACAGACATGACTGATAATTATCCTCTTGTTATCTGCTAATATAGGTATATGTAAAAAACAATAATGCAAAATATTTATTTTTTATTATAGAGAAATTTCAAGCATAAATGACCACAATTTGATGGATTGTATGCCTGAGAAGAGTCATTGTTGTAGAGAATTTTCACTCCATTGCCAAAGTAGTCGGCTAATTCTCAAGGTGGTTTCAAACATCCAAAGCTATCAAAGTACTGAACGGTGTTTCCATTTCGCACATAAGCTACCCAATGCGTACCGTGACGACTGCTGGTATCCAAATTAACGACTCCCTTGTTTGTGAATGTTTAGGTAAGGCGTCTCGCATAAATACCCCCCTAAAATGGGGGATTTTCAATTGCTTGACGTATTGCACAAGCTCGTGATTATAGAGTGCTCGATTGGGTAGCTTTATTGGGAATTTTTTGACTTCTTCAAGTAAAGCCCGAAACCGTTGGGGGACTTTTTAAGGAAAAGACCGATCCCCTGCTTGCCGATCTCTTCCATGGCTTGATTATGATTATGAATCACTCGAGGTACACGGATTTTCTTGCGACCGCCTGCCTTCTTAATGACTGTTCGGGCTGCTCTCAAGGCCAATAGTGAGGATTTACGTACATCACCTCCGGATCCGGTAATAGCTCTCTTGATTTGTAGAACTACATTCTGTCGAAAAGATTTTTTTCCACATCGTTTTTTGATCCCAAGTCCCATCTTGCGTTTAGCCTTCATGCCTGTAGTTATAAGCCAAAGAAGCTCCTTTTTCTCCAAGTGAAGCGTCCTTTGACTTGAATCTCTCCCAGGCTCTATTTTCCAACTCGTAATCGGCTTGTGTCGATCCGCCAAAGACTTGTATTTACTGTAGGCGATATCGTGTGCACGACAAGCAGCGTCTGTCTTGTTGATTCCCTGCTGACTCTTGGAGAGACGGTCTTGAAGTTTTGTACCGGGTCCACAAAACTGATATCCAGGAAGATGTAGTTCAAATGGTAATTTATTGATTGCGCTATTCAGTAGACTATCTCCTTCGGGAGTTAGCATGATACTGATTGAAACTGATAGGAACAACTAAATTTAATAAGTATCTCAAATAAGTTAATGCCAGTATATCGTAAGATGCATATGAAGCAACAAGATGTCCAACTGTCTATCGAAAATTTGGACTTTGTTGAAGAATCATTGTCATCAGCAAGTGGCCATGGAAAATTGTTACCAAATTCCCTACGAGCAGCTTTCTGCGGACCTAAAGGTTGTGGAAAGACCCACGCATCGTTATCACTGCTATTCAATGAAAACGGCCTACGATTCAAGAACGTCTACGTCTATTCCAAGTCACTCTACCAACCAAAGTACCAGCTCTTACAAGACGTTCTCAAGCAGGTTAATGGTGTATCGTATTTTCCTTTTAAGGACAACGAAGAAGTAATTGATCCGAGTGAGGCACGCAAATGTCAAGTATTCATTTTCCATGATGTGAATGGTGATAAACAAAATAAAATTCAGAATTTTTTTTAGATGGGAAGGCACAGGAATGTCGATTCGATGTATTTATCTCAAACCTACAGCAAAATACCTAAACAACTGATTCGAGACAATTGCAACGTGATTGTCATATGAGGTAAATTTGAAGCACGTCTTTGATGAGCACGTGTCTCCCGACATGAACTATGATAAATTTAAGAAAATGTGTTCAGAATGCTGGCAAAATCGTTTTGGCTTTATTACAATAGGTAAGGACTTCAATTTGAATGATGGTCGCTACCGTAACGGATTTGATAAATATACAAGGGTGGAATGAATGTGAATGATATTAGTTGATAAAAATGTCTTCACTCAGTAGCAACATTGCTGCAACTTCTCGAAAGAAAAAGATCAAGCAATTGACACGTTTCATTCGCAAGAAATATCTTAGTTTGAAGCTGGGAAAGTCGGAACATGATGAAACATTGAATAAGCTCTTTGGACCGGTAGTGACACCGCTACAGCAAATAGCTTCAACAACAACAAAAGTTCTCACCAAGATACCAACACAGGTCATTAAACGTGAAGTAATTAAACAAGAAGTGCAGGAGCCACCACCTGTCAAAAAACAAGAGTTGGAAGAGACACAATATCTCGATGAAGAACCAATCGCTGAAACTAGTATGCACACCAATGATGATGATGATGATGATGAGGTGGAGAACGAAACCTTTTACGAGGATCCCGGTAATCTCTCTAAAGAAGCAATAGAGGACTACATGGATCAGTATCCTCCAGTTGCTCACAAGTATCTGTATTTTGTTAGAAACCACGTTCAGAACCTCACGATGACGTTCCGATGCCTTGACAGATTCTTCTTCTAGGCGAATTCGCTGCAGTTCGGCGTTGGCCCTTGCTTCCTCAGCGCGAATACGTTCTTTTTCAGCCTTAACTCGTTCCTCATCAGCTCGCATACGATCTTGATCTGCTTTGTTTCTCTCTTCTTCGGCTTGTAATCGTTCGTTTTGAATTTGAATTATCTCAGCCTCAGCGGTATTCTTTACTTGTAGCATTAGACTTTTAAGTTCGTTTATCTCAGCCATCAAATGCTCGTTTTGTGCAGAAATTAGGTCGTTATGTACAGAAAGTTACTTGAGACGTAATTATTCGAGATATTCTCATACCTGATATATTTCATAGAGATGCGTTTAATTAAAGTGTAGAGGATGCGAATTTCTGTGACCTTGTTGCTCCGCATCTGCATAAGCATCATTTCAAAGTCAATGGCTGCATAGGAGGTTGTTGCTTTTTGAGCAATTTCAAAAAGTGTTCTTTCATAGTTCTGTATTCGCCGCTATAGCCACACCACATTAGGACGGCGTCATTAATGAGAACTTGGTTGCTCCAAGTTAGCTGCCAAAAGAAGGCATTTCTTTTATCATGTTCAACGTCTAGTTCATATTTGAGACATACTTCGGCATACGTTATTTTTTTCATTGGTGTAACCCATTGTTTTACTTCTTGATCACTCTCAAATTTAGTTTAGATTGAATTGGTAGCATCTTGTAATTGTAACAAACTTGAAAAGCTGTTTATGGCTGCGTTTATGAACTGATGCAATTGAACTGAAACTTATTTGACGTGAAATATACTCCTGCTACGTGATGTATGCAATGGAAAGTGGTGGGAGGTATAGCTCAACCAACCAATGAGAGCACGGCTTATGACGTCACAGAAAAAGGGTGGAAGCACTCCGTAGAGTACGTTGAAGCTAGAGAGATAACAAAGTTCGCTGTACCATTCGTTCTAATCGGAAGTAAATTTTAAGTACTATTATGGCAGTAAAACATACTCTTGTTTTAAATTTTATTTCAAACAAAGCTACGTATAATATATTACGATATACCAGCACCAATTTCAAGGTCTGTTATGGTAGTAAAACATACTCTTGCTTTAAATTTTATTTTAAACAAAGCTACGTATAATATATTATGATATACCAGCACCAATTTCAAGGGCATTTATGTTTATTTCCAAAGAAATAATGCGTTTTAAGCCCCATCCGCTACCGAACTCAAAAAAAAACAACACATCCTAACATTTACAGCCCAATGCTGTTAGAGTTAAAGTACGGTGGTTGGGTTTCAATGAGTCACACGAAAGTTGATTGATGACAAAACCATGTTATAAGTGGGGGAGATATTCATTTGCCATAACTTAAGATGATGAAAAAAGTTATCTTTAATAAATCTGAATGGTTCAAAGTTACAGAAACATTACGAAAGTCTCTGGATATAGTTTTTTTCACAGAAGATGATGAAGAGAACGACTTTTTCCATAATCCTGTACTATGTGGACAATTCCTCACTGTAAGCCTGTCGTCAACCAGTGATTTTGATAAGTCAATAATGGTGCAGAAATTTCATAACACTTTGTGCTTGAGTTAATTTGATATTGAACAAATTTTAAACATAGACACTCATTTACTATCACACAGGGTAAAATTACTTGAAAGTATTAATTTTTATACATATTATTTAAATGTAATTATTACTGTTAATAAATGGTTGAATTCTACATGTAAAATAATAACAACCGATACTAAATGTTGTAGTTTAAATGTTTATAATTTCATATATGGAATATGTGATTCTAGCGATAATACATTATTAGCCAATGCTCTTAGAGAATACTTATTTTGTTATTCACACGAAATTTATAATAAATTAGGTATTTACTAATTGTTTTTTCTTTTCATTCATTTTCCTTTATACATTATATCCCTCAACATTATTCATCATATAATATAACCATACCTTTTCCTAACATATGACAAACGACATTACAAACTGTCACCCACAGAAAGTGGAGGGAGGTATAGCTCAACCAACCAATGAGGGTGTAGTTTATGACTTCATGGTAAAGTAGTGGGAGGCACTCCGTAGAGTGCGTTGAAGCTAGAGAGATAACAAAGTTCGCTATACCCATTCATTCTAATAGGAAGTAAAACAATGTTCTGTATTTAAAATTTTATGTCAAAGCTACCCTTCACAAAACACAACGTCAACCACGGAACAAGAAACTAACCTAACCCTTCAACTATAACAGTCTCACGCAACACGGACTTTGCAAAGAAGCACAGAACACACGACAGACGACGTTACAACCTGTCACCCCACAAAACACAACGTCAACCACGAAACACAACCACCTTTCAACATAACCTTATCATTTCAGCCCCCATTACATAACCTATATACACACACACACAATCAGCCCGCATAACTTCCACACAACATCTCAACACCTACAAACATAACCTCTACACACCAGCCCCCATAACCTCACTTTTCATCAAACACACCACTCAGCCCCATAACAGCCATCAGGTCCCCCAAAAGAACGACACCCGCAAGACAACACAATACCTTCACAATTACTCATCACCCCATCCAGACACCACCAACATACACGGGGGCCCCAGCGGAACCCCCCACGAAAGCACACCAAAGACAACACACAAACCATACACACATAGGACACCAACATAAAGCCCCCACACCAATGACATAAACCTATATTCATAACCTTACACTGGGGCCCCAGCGGAGCCCCCCACGGAAACCACCCAAAGACAACACACATAACTATAAACACATAACCTTACACCAAACATCAGCCCCCCGGCCCCCACACCAATGACACATAACCTATATTCACATAACCTTACACGGGGGCCCCAGCGGAGCCCCCCACGGAACCCACCCAAAGACAACACACATAACCTATAAACACATAACCTTACACCAAACATCAGCCCCCCGGCCCCCACACCAATGACACATAACCTATATTCACATAACCTCACACGGGGGCCCACCACCGACATACACACAACACGGGGGCCTCAACGGAGCCCTAAGAGGAACCCTACGGGGGCACACCACATCCAAAACACCTAGATACGCAGCCCTAAGCCACTTCCGGTCTAGAAACCCCGTTGTTATTCTACTTACCAGTTCAATTTAATAATATTTTTACTATCTCGAATAATTTTATTGTCTAGGAATGGAACACTAGATTCATCATCCTCTTCTTGCAATGTAAATTGGATACGGTCATTATAGTTGGTAAATACTTGTAAAAGCTCTTTACTTAATCCAATGGGGATGGCACATATAATATCATCAACCTATTTTTTGAAAAATGGTATATTAAAAGATAATTTAGAGAGACAGTCATTAATGAGATCATCCATAATATATTGAGAAATTATTGGAGACAGTTTTGATCACATAGGATATCCGAAAATTTGTTGGTAGTATCAAATATAAAATAATTTGAATCAAAAACAAATCTTACAAGTTCAAGAAATTTTGTTTTATTGATATTTGTGTGTTGAGCAATTGAATTCCAGTGTGTATGAATGCTGTTTTCAACTAATTTTATTGGAATGTTAGTATACATTGATACAACATGAAGACTACAACTAAGAGTGATGGGCAATTGTAATTGTTGTATGTGATGCAACATGAGTCGTAAATATATAAGATTATTTTTATCATAAGATTTTTGAAGATATCTACCAAAAGACTCGCAATTCCTGAATTAGGGGAATTAATAGATGATATAATTGGTCTCAGCTAGAGTGGTTTATGTATTTTCATAAGAGCATAAAATCTTGGACATGTGGAATTATATATATTATACTGTTTTGCTTCACTCTATGTTATTAAATTAATGTTTTTTAATTGAGAAATCAGACGTCCTGCTTTTTGTTGAATGATAGAAGTTGGATCTCTTTTAACTTTGCGATAATATTTTATATCTTCTAGTAGATCCTTAGAAAGTTTAATATAATCATTTTTATGAATGTGTCACAACAGCTGTGACATTGCCTTTGTCTGACTTTATAATTAAAATTTCAGGATGGTTTTTTATAATGTTAACTTTTATTGAACCAAGAATTAAGAAAGTTGTGTTTTTTATTATTTATATGATTGGTTAAAATATTAGTAATTTTTTAGAGATGGTATTTATTAACTATTATCCAAAATTTGAATAACATTTATTGCAATCTTTTAGACATCGACAAGGAAAATTCATTTTCAGTATTCAACAATTAAGTTACATAGTAACACTACATTATTCTACTCACCATAGTTATGTTATTTTTGATTATAACTTCATTTCCACTTTTGCAATCAAATTTTGTTACATCTAATTTATTAATTTCATAATTCCTATGTTTTTTGCTCTTTTTCAAATTACAATCACAATTTAGGTAAGTATTTAAAAATTTATCTCACATATTATAATTATAAATTTTGTTTGTAGTCAAAAGACTGAGGAAGAAATTAAAGTATTTCGAAAGCTTTCGCAACGCCTACCGTAGAAACTATGATTCAAATGCTCAAATTCAGGGAACACAATCAGTAAAATATCGTACAGTAATTAGACCGTATATAATTCAACATAATTTGCTGAAAGACGTAGGTTTAAGAAAATCAACATTCTTTAATAAACCAAAACCACCGAGCAGATTACGTAGAACTCAGTCTTTCAAATATACTAAAGGAGGTATGCTAAATTTGTCTTATTAATTGACTCTATATTTTACGATAACACCAATGAACTAGTAGATAGACTCGTCTTTTGTTTAGCATCAACGGCAACAATAATTTCAATTTATTGAAATTCATTCCATTATTGAAGAAGTGCGAGAAGCACAAATTCTATAATAAGTGTCTGCTAAGATGCCAAAAGATAAATTCTGTCATAATATGCTAAGTGCATTTTCATAGAGGGGATATAATATGGTGAAAGTGTAGTATTCTATTCGTAGAGAATAATTCACTTCATATATGTTCCCGTTTCTGGGAAAAGCGATCAATTAAATGTAGATACCATTTTCGTAAAATAATTGAGGCTTCAACGATCATTAATATGACAAGGCTAGTTTCCTTTTAGACCGCGTCTGAATTTATTAGATAATGACGTTCGACTTTGCTTTGGAGCCATTTAAGAAAAGACAAAATGTGCAAACCAAGTTCAGAGTTAACATGCCATCGGGGCCTCAATCTGCTACTCCCAAGAGGTCACTAGTAACTGATACTGACATTTAAGTCTGCTCTCTTATTTTATTTATAGTAGCGCTGGGTTAGAAGGGATGTCACGGATGAGGCTATGTTGTGATTGGTCGGGATGTTGGTGGCGGTCTGCTTTTTAATCGCAATTACGGAGGTCCAGCTGTGGGAAGGCGAGAGCTGTCATCGCGGTCGGTTTAGACAGAGGGTCTTTTCAGAGAAAAGACTCGTTTCATTTTATTTCTGCACTATCCTTACTGTTTTCATTGTAGGTTAATCTTTCGACATTGAGGCACTATGACAGCTTGGTAAACAACTGGAAAATCTTTGGAATATCTATGTTTAGTGATTCGCCACGATGATTTATGTATCTACTGTTTGTTGTTGGCTTTATTAATATTCCATTTAAAGAGGAGTGGGGTTTGCATAAAGTGGGAGGTGTGGATTGTACATCGCATTCAATTGTACATCATCTCGTCATTCATTATAGTCTCTCCTTCATGATTAAGTTTAGTAGCTATTTTTGATACAGTCTGCCTCACAAGTCTTTTGGAAACGCTAGTCTAATTTAACGTTTTCCGTAGATATAAGAATACTTCAAACATTCTGAAATATTGGAGCTTGCTAACCGCTGATGCCAACATCATCACAAATATATTTTCATAAACATTCTTGTCAATTTTAGAGCTTTGTCATTTTGTTCGGCCTTGTTGTAGCATTATCTTCTTTAAATACTTTCCCATGCCATACATTGATTCGTGATGGTATCACTATTAAAATCATCACTTACATGGGTATAGCACGTCAGATGTTCAGATTGTTAACTATAAGTGAATTGTGTAGGCCTAACTACATGTGTGATTTTTGTAACTTTAAATAAACAGTTTTCTCACAATGTGGGGGGCATCAAGGTTATCGTATCATTGCGGTGATATCGTTACTATCAAAGCCCATAACACCTTAAGATTCAGTGACAAGAGAGTCTTAAGGTGAATACTAAAGAATAATGGATAAATCTCAAGCTAAATATCAAGGTCTTAAGGTACACAAGACCAAGTAGTCTCAATGTCAAGGATAAATCCAAAGGCTGAATTGCAATTCAACGTGTAGAACCGGCGCAAAACCTGTAATTCTATTTAAATAATTTACAAAACTGATTTACTTTATAAATATTTGAACCACTATATATAGTTCCCGCAATTCCTCTCCATAGTGTCTTGCAATATTTAACACAATCTCCGCATTGAGATTGATTCATTCGCTGAAGTAACCAATCTAAAGGCATAATCACTCATATCCGTTTTTCGTAAAATTTTCCAAAATATAATTTTTCCTTGAATTCTGCTTGTTCCATTTCTCCTCAGTAATAGTTTAAAAAATTTTCTTCAATTTCTTCTAACGATGTTACAACTTCTTTAAATAGAGACCGAAGCCTCCTTTGTGAGACTTTTAGAGGAAAAGACCGCTCCGCTTCTTGCCGGTCTCTTCCATGGCTCACGGCGCTGATCCTCTTCCAACTTCTCGTGGGCGTTCTTTGCATCTATCACCGCTTGGGTTACTGAAACTAGTAGAGGCCAAGAGCGCCGAGTGCTGACAACCCTGCAAATAGAGGTATTAGAAGGAGAAAACCACCAATTTTCGATTCAAAGTGAATCACTCGAGTTACACGGATTTTCTTGCAACCGCCTGCGTTCTTTATGACTGCTCGGGCTGTAGATAGATAGTAGAATCACATTCTGTCGAAAATATTTTTTCCACATAGTTTTTCCATTCCAAGTCCCATCTTGTTGTGGAAAGACCAACGCATCGTTATCGGTTCTCTTCAATGAAAACGGCCTACGATTCGAGAACGACTATGTCTATTCAAAGGACTGTACCAACCAAAGTACCAGCTCTTACAAGACAATAAATAGGTTAAAGGTGTATCGTTATTTTCCTTTTAAGAAACAAAATATATGTTCGAGTGAGGCGCGCGAATGTACAGTATTCATATTCGGTGATGTGAATGGTGATAAAAAAAATGAGATAGAGAATTTTTTACGAAGGGAAGGCACCGAATATCTTCGATTATTTAGTCAAAAGTACAGCAATACCTAAGCAAAGATCGAGACAATTGCAACGTGATGTCATATTCAAACAAGATGAGGTAAATTTGAAGCATATCTTTGATGAGCACGTGTCTCCCGACATAAACTATGATAAATTTAGGGCAATGTTAAATTGTTAAACCGTCCGGGCCAGGAAAGAAAAGGAGAAGACAGTGCCAAGGATGCTATCATAAATTAAGAGAAACACATTCCAGCAAGAATGAAAGAAACTTGGTTACAAAGGTAACAAGTTACTGCAATGAATGTCCTGGGCAACCAGGAATGTGTTTATCTTGCTTTAATAGTTGGTGTTTCTGGAGCTAAATTGTTTTTTTTTCTAACAACATATTTAGTTTATAAATTTATTTTATTTACAAATGTAATTTATACTAATAAAGCATTATGAAGTCTAACACATTAAAAACTCTTTAACACGAAACCTGATCACAAAACGAATGATAACAATAAGTTCTTACATGTTTTTACTTTTAATAATTGATCTTAAACATCTTATAAATTATATTATAGAACTATAAAAATTGAAAAGCCAATTACGTCATTACCGGGCCCCGAAGACCGGTATCGCACCATGTCCGCGTCAAACTACCGGTCCCAGGGGAGTGGTAACGCACAGTTATAGGGTTTATATATTTCAGAAACGCAGTCAACCTGTTAAACAAGAAGGACAGGAGCCGCTACCAGTCAAAGAACATGAGTTGGAATTTCTCGATGAAGAACCGATCGATATGCATATCAATGATGATGAGGTGGAGAACGAAACCATTTAAGAGGATCCCGGTAATCTCTCTAAAGAAGCAATAGAGGACTACATGGAATCCTCCAGTTGCACACAAATATCTTGTAGACTATATTAGTGAAAGTGATGACATTGACAACGTATATGGACCTATTTAAGACGTCGCAAGTTTTCTTGGGCAAAATCAATTTGGTCGTAGTACAAGTCACATTATCGTTAATGGGTTACTCCAGGGCTATATCAATTAATGTTTTACAAATCACCTGATTACGCTCCCGATGAATTATAGCCGGTTCTACAATTCAAGTATATACTTAGAATAAAGTATACCTAGTATAACATCTGAAAAATGGGTTCTACAAATGCAGAATAACTTTATCCTGAGTATAAACTATTGGATAACAATTCTCGTCATCTCGGGCGTATATACTTGAGATATGTTAATCCAAGTTGTGCGTGTGCGCGTCGGCGGCGTTGGTGTAACATAACCTGAACTTTATTTGCCACTCTCCGATTTTTGGATTTCTTGAATTTTCAAAACTGTTATCGAAATGGATCCAGAAAATTTGAACGTATTTGATTCGGATGAGGATGAAATTGAGGAAGTCATGTTTTATCGTCAGCCAAAAATATTTAAACATCGGTGAGTTATATCACAACATAGTTGGGGGTTTGAATTGAATTTGAAAAATAAAAAACATTTTTTAGGCCTGATTACTTTGTGGAACTTGACGAACTGGAGTTTTTCAAGCGTTTCCGGTTGCAAAAAACGAACTTGTGCTACATTATTAAATATAATAAAAAATCAGATCAAGTCTGCAACAGATCGTAATCATGCTGTGCAACCTGAAACAAAATTACTTCTTCATTGCGTTTTTACGCTACAGGCAGCTTTTATTAACATCTGGTGACTTTGCAGGAGTCAGTAAAACCTCTGCATGTATCATTGTTAAACAGGTCACTGAGGCTATTGCATCTTTAAGGCAACGATACATAAAATTTCCAGAAAAACATGTCAAGTGTCAAACAGTAAAAGAAGAATTTTATGCCATTGCCAGGTTCCCTCATGTCATTGGCACTATTGACTGCACCATGTTCGAATCAATCACCAGGTGGTAATGAAGCAGAAAGATACAGAAATATGAAAGGGATATTTCTCCTGGAAGTTCAAACAGTATGTGATTCACATTAAAAATATAATGGATATTGTTGCACGGTGGCCTGGCTCTTCTCATGATCAAACAATTTATAATAACAGTAGAATCAAAGGAAGATTAGAGGATGGAGAATTTGGAACTGCCGTTATTTTAGGGGACAGTGGGTATGGCAATAATAATTTTGTAATAACTCCACTAGATCAGCCAAATACTCCTGCTGAAACACTTTTTAATGAATCCCATATTCGTACAAGAAATTGTGTGGAAAGATTGTATGGAGTATGGGAACGTAGGTTCCCTATTCTCTCTCTAGGTATGTGTGTGTCACCTGAGCATTCAAAAAGCAATAATTGTTGCAACAGCTGTCTTCCAATCTTGCAGTAGAAGAGCATGAAGAAGAACACCAACTGAAAATTGGTTCAAGATATAGAGTGAATTTACCAGATGTTGGATTCAACACATTAATCATGAACAAACCGAATGAGGAATTCTATTATTTTAAATCATTTTTCAAATCTATGAAAACTATTTTTTTAATTATTAAATATATTATTATACAAATTGTTTAAATTCTACTTATATATTTACAACCTACAAGGTCGCGTTTTTTTTGAAGTTCACATGTAAAATTTTCATTTCTAAGCTGTGTTTTTCTGCCAGTCGTTTCTCTTTTTTTCTGATTCTTCTTTAATAATGCCATTTGAAAGTCATGAACTGAATTTTTTTTGTGCTAGTTCTTCATAACAGCATTACTTTGTGCTTCTTTATTTGTAAAGGAATAGAATCTCTCTTATACAGCCTTCCTTTTTGCACTATCACAAGACCTAAAAATCACAAGGAGTTACCATATTGCTTTTTCATACTCAAAAAATACTTTAGGAGTGCCAATATAATTGTGGTAGAGTTGCCTATTTCCCAAGGTTGGATTTTCAATCTGTCCATCACACTTCTCTTCTATAAAGAATAAGTAAACAAAATAGAAAAAGGCAAATTCATTTATCTTTACCCTACTATAACTCCAAAACTTGTAATTCCTTGCTTTAGGTTGCCTAAGCTGATGTGGGGTCCATGATTTCCAATTAAAGTTAGGCTGTAAATATTTATTGTCAATTTATATTATAAATTTCAAATTATTAATATTCATAACAATTCCATTATTTCAATTTGCTTTCACGAGTGCTGCTATGTGTGTCTTCTCTGGGCATACCCCACAATTTCACTTGCTGATATGTTGACATATTTTAATGGTGAAATATCAGACTTTTGTGGAACAGGTTTATGTGTAGCTGCAAAAAAATTTCAGTCATAACAATTCGAAATTGTATTAAAAATGAAATAATAGAGATCACAATAAAAAATATCATACCAAAATCCGAATCAAATTGTGACATTGTGCCAGTTGCCCCTACACCAATTATATCTAAGATACAATCACCAACACCACTAATTACACCTACAGCTGGCCACACTGTTTTGTATAAAATTTGTTTATACTGGGCATAATCCTTTTTTGTTGATTTCTTCAGAGAGACCCATTTACTCCTCAAACATTTGCACGCATACCTGTCGCACATATAGCGTTGAATTTTACTTCTATTTTCTGCCATTCTATTTCTTTTCACTGTTCGTGACAGTGTCCGTTTCTGGCATTCTGAAATATAATGATCGATAATATATTTATTTAACATCTTAATTAGGCCATTTTTATTACCTATAATATCTTTATATTTCTCCACTAAACCCACTAAAACATCCATTTCATTCGTTGTGAAGTTTTGGCACCGCTTTTTTTCCATTTTTTACAATTATGAAGAAATACCAAACAAAATTTCTTTAATTGAAAAGGTCGCAATAAAAAAAGTTCCCGCGTTTAAAATTTCATTAGTCAGTTGTCATTGTCAATAATATCACTTCACATAACTACTCCGGCACGCATTGGAACTACAGACGAGATGTTTACGAATAGTTATACGCCATTCAAGAAGGATTGTAGAACGCGCAACCAGTTATACTTGGTATAAACTTCGGTATAAGTTATACTAGGAACAACTATTCCGTATTTTATACGTCCATTGTAGAACCGGCCCTTAGAAGCATACAGAAAAGTATTGGTTATAACATCAGCACACAAGAATGCAGCAGGCCATTTGAAAGTCTATATAAATATACTAAAATTATAAAGCCAATGTTTCCGCCTCAGTCGAAAAAGCAACGTTTTCCTGGAACCGGTATGAAGTTAACCTACAATAACAAGCCAATGGAGTACGTCTACTGTGGTGATCCCAAAGAATTGGATCCCAACGAATTGGTTGAACGACTGAAACTACTGATTGAATCCAAGGAAGCAGGCAACACCCCTCATGACAACGAAATAATTCCAATTATAACTGAACTTAAGGAAGCTAATATTATAAGTGATAAATTTTGAAGTTGAAAGTATATATTATTCCTTAAGATATGGCAAACATGTCAGTTTCACGATGACTTTAAACAAGTTTGGGCGTAGTGCCCAACAGCAACCAATGTCATCAGGCACTTAAGGCACCCTATCTTGATGTGTATCTCGTGGAGAAAATTTTACAACGAAATGGCAAAAAGGTTAGCCACAAATATATAATAAAATATCCTAAATATAGGCACGTGCTTTCATTGAAAAATGAAGACTCAGTGTGAAAACATCACTGCAAAGGATTCGAAAAGTCAACATAACACCAAAATTAAACGATTACAAAAAGATGTCGAATTTTATTGTGTAAAACAACGAGTGATGCAACATTTGAAAACTTTACATATTATATGATGATGGTGAGGGAAAAAAAAGGAGATCTTCAGGATTAGCAACAAGAAATCTACTTTTCCATTTTTGGCGTAGGAATACATAATTAAAATCAACCGCAATCAGGTAGTGGAAGGGGTACAAGTATAAAATAGTGAAAATTCCCCACATATATTCCCAGTTTACCTCTCGAGTGATTTGTGAAAATGAGTAGCATCAGGAGTTTTGAAACTATGGATAATGATAGTGGTTATAGTTACTGATTCCACTATCAATTACAGTGCGGACTTGAATGGAGTGTTACAAATGTATGATGAAACTGCCAAAAAGGAAGAGTATGACCTTCAATGTACACTCAGTATAAAAGTAAAATAATTGTTTGGAGCGCTTAAATTTCTGTATTTTTATTATAATGTATTACATGAAATTTGTTATTGTCACATTTACTAAAGGTTTAACCATTAAAAAATTATTGAGACCAGTTTGTTAGAGGACAGTTCTTCATTATGTATTGCGTAAATGAACATATTTATTATTATAAAATCATTATTTTGCGTGAATTGACATTAGAAAAATTGAATAA